>JAJIBD010023166.1:0-502666 GCA_021461705.1 Cryptotis parvus | reverse complement strand
TTTTTTTTTTTTTAATATTTTATTATACCACAGTGGAAACATACAATTACAAAGGTGATCATAATTGGTTCTTGGTAATACAGTATACCAGCACCCATCCCTCCACCAGTGCCCCATTTCCACCACCAATGTACCCCACCCCCTCCTGCCCACCCCATGCTGCCTTAATAGCAGGGTACCCAAGTTTCCTCTCTTTCTCTCTCTGTCTCTCTCTCTGTCTCTGCATCTCTCTGCCTCTTATTTTACACATTGTGGCTAGCCCTACAGGTATTTAGAGTTTATCACTTAAGTCTCTTTGTGTATATTCAATGGTGAGTCTTAATCTGCCATTACCATTTCCCACATTTAGTAAAACACTGGTATCTATTTATGTCGTATTAATGAATGCAGTCATTCTATATCTGTCCTTTTCCTTCTGACTAATTTCACTCAGCATGATAGTCTCCATGTCCCTCCATTTGCAGGTAAATTTCATAATGTCATCTTTTCTGACAGCCGCATAGTATTCCATAGTGTAGATGAACCACAGTTTCTTTAGCCAGTCCTCTGTTCTCGGGCATTTAGGTTGTTTCCAGATTCTAGCTATAGTGAATAGCGCAGAGATGAATAAAGAAGTACAGATAGTGTTTCTGCTATGTGTTTTTCGGTCTCTCGGGTATATTCCCAGGAGTGCTATTGCTGGATCAAATGGGAGCTCAATATCTAGTTTTCGGAGGAATGCCCATATTGTTTTCCAAAAGGGCTGGACCAGTCGGCACTCCCACCAACAGTGGATCAGAGTCCCTTTTTTCCTACATCCACGCCAGCACTGGTTGTTCTTGCTGTTTTGTATGTGTGCCAGTCTCTGTGGTGTGAGATGGTACCTCATTGTTGTTTTGATTTGCATCTCCCTGATGATTAAAGATGAAGAACACTTTTTCATATGCCTTTTGGCCATTCGAATTTCTTCTTTTTGGAAGCTTCTGTTCATTTCTTCTCCCCATTTTTTGATGGGGTTGGCTGTTTTTTTCTTGTGGAGTGCTACCAGTGCCTGATATATCCTGGATATTAACCCCTTGTCAGATGGGTATTGGGTGAATATCCTTTCCCACTCTGATGGATTGTCTTTGTATCTTGGTCACCGTTTCTTTTGAGGTGCAGAAGCTTTTTAGTTTTATATAATCTCATTCAACAAATGGACTTTCTTAACTTAATGAAAGAATCTGAGATGACAGAGGCTGAAGCCTGAAGAGTAATCCTAATAGCAGACCTAGCTCTTACTCCGGAAGCAGCAGCAGAAAGATGACCTCTAAGCTGTAGGGATGGAGCCTCCAGAGATCTTTGGTATTGTTCCATGGATCCTGGTGCTGCGAGGGATCCCTGGATGGTTTATGTAAAGTGGGGAGGAGATGAGCAGCTGCTGGGTAGGAAACATGCTTTCTCCTTCCCATCTCTGTCACCAGAGGATCCTCCCTGAGGTTGAGGACCGAGGAGCATCTGCTGTGCTCCCCAGAACTCTGCAGGTGCTCTCATGCCCCAAGTCCAGTGAGGTCATCAAGCTGCACCTGAAATCCTCTTGTACTGTGTGACAAGTACAAATTTCCTACCACTTAAATTTCTTGGAAAACCATGAATTCAGGCTAGAATGAGGAATTACTCTTTGCAGAAAAGGAGTCAGTCCTACAACTTCCCTAAGCTTTTGAGTTTGTCTCCTGGCCCTCACAGAAAAAAAATTTTATATTAGAAAAGCAGTGAAGTATATATAAGGAGTGTATTGCAAAGTAAAGGGAGAAAAGGAGAAAGGGAAATTAAGAGAATAAGGGCTTCTCCAGAATGGAGAGAATGGAGAGAGCCAGTACATATCCATTATATATATGTATATATATATATATATATATATATGTATCCCATATATATATATACATGTATATATATGTATATTGCTTTATGGGTTCACAACCAGTAGTGCTTGGGTGTTGCTCCTGGCTCTGCACTCAGGAACTATTCCTGGCTGTGCTCAGGGGACCATATGGGAGGCCTGAGATGGAAACCTGGTGGGCTGTGTGGGCTGTGTGCAAAAAGCAAATGCCCCACCCTCTATACTGTCACTCAGCCCCAACTCAGACATCCCAACATTAAAGTATGAAAGTACACATCTCAAGAGGGAGAGGCAGGTGGCATGTACTTGCAACACCTGTGCTCAGGAAACTCAGGCACTCTCTTTCTCTGTCCAAGCTAGTTTATACACACTTTTCCCAAACTCCACCCCTTCCCTCACCCCTCCAGCCTAAACCACTCTAGTCTCTTGTTAAGATGTTTGCCAAGGGGGTTTGCAGCAGTCTTTAGATATTCTTTTCCTCCCTTTTGTTCCATAGGTGGAGCCTCTCCTCCCAGGGTTTCCAGCCACTCTTCTCTAGGGGAAGCTTCTTTGCACTTGGTCTGAAATTCTGCATCTTAAATTTTTTTTTGCACTCCTGAAATGGGTTATTTGTGTCAAAGGCCTCCATGCATTCCTGCTGGTTCAAGTGTTGAAGCTGTTTTTAAACAGATATTACCATGCCCCCAGCTCCCCCCACCTCCCCAACCCTACGTCCTCCCAACCCCATATATCTGCATGTGATATGTTGCGGCAAAAAATGTAAATTAGTAGCTTATTTGATTCTCCAGAAGATCTGGATTTAATTTTTAAGTTCTACCATGTAAGCTATCTGTGACTTTGGGCAACAAGTTTATTGAATTACCTTAAACATAAGTTTCTGTATTTGTCAAAGGTGGAGATATAAACTCCTCCTGCCCCTCGAGGTGTTGCAGGGTGTGGCTGAGGTGCCCAGCTGCGTCAGCAGGTGGCAGACAGGAAGAGGCTTGTCTACACTCAGGGATCTGCCCTGTGAACCCTGGATGGTTGATGGTCTGACATAAACTCCTGCCCTAATGTTTCGATTATAAATTTTAAAGTGTGAAGACTAAGGGAATAAGAAATGTAGAACACTTTGTTAATGGAGCTGGAGCAATAATACAGGAAGTAGGGCATTTGCAGACCTGGGTTCAATCCATGGCATCCCATATTGTCCTCTGACAGTGCCAGGAGTAATTCCTGAATGCAGATCCAGGAGCAACCCCTAAACATAACTGGGTGTGACCCAAAAAGCTAAAAAAACACTTAATCTGGGAATTATTAAACAAGTGTGAGTTATATCTTACACACCATATAAGTGTAGAAGGTCTCCTGAGCACTGCCATGGGTCATCCCTATGCACAGAGCTAAGGTAAGCCCTAAGCATGGCTGGATGTGTCAAAAAACAAATCAGACCAAAAAAAGGGGGCTAAGAGGTTTGCCATGCCAACAACTAACTCGTGTTTCATCTGGCACTCCATATGGTCCCTGCCAGGAGCTATTCCTTAGCACCCAAACACAAACAAACAAAAACAAATGTAAGAAATTCACATTTTTAATTATCAACTATACTGGGCCTACCTACTACCAAGAGTATCCTGTCCACATGGTGGAGCCTGGTAAGTTACTCGTGTTGTATTGATATGCCAAAAACAGTAACAGTAATAGATCTCGTTCTCACGACCCTAAGGAATGGTTTGAGGTTCTTCTTGTTTTGGAGCAAGCAGATGCCCTTAGGCTACACTAGCACATGACAGGGATGAATGAAGATGTTACTGACACCTGCTCAAGCAAATAGTTGAACAATGGGAAGACAAGTAATACAAGTGATATTTGTAAATTTGCTGGTACAGGCAATGCTATATTGGGATTTCAAAAGATATACATTCTGGTAAATTTTAGTCTTTTCTTCTCAGGATCTTTAACCTAATTGGGGAATGAGGATAGATGTATTGAAAACTATGGAGATATATAAACCAAGACTGAGTCATAGAATCATATATGTATATCTTTTCACACTTATAAGTAGTGATGCCAGGTATTAATGATACAAGGAACTGAGTATATGAAAATATTTTGAGATTAAAATAAATTACTTTAAAAGAGAATTTACTGCTTGAAACATACACAAAAAATACAGAAGTGAAATGTTATTTCTGTTTCTTTAGGTAAGTTTAATACTGTACTTCAATTAGGCCACCAAAGATCCCATTTTCTTATACCCTTCCACTCTATATTCTGTAGTCCAGATATATCTTCACACTTCACTGGATGTCTCAATTTGATCAATAAAAGTTCTCAGCATCGATTGCATGTGTCCTTATCCACGATCAGTCAGGAAGAGATGCCCAGTAAATTTCTACATTTCACTATATTTAATCAATTGCCATCTGTAAGCCAGTGCCTGCAATGAAGCTATGGTATATTCTACTTTGTTTAGATGCTTTGTACCAATAATGGACAGAAAGTGAGACAAATTTAATTCTAATCACATTTCAAAGAATGCAAAAAGGAAGGTTCAGCAAAAGTAACTCCGGGAATCTGCTACCAAAGTAACAGGAGGAAGAAGAGGAAGGAGGAGGAGGAGGAGGAGGAGGAAGAGGAAGAGGAGAATAGCAGCAGCATCCATTGCTTTGAAAAAAGGTGATTTAGAAATAAATGTCTGGATGTATCAGGTGAACGTGAATCAGAAAGTTACAAATGACTTCATAATATGACTATAGAACATGAAGAATCTTATTCATGAGTGTTTGATACTAATGCACATAAAACATAAAATAAAATAAATAATGAAGACATTGATAGAAAGTCTAGTGTTTGAGGAATGAGTGAATGAACATGTATGGGAAAATTAGGAAGAAAGAGCTACATCCTAGCTAAATTTACAAATCTTAATCCTTATAATGTACATTTTATACGTAAATAAATAGTCATTATAAATAGTCATTTATTTGTGTATAAAATGTACATTATAAGGATTAAGATTCGTAAATTTAGCTAGGATGTAGCTCTTTTTTCCTAATACTATACTATCCAAGTATAGAGATTCCAATGTATTTTATGCATTCCTTCCTAAAATGTGCCATATCACCTTAAATGCAGCATAAGAACAGAAAATGCATTTATGTATATTTTATACAGAAAAGATAATCAAATCAAATAGCAACTAATCAGAAATACATTATGTGAATGCTACTTTAAAAATTTTAAATATTATTTATTTTAATGGAACTGTTTAATATCTGGATAGCAATTTTACTATATTAATGTCCCATATTCTTGAGATAGGTAAATCTAATAGGAATGAGATGACTATGTGACCCAAAATATTGGTCTGAGATTCTGAGGTCTTCAAAGTTTTGAATCAGGCAAATTTTTCACAGGACATGCCAACAGCATCAGATAAAAAATAAATATGATGTGACCCAATCATAAATGTGGAGGATTTACACTAAAGACTGTAATTTCTTTAGCCTGGGTATTTTAAACACAAATACATATGTAGTGACAAGTGGATTACACATGAAATGGGAAAAGGAGCACTCAAAGCCTGAATTTAATTTTATTGTTTTCATTAATTCATTTAGCAAAACTAAAAATATATTTAACATGCAAAGGATTGTGAACATTTTCTTGAAATAATACCCTTAACAAAGTTAGAAAATGAATGACAACCTAAATTCAGTTTTCCTCCAGCAATAATAAAATACTCACACCCATTTGAATTATACACAAAAGTTATTTAAGATAATCTTGAGTTGATCTGTTTATAATTGCCCAGAAAGTCAGACACAGTGGGAAGAGCACTGGATTTAATGTAGACAACTGGTTCCAATTCAACCACTTACCAGCTGGTGACATCTTGGCAAATTACTTAATCACTCTGATTGTCAATCACTTCACATATAAGATAGAAACATTAACACTTCCCAATTAATTTAGATTGTGTCATAAAGATGCACACTCCACCATTTTACTACTTAATAGTAAATTTTATCTAGGATAAAATCACTGATACTTCCATACCATGATTTCAAAAATAATTTAAAATATAGTTTACAAAATAGAAAGGAGTTGTTCTATCCCTACTCTGTACTATGTTCTATCCCTACACTGTACATACAGACTTCTTTTATAGTACATGGTTATTTTTATGAAATATGACTTACCCACCTGAAAGCAGGAACTTACTAAATACAAGGTACTACCTATACTTAGATACATCCTAAGTAGTTAGACACTGAACATTTAGCCTTAAGGCAATAATTCTTATTTGCTAAAAATCTAAACAAGTTCTCTCCCTGTCCTGTAGGGATCATATCTTTTCTAGACTACCTCTATAGATACAATTCCATCTCCCTAGTCAAAGAGTTCATCTGCTTACTTGGACAGACCTTTTCTCTCTCTGCTCCACGGAAGCAGTGCCTTTCTTTACTTCTTGGGATAACTTAGTGAGGTTTCTTTTCTTATTATTTCCTATGCCCTTTCTTTCTGTGTTCTTTTTATAACCACAGAAAGTACTTCTGTAACAAATGTCTTGCTCTCTCTGGTGCAGATCAGTTATTCAGTGGAAGGTGAAGAAGTCTCCAGGATGAATTTGGCATTCATACCAGGTTAATGAAGTAGACCAATTATCTAAACGAGATTAGTTCTTGTTGGACAAGGCAGTAATCAAAATAAGCTTAAGGAAACCAAACCTTGCCAGGTTCTGCCTCAAATTGCTAGGTATCTTGAGCAAATATCTTGCTACACAAGTCAGCCTCTGAAAATATAAGCGGTGAGAATAAGATAAACTTTGGGGCCATAGTGATAGACAATGGGTAGGGAGTTTGCCTTGCATGTAGCCAACCCAAGTTAGATCCCATATGGTCCCCAAGAAGCCCCCGAGAAGTAATTCCGAGTGCAGAGTCAGGAGTAACCCCTGAGCATCACTGATTTTGACCCAAAAAAAGAGAGAGAAAAATATAAACTTGGAGCTCTCCTCCCTGTCCAATATTCAGAATTAAAGATGCATTTTATTTCACTATAAAACATAATTATTTGTGTATGAGAACAATGTGAACCAATGTCAAGAAAATTGGACTTGAATTAAGCTCAAGAATGGATTTGCATAATCCTGAACTAAACAAATATGATAAAGTGCAAAAGAATCTGGTTGCTGTTGCTTTTGTTTTGGTGGGGGCACACCTGGTGTTGTTCAGGGTTGATTCCTGCTTTGTGTTCAAGGATCACACCTGGTGGTGCTTAGAGGATGATATGGTGTCAGAGATCAAGCACACATCAGCTTCGTACAAGGCAATTGTCCTGTCTGCTGTACTATCCGCTCCAGTCCCTGAGAAAGTACAAGTGAATCCAAGCCTCCATAAGTGAGAGACTTGTAGTTGATAAATGATAAAGTAGATGCTTAAGCAAACCCTCTTAGGATCATTGGTAGTAAAAAAAAATCCTGAGGTAATGAATTTTCCAAATGGCTAATTCTACTAATCATATGTTTCAATGGTTATTAAAATTATAAACACATGCTATATCTCTCTGATGTCAGACCCAAATAATATTGAGTATCCACAAAGTTGGTTTTTATTTTTGATAAATACAGTAATGTGAAAAATATTTCCAATAGCAATTAGAAATGCTTAACTTGAAAGTAGAAATTCATGGATCATTCATTTATTTTTCAATCAACACTGAGGACCAACTGTGGGCAAGATGTTGCAGATAACACTGAGTAGACCATGCATATGAAGCATGTTTAACTATTCATGGGCATTTCATACCCAAAACTCCCTCTGTGTATAATCCTAATGAGGCAAATAAGCATGGTGGAGAGCTATGGTACACAGAGAAAGGGTATATACTTTAAAAAGTATTATTAGACTTTAGGTTATATAGTTTCAATATATTTTGAAGAGAATGTAAGTCATATATAGAAAGAATGAGTAAGAACACTGATATTCCTTCCTTACAAGTCTACTTGTCTATGGAATATGAGTGTTCAAGTTGATGGCACTGGTATACAAAATTACTGTAAACTACTGCTGCAAAGTTCCCCATGGTCTTTGCCCACCCCCCATCTTTATGTCTCTGTGGTCCAAAGCTAGTCTTCCCCACCCACTCTTCCTCATTAGTTTTTGACTGGCAGTTATTGTTTTGGTGATACTTGTACGTCCCTTAAGATTATGTCATGGAGACCCTCTATGTATGTTTCCCTGTTACTTTTAATTAACCTCTTTATTTCCTTCTTCTTCCTCTCCTCCCAAAACTGGCACTTTCAGGTTTGTATCCTAGTATACAAGATTTATTATTGATAGACACTGTTAGGAAAATCTAACATCTCTTCGACTCCACCATTCTCCCTGCATTAACATACGCCTCAGAGACCTGGGCCCTACAAAAGCAGGATGAGAATGCTATTCGGTCTCCCAGAGAGGAATCAAAAGAGCTATGCTTGGAATATCGCGCCTCACTCAAATGAGAGAAGGAATCCGGAGTTCTGACCTCCGTCGCTATTCCAGAATCAGGGACGCTGTCTCATTTGCCAAGGCATCGAAAATCAGATGGGCTGGACATGTAATGCGATTTGGAGATGACCGCTGGACTAGAGCCATTACCGACTGGATCCCACGGGATGTCAAAAGATCACGTGGCCACCCACCTACAAGATGGTCAGACTTCCTTGTCAAGACCCTGAAGGAACGGTTTGAGGCTCTTCATATTCCTGAATCAACCAGATGCCATTGGGCTACATTGGCACGTGATAGGCTCCAATGGAAATATTACTGGCGCCTGCTAGAGCAAATGGATGAATAACGGGATTCAAGTGATCAAGACATTGTTAATACTCTTGATTTGCTTCTCATATACCACAGAAAAGTAAGCTCATACTGTATTTATATGTGAAGAGACATACTTTAAATGATGATATAAAGAAGAAATTTATAGAATAGGAAACCTAACAATAAGTCCTGAAGACTAAGTTAGATTTTGGCCAGTGGATATTATAATAAAAAAGCTGAGATGGAGAGAAACTAGAAATCTGGGCATATATGAGAACAAAACGTATAGCCCCAGATAATACTCTGTGCCAACTATTTCTATGTATTAAGAACATTAAATATTTGGTTTTAGTGAATCCTAATAAATATAAGACCCAGAAAAGACAAGTTCTTTGCCCAGAGTCTCTTATTCAAATTAATATCAGGTTGTTTAGGATTACTGAAACTTGTGGTTGTGCAATGAGAGTGTGAAACTTAATTTTAAAGGTTCACAGTAGCTAGATGATAAATAGACTAGAATGCTATAGTCTTCGACAGTCAATCAAAGTTAGGGGAGCAGGACTTAACCCAACAAATAAAAGTAAAACTTTATGCATATTAAAATAAAAACTATGCTATGTATATGAGTTATAGAATATAGTAATTAACATCATAATGCCTCAGCCCCATTGTTAGTGCCAAAGCAGAGAATACAAGTCATATATGGAAGGAATATGAGTGTCCTTACTAGCCCAACTCTACTTAGACAAGGTGGAGAAACTAGTGCTAAAAGATTATTCATCTTGACTAAAAAGTTCCATTCAATTTAAGCTTTAAGTAAAAAGTAAATTTATGTTCTTGCCCATTATTTACAAACTGCAACTAGGAACGGACAGCTAAATATGATACTAGAAAGTTAAAATCCCTTGACACTCATGCAATCTATGCACTCCTTGGAAAACAATTAAGTTGTGTTCTCTTCTGTGCTTCAATCATAATAATGCCATTCTATTACTCTGCTGAATTAGTTGGTAACCAGATGTACATAAGGCATTTAACACAGACAGATCCCCTAAGTGGTCATGCATTAATTCCCTACTAAATGCCTTGTAAATAAAAGATGCACCAGAACCTCAAAGGATATTTTACTTTCATAAAGATAAGTAAAGTGACTTAGATCACCTCTTGTATAAGCAGCTGTTTAGAAATTAACTTCTACTAAGCTGTGTTCATATTAAAATTGTGTCTGTTTGGAAATAAATATTTTCTATAAAACATAAATTTTTTCTTAGAGGCTTCACTTTCCACTAGAAAGCTTATACTTGATTATTTGTATTAAGCTTATATATTTATATGATAACTCCTCTAAGAAGTATTCAAAAATACAGTTGCTGGTTAAGACAAACACCCCTAAAGAGGATCTATTAAAGATTGCTGTGAGTTAAATTAGCCATGATTTTCTTTCTGTCTTGAGTGGCTCCAGTTAGAATACCATTATAGTACCAATCTTAACAGTGAGCATGTATTCAATATTTTTATTAGCTTTGCATTTTTATTAGACCCTCATTTTAATATTGCTTTAAAAAACGCTTGACACTTAGCCTTCAGTTGTTCTCATTATGATGTTGTGCTTTGCTGCCTTCAAAAAAACAGCACTGATGAGACCCAATCTATGATTTTTGCAAATGATACTAATTTCTATGTTGTAATCTTATCATAAAAATGATATTTTCCCCTAAGGAAGAAAAATAGGAATTTATTTTTAAAGTAGAGGTAATCATTTAACCTTGCTTCTGTTACAGTGAAGATTGTTAAACAATATGTTAAAATGCTTCTCTAAGTAAATGCTCCCAAACTAACACCAATTTTATCTTTATTTTATTTAGTTATAACATATTTTTCAAATTTCCAAGTAATTTATGCTTCCATTTTTTATGTATCATACATTTTCATATAAGCATGGAGATAGTTGGATGTTTTAAACCTGTCTGTCCATAAATACTAGTGCCCATTTTAGCATATAATTTTAAGTGTACAAAATATGCAGTTGATGATTGTGACAGCTCCTTTCAACAGTTATCAATGGATTAAAGACAATTCATAAGTTTGTTTTAAATTAAACAACAGTTTTATATGGATTTAAGTATTTTAATTGTATTTTGTATGGGATTTAACTCATATACATGTTAACATTTAAAATGCAGTCTTTGTTCCAACACCCCAGGATTTTAAATAGTATTTAGGAGTGATTTTGAGTATACATCATGAATAACTCAACTGCAAGAACTGAAATTCATCGTGTATTAGTGCACAAAAGGACTACGCAATAAAAATCAAAGTCATTTTTCATAACTTTACCATAATTTTATTTAGTATTTACACTTTTCAATTCTTAATGCAAGGCTACTACTTAGGATTGGGGAGTTGGTGGGGAAAGGCAGGGTCTAGGGGAAGAGGAATCAGAGGTTTTAAATGCACAACAATCATCAGTAAAGCTAACAGGATGTGAAAGTCTTCCAGAAGAAATTCTTGCAGCCAGCTTTGCGTTCTCGGGGTGCCATGGCTGGGTTTGAGTTAGCAGATCTCTGCAGTTCCAGCCTCATTTCATCCTGCTCTGCAGCCTGAGCCAGATCTTCAGGTTCCAGGGCATCATTCTCGGTCTGGTTGGGCTCAGACAGCAGCTCAGCCAAGAAGTACTTGGCCAGTTCCTGTGAGGTGGGGGAAAGGATGAGAATGAAGACACCAAAGGTGTTTAGAAA
Organism: Cryptotis parvus; assembly: GCA_021461705.1. Classification (NCBI taxonomy): domain Eukaryota; kingdom Metazoa; phylum Chordata; class Mammalia; order Eulipotyphla; family Soricidae; genus Cryptotis; species Cryptotis parvus. The sequence goes on along the minus strand of JAJIBD010023166.1, from coordinate 491,282 downwards.
CATATTCAGTCACAACCAAAACCCAATTTTTGCATTTGGACATGTTTTGTCACACTTAAAATAGCTAAAATATAAAATGAAAGAATTGTTATAATAACCAAGCTCCAAAAACTACTTTTCAAATATTTCTGCACACTTTCTTACTCCGTGGGCTTAAAACATGTAAAAGACAGAGGAGGTTATAGAAGCAGATCTGCAAAAATAAGTGGCAATGATTTGTTGAACTCTATTTGCTCATACAAGACGGGAAACATTCTTTCCATTTTCCCTTGTTCAACTGTGGGAAACAAGACCTTTCGCCAGAGTTTTCCCTCCTAGTACCTCTGCATGAGAGGGCCATCCTACTAGAAAAGCAGCAGCCTCGGAGATCCACGAATTCAGCACCTGGGTCAGCACCTCCTGTAGTCAGCACCGGGGATAGAAGCAGTCATCCCCTCCGACCTGGTCTTAGCATTTTCTTTGAAGACAAAGAACTCACCTGAACTGTGCCCAACTGCTCTGATTAGGAAAATAAAAGACACCCAGAGAGAGAGAGAGAGAGAGAGAGAGAGAGAGAGAGAGAGAGAGAGAGAGAGACAGGAGAGAGACAGAGACAGAGACAGAGACAGAGACAGAGAGAGAAAGAGGGAAAGAGGGAACAGTAGGAGATTTTAGACTGTGAAAGTTTTTATTGGAGCTGAGAAATCGGGAAGGCACCGAAATTCTTCAAGAACTCCCTTTACGTCCTAAGGGGGCAGGGCCAAAGCTTAGGAAAGACTAGGGAATTCCGCAGAGGGACAGGCAGACAGCTAGGGAGTCTCTTACCTGCTTTCCCGCGGCTGCAGCCAGGGACTTCTGCAGAAACTGGCGAAGTCGAGGATCAGAAGGCGCGCCGGTGACACCGCCCAGGGCCAGGGCGATGGAGAGCACGGCCAGCGCGCACTGGAGCCGGCAGGACAGCATCTCGGCGGCGCGGGGAAGTCGAGCTAACAGCGGCTGATCAAACTCTAGGAGCGGATCCGCAGGCGGCAGCCAAGGCTCTGAACCTCGCGACTCCTAAGGCGGCTGTGTGCTCTCCACCGGCTCCCCCTTTAAACTCTCTCTCTGACGTCAGACGAGGAGGCGCCCCCAGATCTCAGCAGCGCTTTTACGCATCATTACCCTCCTGAAATCAATCATAGAAGTGAGAGGAGGGTACACAATCTAAAGTGGTTTACTTTAGAGAGGGGGGGGAGAAAAAGTCTGAGCACAATACAAGCCCTCGTGATTGAATACGCACTTGCCACACTACACAATCTTTTATGTTCACTCAGTGCTACGCACATTAATATTCAAGTTTTATTCGCATATGTGTGCACACACAATTACACATACTCAAACACTCAGATTCTGAAGCAGCAAAAGCACTATCAAAAAGCTGCATGCATGAAAATGTGCCCAGACAACTTTACCATGTTGAGTTACTCAAACACTTAAGGAGAGCTGAAAAAAAATGTGCAAAAGTCTGTATGTATGACAAGCAGAGACGCAGAATCATCTGCTAAGGACAGGTTTGAGAATGGAGTGTGGTTGTTAAAAGGACCGAATGATCTCTTTTTTTCATGATCTCTATAAGCAGTTTGTTAGATTTAAATGTAATCCAGCTTTCATGGAGCTTCACTTTTCTCAGAATGAAGGGAAATTACCTTAGGCTCTCTCTCCATTTTTTTCTAAACAGTTAAGATATTTCTGGTCTCTGTTCAGAGCTTGACAAAAATACAGAAGAGTATTAATTTCCTTTTGTGCCTAGAAACTTGGAGCTGCCAGCAATCTTAGAAACCATCTTCTAAATCTTAGAGTTTGAATTGTTGACGCTTAGAAATAAGCAACAAATCGCAATGGCTCAAGTATAGCTAGAGCAAGTCACAGATCTCTATATTAAGATACCAGTTTTCCTTTACTTAATGAGTTCTGAATTTTCTAACAGGGCCAAAGTAGTTTTAGTTCAGGGGCCCTCAGTCATGACATGCAAAACATCAGGAACTCCCTGACTCCTTTTATAAACTGTCACCCATGAAGTATTCAACATTCTGAATAGAATTCTGGTTGTAATCTGGTTAGATGTTTGTCATCCAGATAAGAGTTACAAAATATATTTTGTTCTATTTCCTTTTAAGAAAATTCATTATCAAAGAACAATTACATAATATCCCAATAAGTATCACTTGAACCCTATAGATTCATCAAGGGCTGACTTTAATACCTTGGAAACTCACTACAAAATAAAAATATGGCTGTCTTTAGAAACAAAGTAAAAACAGGACCTAGACAATCCCATGTTCCAGCAATGCATCATGCACATATTATCATTACTAGCTCAAAGCTACAATATCAGTAGGCACTAAAGGTTAGGCTGTGACTCAAATGGTGTGAATAAGTAGCATTATTTCCTATGAGTCTGTACACTGAATCAGTACAAGAAATCAGTTAAAGGAGTACTAAAGCTGGGGTTGGCAAGTCTGAGCAAAGATAAATAAAGAATAGGTCAAAAAGTCATCAACGCACTGAAATCATTTGTGAGACCAATGTGTCTGGGCTTGTAGAACCCAGCCCTAGGAAATGCATATTGTTATTTTTCTATTCATTTTCTAGAACTCATGGTAACTACTCAGTTCTATACATTTCCTGTCCAGAGTACACACTCCTCCAACAAATAATACTTGGCCCTTGACAGTTCATCTGAACAGAGAAGAAGAACCAACATCATACAAGAAATATTCAAAGAACAAGTAGCAGTCCCATTAGCTAGCCCTGTGTTCTGAGGACTCATGTTTTCTTCCCCCAAAATCCACGTTCTTGTTTTCCTAGTCTTCTCTTTCTCCTTTTTCTCTGTCTCCCTTTTCCCAACCTTTCTCTGATTATTCTTCTTAAGATCTTGTTCAAATTCTTCTATCTACTCTCTTCATCTAGTAACGTCATTCCTGTGTTTGCTCTTTATTCTATACAGTAATTTTTTTCACTTCTGTCTGGTTGCATTTGGCTCTTTCCCTCCTACCCTTCACACCCTGTCTAACCAATACCTCTGTAGTCGCTGATCTGCCCACTCCCTATTAAATCTTACACCTTTTTGCTTCCCTTCCTCCTTCCCTTTTCAGATGCTTCTCACCAAAAATATTCATGTCCTTTTGCTGTTTAAGTACCTTTATAAGTGTAGTGAAACCACACTGCTTCCTCCAACCCCTGCTGAAATATTGAGACTATGGCTAAGCTGACTTCATACTGTTTTGTTCTGTGTTAAAACCTGAGCAGTATTATCAATCTAAAGAAGAGTTAGGATGAAAGAGAACACAAAACAAGTCTTTAACTTCATCTGGGCAAATTTTGCATTAAGGTTGGCTTAGTATAAAACTATTTCAAATGTTCTCAGCTTGGGTCCTCTATCATCAACACTCAAAGATCTCTCTCTGATGTCCCAAAGACTTGGAGGAAGGGGATTTTAATTTTAGTGGAATCTTCATTTCCCATACCTTGGTCATTAAAAATTGCATCCTTCATCCTTTGTTCATTACTAGTCCAATTCCGTAAAAAAAGAAATATAGCCCTTAATGGCCTAAAGCCTTGAACAAGCTCACACAGGTAAAAAGTGCAAGGTCAGAGGGCAATGGTATTCTGCATGGATACATTCACACTCTTTCCTGACTCAAAATATTAGAGATACCAGACTGAGCAGTCATTAGCCAGGACGGAAAGGCCTCTGGAAGGCATGTGAGAATCTTTCTAGGTTCATCATAAAGACATCTCAGACAGCTCCTTCAGGAACCTTTAGAAGCAACCCCGGGCCTGTCTTCCTGAGGTGGGCATAAGCCTTATGTCTGAATGCTGGTGATCCTTCATTTCCAGGCTACTTTCGTTAAGAGAAGATATTATTGGGGGAAAGAGTGAAAAGCATAAAAAATCTTAGAACTGATTATGTTTGAAATTTATTTGAAGTCAGAAGACGGAATGTGTGGATGACACTTTAGAATATCAGGTTAAGGAGATGAGAAGGGAAAAGTGGCAATGACGAAAGAGTGATGTAGACATCCTCTAAAGTGCCTTCCTGAGAGCACAGAAAGCAGATTTCTGACAATGACTTCTGGATGGGAACATTTGAGGCTGGGGATTCAGCTCCTTAGTTTTCTTCTGCTCAAAATGGGCTCAAAATGGACATTTGTTGAAAACAGGATTTAAGAATTTAATCAGACTATGTAAGTACGAATGCTTATTAAACCCATACAACAAGATAAGGACCTACTTTTGTTGCTGCTGTGCACATGCCTAGGGTTATGTTCATTAAACTAGTCTTTAGGATTGAGTTGTTCCTGCTCATGCTCAGACTTGAGAGACCTTTCTCACACTGCAGACTTGTAGTGTCTGATTTAAAGACGATAATGATAAGATGATAATGATATAGAAATGAAGCAAATGAATGCTCAAATTTACTCATTAGGAAGAATTCTCTTCCTCATAGCCTTCTCCTGAAAATATAGCACATTAAAGTTGGTAACTGAACACATCAATGTAAATTCATTAGTTGAATTGTTTTCTAGATTTATATCTGACTTAATGTTTTGTCTTAAGTGTGGAGTTAACCTATTGCTTCTAAGTGAGTCACCCTATTGAGGGCAGACTTGCTGATCTGTATTGTTCAAGGAAAGGGACAGATCATGGTGAGTTTATAAGTGCTCATGACGAAGAGCAGGGGTGCTTAAGTAATATTGCCATGGGAAATTTACTCAGTAGCGATGCTACCACCATGGAGCACAGAATGAAAAATTACAATACTCTTAAAGGTTTCTGTTGTGCTGGATTTCAACTGGAAATGTCCCAGTACAGACACCTGGACCTGCTTTTAGTCAAGGAGCCAGATTTTACTGTCAAGTTGACTTTCACTGGCTTCCACAGTCTTTCCTGAAGTGATTGCATTAGATGTTGCAAAGTGAATCAGTTCACATAAAGTTAGCTTTTTTCCCAGGGATAGATATTGATCTCTTGGGTCTGGTCTGTATCCTGTCACTTTCCAGCTCAAAATTTCTGTGACTAACAAGTAGTGGTGAAAAGTAGTTCAAGTGCAAATACATTAGTCAGATGATCATGGCTCCTCAAATCTTACATTTTCTAATAGTCTCCTTGTGTCACTTCTCATTTAGTAGTCCCCCTAAGCACCCAAACCATTTGATATTCCCTGCACATACTCTGTAGTTTTTATTCTTAGATATTCTGTTTGATCCCCCATGGCATACTTTAGGTCCATTTGTTAACATCATACACTTATTCTCAGATTTTTCTAAAATTTCTTTCACTTAGAATCTTTATGGTTCTCTCCTGTAATGGTTTGAGGCCCTTTATGTTCCTGGAGCAAGCAGATGCCCTTGGTCTCTACTAGCATGAGACAGAACGTATGGAGAGGATATATGGAGATGTTACTGGTGCCCGCTCAAGCAAATCGATGATGAACGGGAAGATAGTGATAGTGATGGTCCTCTCCTGTGCCCTAAGGTCTGTCCTTTAATTCCATACAGAAACCATCATAAGTCACTTTATATTTCTGGTTTTGGGGGTGTCCATGTGTCTTATTCAAAATAGGTTTACTGAGACAGAATTCTTTTTTTTGACCCAAATAACACAATTTATATTGTTTTATGATATTCCTGATATCATTAGAACTGAAGGGTTGCTTAGAGGCAGAATTAGACAGAATTCTTAGCTCTATTATATTTGCAACCTTTACAGAAACCATAGGAATAGAATAGGATGCACAGAATAGGTTCTAAAAATGATGATGAAGTTGAAAAATAAGCTTTTTTCTCTACACTTTGGGGTTTCTGGAAGTCACTGTAAGTAGTACAAACATCATTACCCTCAAGCAAACTGAGGATTGTATCACTTGATCCCCAGCCCCAGGTGACTGACACCTACTGATCCGTTAGTCAATTCTGAGCTTCAATTAAAAAAATATTTATATCTAACTTAAGAATGTTTTGCCTTAAGTTTGGAGTTAACCTATTGTTTCTAAGTGAGTCACCCTTTAATTTTTATATAATTAGTTTTACATGGTAAAATTGTTATATAAATATGTTAATTGCTGGAAATGAAAGTGTTCACATTTTTGGAGCCTGGAGACAATATAGTCATAACTACTAAAGCATGCCTATATCCCTGGTACATGTAGATGCTAAAAATAAGGCTAAAATGACCTTATACTGAGTATAGGTATGTTGATATCACTTATATTTGTGTGTCAAGTATGTTGATATCAACCAGACAAGGGAATGAAGGCCTGGATTATATAGTGAGCATGTAGCTGGGATGATGTCAGAGCTCTTTCTAGTTCCTTTCTATCTCTTCAGAAATAAACAAGAAACAAAGCTGAGGCATGTTTTGTTCCACTGCATCTCCCAGACCACATTCCACCAGTTCTCTTTATCTGCTTTCCTCCTAAGAAAAGCATTAAATGAAGCTTTCCTTGGTCCTTCCATGACTAGAGCCAGGAAAGGAATTACGTTGCTCAACTCAGTCTAAGAAGCAGTGCCAAACCCTAGTGTCTGAGCCTCTGGAATGTTGCAGAACACCTACAAACTTCCTCTGAGGGGTGATTCTGAAATCTCCACTTTGAAATGGTACAATATTGGCTTAATTTTGACCAGGTGTGGTAAAAATAAATAAGTAACCTTCATAGATGCTGAGACCCAACTGGAAAGATTCAGGTCATAGACCCAAAGCTAGTAAGAGCTGAATTCTGCATGAAATGGGGGTTTTAACATCCTAGAAAACTGTGAAGTCACAAGCTCTTCAAGATGCCTCTTGTATTTACTCAACTCTGTTTTTTCTCCTTTCTCTCACTCTCTCCCCCAATCACATCTGCTCCTCAAAGGTTTGGTTTGTTTGTTTGTTTGTTTTAATTGAATCAGCATGCGATACACAGTTACAAAGTTGTTCATGATTGGGTTTTAGTCAATATTCTAATACCCATCCCTTCACCAGTGTAGCGCATTTACCACCACCAAAGTCCCCAACTTCCCTCCTACCACTCCCATACCTCCCTTGCCCCAGCTCCTAGCCTGCCTCCATGGAGGCATTTTTCTTCTTTCTCTCTTTCCTTCTGGGCATTATGCCTTGCAATACAGGTACTAACATGTTATCTTTACGTAGTTCAGTACTCAGATCTTGTCCAGAGTGATCATGTCCAGTGTTGATTATCATAGTGGTCAATTTTCTCTCCTAACCGCCCTCCCCCACCCTTCCACTTGTGGCAAGCTTCCATTCATGGATTGGTCCCCCCATGCCTTGTTTCTACTATCCAGGGGTATTAGTCTCATATTACTCTTTTTAATATCCCACAGATAAACACACATTCACTTTTAACTTGGGCAAATTTAACTTTAAGCATAATGGGCTTGACTTTGCCTAATCACAGCCAAGGTCTATGGCTTATTGACTTTCCTGATATTATTCCCAGAGTTGCGAGTCAGTTGGACAGAGGCCAGAAACAGACTGACCAAGGGGAGATTTTTTTTTTGCCAAAGAAAACTAAAGCTAAGGTTCAGTTCTCAAGATCACATGGTATCAGAATTAGAATTCCTGATTCTCTTAGTTCTATATTCTTTAAATCGCATAAGCGATCTCTGAATTCCTTTAAATCCCTTCTAGCCAAGTCAGTGAAGTTATGTAAGATTGATAGCTCCTGTCCTGATCATGGTGTGCCTTGCAGTCTGACCAAAGCAAGCTCCCTTCCTTGACAAGAGTATTATTCTATTGAGAAGGCTTTGGGGATTAGTTTATTGGGTATCTATGCCTTATAGCTCTATCCTTTACTGATTGTGCGCTTCCTAATCCTGTAAACCTTACAGGATCAATTCCTCATGACCCTGGTTGCTTGTGCCAGCTGCAGCACTGAGAGGAAGCTGTTCTTAAACTGGGCTTTTCTGCCCTCTGCTGGCAGAAAACAGTTTAGCAAAAATTAGAGGATAGAATTTTAGTCATTTTTTTCACATACTGACAACTTTGAAATAGTAATTTAAAAAAACCCACATAATAGAATACTATGTTTGGTGCTGGAGTTTCAGAAGAGTCGTCTCAGGTGTGTTGAGAACCACTCCTGGTTGTTCATTTCTACTGTGGCAGAATCACTGCTCACTCCTTGAAGCTCTAAAGAGTCGTACAGGATCCCTTATGTCAATGGATTGGATATTTGTGTTTGTTTGTTTTTGTTGTGGGCCACATCTGGCTTTGCTCAGGGCTTAGTCCTGGTTCTGCTCTCAGAGATCATTACTTGCAATCCTGGAGGAGCATATGGGCTGCCAGGAAATTGAAGCCAGGTCCACTGCGCAGAGAAGCGCTTTATCCTCACTCCAGCCCCAGATTTGAAAATTGTGACTGTAGGTTCATAAGAAATATATTTCATGTCCTAACCCTCTGTTCACATGCAGACCTACACATATTTCTCAAAGAAATACTTAGCTTTATTCCTTTCAATAAATTGTGACATTTTCCATTCTTTTAGTTTTTTCATTTTAATGCAGTTGTGACCCAATAAATTCACTTTATGGTCACTCATATGGAGTCACAAATCTCTCTGTAAATGCACTGCTTTGGTCCCTCCTCTACCTGTATTATACTTTAGCAACTGTATAGAATGACCAGGCAACAAAATCCACCACGCAGAATATTGGTATTACTTCTCTCTCTCTCCTCCTCTCTCTCTGTCAATCTCTCTCTGTCTCTGTCTCTATCTCTCTTCTCTCTCTCCCTCTCTTTCTCTTTTATTCTCTCATCTACCTTCTCTCCTTTTAGCAGTTCATGCTGCTACTTTGTCACTAGAAATCACTGCGCTATTAATATAGCAGCAACATTTACTATGTAGGTTGAATGATGCTACCCCTACCTCTGATATGTCCACATTCTGACTCCCAGAACTTGTGAATATGACCTCATTTGAATAAAAGAGATATTTGCAGATGCATATAAGAATCTCACAATTAGGCCCATGTGGAATATTTGTAAGGCTAATATTCTAAAAACAAGAGTGCTTGTGAGAAACAGAAGCCATGGCAAGAGGGAGACAAAGATCATAATGATATTGTCATAAGTCAAATTCCTGGACGATCAGGAAATGGAAGACACAGGAATGAATTCTACTCTAAAGATTCTGAGGCACTAGTGACCTGGAAGACACTTGGAGTCCAGAATTCAGTTTTCTAGTACAGTAAGAATGCATATCTGTTGTTAGAAGAAGTGCATTAAGACAACAACAAATATCTGTTGTTATGACTATTTCAGAATGATAAGAAATTCACAGGCTAATAGATCCTATCTTTTCTCTAAGTTCTAAGAGACCAGAGCTGGATTCAGAGAACAATCACCCTCCATACCTGAGACTGTGAAATCCCTCCAATCTTCAAGAATCTTTTTAAAGTCAAGTTTCTCCTAGCAAACTGTTCTGAAGGCCAGTTCTACTAGCAGACCCCAAAATCTCTTTTTCAATTTCACTCCTACTGTAAGACCCCCATCAATTCTGGCGGAGCGGTTCAAAACATTAAGTCACAGCAATAGACTATGAGAATCTTTTCCTTGAGGATTTCCTCAACTTTTGTGTATCTCAATTATTGAGTATTGAATAATGCAAAAATAATTGAGATTATTCAATAATCTGAATTATTGAATGTAGGTTTTTATTGCAGGGAAGAGTGGTCTGTGAGAAAGATGTAAAAAGTCCACATCTATAGGATGATTCGCCACACATTGAGTCAGGGATGGGTGGGTGTTTATCTGAATGCCAAAAAAGATAAATATGTTCTTTCAGAGTTTTCCACTTTCAACAGATTTCTAGGGAAAGCAGTCACTATGTGATATAGTCAAACCTCGTTTCCTCAGGCATATTTTCACTTATCTTGCAATCTGTTTTTATCATCATCTGTCCACTCTCTGAAAGAGACGTGCTACTCTTATTATCTACCCAAGTAATGCATTGTCAAGTCATAAAATCTTTCTGTTAAATTGATGATCCCATGTCATGTCTTGGGAAAAACTAGCCATTAGAAAAGCAACATTTGACTGTAGGAGCTACAGAGCAATAGATGTCAGACTTGGGCTTCTGACAAGAGACTAACACAACAGGGAAACTGAGTTTTTGGATCCAACAAGAGACAATAAAGGATTGCTAAACTTAGCAATAATCACCTGTCGAGTTGAATATATATTTCAGTTTCTAATGCCAATATTTTACAAACAAAATGGAGTCGAGTTTTCTGCACAAATATACTCATGCTGACTCCAGAGAACTACTAGCACAAGCCACATACACACAAGCTTTGTCCTTTAGAACCTATATGCAAAGAAGCAGAACCACATAACTAAAGAATGTAGAGACAAGACAGACTGTCTGTGGTTTTATTACTGTTATTGTCAGAGCAATTACTTTACAGTCAAGCCATAGTTTATCTGTGAAGTCTGGCTCCTAGCAAAAATGACTCCTTAAGAGCAGAAACCAAGACTTCCCATCTTGACTTACCTGGAAAATTGCCTAGAACATAAAAATGTTCTCAAAAAATGCTAGCCAAATATTGATGGGAAAAAAACTTGTGTCAATCAATGTCTCTAAGTCTCATTAACTCTCATATTTTTCCAAATGACTCCTAAACTTGATTCATATTTGTCTCACTTTCTTTTTATTTTAGATTTTAGTCAATCTTATTAAAAATTAATGACACTAAAACAAAAATTAAGTATACATACAATAAAATAGAATGGAGAGCAGTACACGTCTCAGGTGTTTGCCCTATAAGTGTGAGGCTGTAAATTTGATCCCTAGAACTGCTGTACTTACCAGCTTAGTTTCTGATAGCTCTTACTTCTTTTTTTTTTTTTTTTGCCTTTTTTTGGGTCACACCTGGCAATGCTCAGGGGGCTACTCCTGGATCTGCACTCAGGAATTACTCCTGGCAGTGCTCGGGGACCATATGGGATGCCGGGATCGAACCCAGGCCGGCACAGGCTGGCCGTATGCAAGACAAACGCCCTACCCGCTGGGCTATCGCTCCAGCCCCTGATAGCTCTTACTTCTATCCAGCATTACAACAACAAAAAAAACGTTGCTGAAAGACTAAATCCTAAAAGTTAACACTTAAGGTGACAAATGATTCATTGTGGGGCGATTTGCCCTATACATATATTGAATCAAGTTGTATACCTGAAATCAATGTTATAGGAAATTACATTCCAAAAAATTCAACGGTGAGTCATATCTAGTGGTGTCCCAGTTCTGTCCCTGGGAACGTGAGACACTACTCAGAAACCGTGTAGTGATGGGGCATAAAATCAGGGCTGGCAATAGGGAGAGCAAATTTTAACCTTGAACTATCTCTTATTCTCAAAAAATAAAATTTTCAATAAAAGATAAGATCAAAGAGCAAATAATCATTATTATAAGGTTACATTCCCTAAATATGGCAGAATCAACATTTCTCATCTCATGATTTTTATAATGTGGTTTCAACGTGACTGCTGTTGACAGATAAGTCAACAACAGATAAGAAGTTGACAAATAAGAAGTCTTTGTCTTCTTAATCTGCTAACAGATAAGAAGTTTTTTGTCTTCTTAAAACTAATCAGATTTTGTTACTATTCTGATTAGAATAGCTGTCATTGATACCATATGATTGACATGCTGTGAAAAAACATGTTGACTTCTATTTTCCTCTCGAAGGTATCTATTGTCAAAGCCTTCAGCTATTAAGGAATTTCTATTAAGGCCTTACTATGAAGAAACCCAATCATCACATGGAGAATTCTGAGAACTTTATGCTGAAAGATACCAAATCAACCTTACACGCTTCTGTTCCAGCCATTGTCTAATTGAAACATTACAAGAGACACAGAACAAGGCATATTAATTGAGTTCTTTATTTATTCCTGACTCTCAACCATGAAAGAAGATAAAATGATTGTTATGCTTTTTGTTACTAAATTTGTGTTAACTTAAAAAAAAACTTGTATCCAATGGATAACTTAAACACTGTCACTTAAGTACATTTCCCCCAAAGCTTAGTTTAGTTTTGGGTCCCAGTTTCCCCCCTAATCCCAGCCTACTCCACTAGCACATAACAAATTTACTTTATATGGCTTATTCCAACAAAAACTAAAGCACTGACTGGCAAATAGAGTCCAGGTTAAAACATTTGCTTTCCATATTGCCAGCCCTGGTTTTATGCCTGGCACTGCCTGCTCTCTGAGTAGTCTCTCATCCCAAAAGCCAGAGCTGGGACAGCAGCATGTATGATACACCCTTTACCCATGAATTTTTAGGACATGATTCCCTATAACAGATTAAAAAGTCACACTGGTGGTGTTGGAACATTAAATGCTTGAAGTAACTTTATAACTATAGAATTAATAACTTTGGAAATCACAGTTTTTAATAAAAAAATAAGAAATTCTTAAATGTTTAAAAAGCATGGTTATGATATGGTTTTAGACTTACCTTTATCTGCCTTCAACTTAGAAGGGTTTTTGTCTAAGGTTGATGGTTTGTGGAATTTATATTTACCAGGAAAATACTGAGAGTTTACAAACATCAGAGACTGATTTTCTCTGTATCACTGTCTAAGCACTTTAATATGTGAAAAAATACACATATACACATGAAATTAAAATATTATGTGCATGGCCATTTATTTTGTTTTCATAAACCAATTATATAGTATATATGTATATTTAAATATTTAAAGAAGTTATTCGCTTAGAAATAAAAAAGAAACAAAGAAGCAAAGGGATAATCATTTATTTAAAATTGTTTTCAGGTAGTCAACATAAGGGAAAATTTACAACCAGAAACAAATTGCCTATTTTCACTGATTATTAAATTGGCTAATTGATCTTATTTTCACTATTGCATAAACAAAGCTTTCCGTGTTGTTTGACTAAAGCTAATAGTTTATCAGTGTATAGTCCAAATGTTCATTGCACACAGAGCCTTGACCAGATAATCATTCCTGTGTCTAAGAACAAGATCAGAACTTATCTCAGCTCCTTGTTAAAAAAAAATATAGAAAACTTAAGGGGGATATAATTACTCCTTTAAAATGGATTAGTGCTTAGCAAACTACATTGAAAGTTGGATGAGGAGGTCTTGTCAATAGGTGAAATGTACCACAAACATGTGGGAGTCAGAGGTTAGATAAGACAGAGAAGGAAATAGTGTGCTAAAAATCGTTGAAAATGATAATAGCAGCCTAGAACTGAGCATTGAATATAGGCAAAGGGACACGCATGATAACCTCTAAATGTATGTATTGCAATCCACAATGTGTAGGAGAAGGAAGACACAGAGAGACAGGAGAGAGAGAAAGAAGATAAAGAACCTGCCATAGAGGCAGGCTAGGAGAGAGGGGAGGGAATTGGGGACATTGGTGGTAGGAAATGGGCACTGGTGGAGGGATGGGTGCTGGAACACTGTATGACTGAAACCTAAACATGAACATATTTGCAATTGTATATCTCATGGTTGTATAAGCACTTGTATTACTTGTCTTCCTGTTGTTCATCGATTTGGTAGAGCAGGCACCAGTAATGTCTCCATTTGTTGGGAATGAGGTCTATTATTGCTACTGTTTTTGGCATATTGAATATATCACAGGTAGCTTGCCAGGCTCTGTTGTGGCTCTAGTTGATGATCTGACATAGAAATCGTGGAATAATAAAATATTTTTTAAAAGTTCATGTTTGAACAAAGATAAGGGTAAAATCACTGCCTAGCACAGTCTTTTTTCTTTAAAAGACAAAATTTACATGGTCATAAAATATCTATCACAAATTAAGACTGCCTGCTCATACTTCACTTGAGCTAAGAAAGTTGGGATCACCCAATTCCAACATACTTTGGTTTTGCCTAATTCTCGATCAGTTGCCAAGATTGCTCTAATTTCATTCTCCTGCCCTCCTCATCCGTGAATCTGTTGCTTTACCCTTCCTGAACTTAAACAAGTTTTGCCTCTGAAAAACATGTCTCTTCTTCATGTATTCTGAGGTGCATAGAGCTCCTTGTCAACCTCAACATTGGCCTCTAGACTACTTCTTCCCACCCAAAAGTGTGCCTCTCAGGGATCTTCTTATTAGAAACAATTACTTATCCCTCACTCCTAAATATGATTAGGTTGTTCCTCTTAATGGGTTCAGCAATGACTAACACTCGTTGTGAAATATTCAAGTCAAGGACTATGTCTAAATCACTTAGGACAAGCCATAAAATAGATCAAAGTAGATACATTGACTTAGGGGTGTAAATTGAAGGTATCTGCCTTTATAACCATATAGTGTCATTTTCAGGGGTGAAAGACTCATTTCTCTGTATGAGTCCCTGAGGTCTTCAGAGGACTGTGTCCCGGGGTTCTCAGAGTACCATACCTTTGCATGCTTCACTACCTTCTTCATCAGGTACTCCACAAACTACCAGAAATCAATGCAAGCTAGATTCACTTAAATTGTGTGAAATTAGAACAAAGATTATCAAGCATTTCCTTCAAGGAAAACAGATATCATTACAAGATATGTCCAAAAACACAAAAAATAGAAAGTAAGAGACTTCTTGGTGGATCACACATGATAGTTGGTAAACCACACTCATTCCACTTCACACTGTCAAATATACATAGGCAGGGTATTAATATCATATCAAAGGCTCATAAGGTGCTCTCTTAAATTTGTCATCCCTGCTAACAATTTTGCATATTTTTTCAAACTTCACTATTCCCAGGTTTCTAGAAATTCCTCTCTCTCTCTCTCTCTGTCTACCTTTTAAAGTGCAGCTGTGATGTAGGTGGTGGTGAGTGGCTCTACCCCCTTAGGATGAAGGGTTTGTCCAGTATATCTCGTCATGTTTTTGAGCTTAAACAAGCATGTATAATTCTTCATTTCTTGGCAGTCTGAACTCCTGACCCAATTTAAAAAGTCATAAGACTCACAAAATCACACAGCTTGTTAAACTGTTAAACAGTTTCCTCTCTGTAGGTATAGATAGGTGTGATGCCTATCCCATGGAATTTTATGAAGATGAAATTACATACACTGGTTGGCACAAAGTTGGGAAGCTCCCTTCTTTCCATTTTGATATCTCAGACCAGAAATTTAGGATTATTCTTGGTAAGAGAAAAGGAAAGTCAATAGGAAAGCTTGTATGAAACCAGACCGAAATCTAATTAGTCATTCTGATGAGGCAGTAACTTTGTGCCAGGCACTGGGGATAGAAAGATGAAAAACAACAGCAGTAGTCAACAGACACGCATGCCAAGGAGCAGAAACAATACATTGCAAAAAGCATATGTAGAAGATAGCTTCAAGGTGGTGATACCCTAATAGCACCTAAGATCACCAAGAAGACATCACACAGGATATTATGCTCAAGCTAAAATCAAAGGAAAAATCTTCAAAGCCAAATGACAACAGTATTCCAGAGAGATGAACGTTGGAATTTGAGAAGCATTAGCTTGATCAGAGCAGCAGGATAGCATAATGAGGACATCATGCTTGGTGTGATAATTATGATTGATAGATTGAGAATATCAGTCTGGAACTAGAGATTGACACTCAATTTCAACCTCAGCACCAAGACCTACTAAATGGGTTACCATGAGTCATTTCTTTACCTCTCTACACCTCGGTTCCAAATACTATTATTACCTGCCTCAAAGGAGTTGTTTTCAGAACTAAATGAGACAAAGCACATTAAGTCCTTGCCATAATTCCTCACATGGAAAATTGTTTTAAATTATATTATTATAAGCAAATGCTTATTGGACTCCTTCTCAATAAGTGTTATTATTATTATTACTACTGTCTGGGGAAAAGAGCAGTGCCTGGCTCATGAGACTTAGTTTTACCCATTAGCAGGAAGGAGATCTGGAAGAGCTTCAACAAGGGAATCAGACGATCATATTTAATTATTAGAAAATCATTCTTGGATATTGGTGGAGTGGAGGGTAGACTATAAGCAGAGAGGCTAGAAGGATAATGATTAGTAAGGCAAGAAGCATGAAATTCTGAGTTAAGGCAATAGTCAGTGGAAAGAAAAGCAAGAAGACCAACTGGGGCATGGGTAATTGGGAAAAAATAACCCACAATATATGGTGACCCATTAGTTCAATAAGAAAGGGTTAAGAGGCAATTTTCTAATTTCGAAGAAATAGGAAGAGCAAGTTTGGATGGCAAAATAGTCATATCAGTGCTTTCAAGGGAGACTCTCAAAAGACAGAAAAATTGATCTGTGTATCTGGAGTTCAGCGGAAATTCTTAGAGGAGTTACAAATGTCATGAGTTCGTGGGTAATACTAAAATAATTCATGAGTAATTACATGTTTCTAAAGAGAAACAGAGTTATCTGTGCATGTCAGGAGTGGGTGAAAGTGAACATATTGAAATGGAGAGAAAAAAAGAAGTGGAAATATGAGGAGAAGGTACCAAACTGGAGTCAGAATATGAACAGAAGCCTACAGCAGTGAAGACAGTAAACTATGAGCAGAAATGTGGCCAAGTCTAAAAGGGTTTTGGGTAACAGTTTCCCATATAGATATAAAAGTGAGACTTCCATAAGTTAGGTAGAAAGTATGAATGTAAATAGTTTATCTATTCCTTTGAGAAATTTCACTTTGGGTCATAAAACAAATTCATGGAAATAGAATGTGGAATCAGATAAGGTTATTTTAGTTAAATATGAGAAACACAGTGTACTTATATACTCAGAAGAATTAGCTATCTTCTGGAATTTTCCTTGGAATTATCTTACTTTACCTCTATGCTTTGTCCTCACTGCCATTTAAGTGACTCTTCATCTCTCAACTCCCAGGGCTTGCCTGAAGGGTACCTTTTAAAAAATATTTTATTATACCATCGTGAGATATACAGTTACAAAGGTGTTCATGTTTGTGTTTCCGCCATACAAGTGTTCCAGCACCCATCCCTCCACCAGTGCCCATTTCCCACCACCAATATCCCCGATTTCCTCTCCCCTTCCCCAGCCTGCCTCTATGGTGGGTTCTTATCTCTTTCTCTTCTCTCTCTCTCTTCTTCTCTTCCTTCTCTTACATATTGTAGATTGCAATGCATACACCTAGAGGTTATCATATGTGTCTTTTGCCTGTATTCAATGCTCAGTTCTAGGTTGGTATTAGCACTTTCGACAATTATTAGCACACTGTTCCCTTCTCTGTCTTACCTAACCTCTGACTCCCACATGTTTGTGGTCATTTCCACCTTTGACAAGACCTCCTGATCCATGTTTTGCCTGACCTTGGATATTGGTATCATAAAATGTATATATATACATACATACATATATATGTCATGCAAATAAATGCAGTCATTCTATAGCTGTCTTGTTCCATTTTTTTATACATGCCCTCAGCCTTGACTATACCTCAACAATCTACCACTAATCTAAATGTCAGTGGAGCTTTTGACTCCAATTTATCCAAATTCTACTTCAGCTATCCTTGAGACCTCAAGGGAAAGAACAGAGGAGACCTCAAGAGAACATTTGGAGGTCAGTGCAATAGTGCAATGGGTAGGCATTTGCCTTGCAGGCAACCAACCTGGGTTTGATCCAAGGAACCCATATGGTCACCTGATCCCAACAGGAATAATTCCTGAGCACAGAGCCAGGAGTGGCCCCTGAGCATTGCTAGGTGTGGTCCAAACACCAAAACCAGAGGAGAAAAAAGAGACCATCTTACTTTCAGGCTAACTATTTATGAAGCCACCATGCATTTGTAGCTGAACCAAACCCCCAGAGATTCATACTCTGGATAGGCGCAGCTCATCCTCCTGTGCAGGTGGCACAGGTGAGTACAGTCAACCACACCTGCCAGTCCACATCGCAAATGCTAAAGACTCCAAACTAAATGAAAGGCAACATTTGCACATCGTACACCAGATAATAGTCAAGACATAGAAAACACTCACAAACTCAACAACAAAAAAATAGCCCTCATCAAAAGATATGAAGAGGAAATAGTCACTTTTCTGAAGAGAATATATTGATGGTCGGTAGGCATAGAAAATAGGTCACTGATCGTCAGGGAAATGCAATTAACAACCAGGAGCAGAAATGCGGCTACACAAGTGAGAATCTCCAACTAGTGAGGATAGCACATATCTGAAAGACTAGAAACAAACAGTGTAGGAATGTTACCACAAAGGAACTGCCTTTCATGGTTCAGTCTCTATGGAAAGCAGTATGGAGGAGTTTCAAAAAAGTAAGAGAATAGAGCTTCCATAAGAGACAGTGATTCCACTTCTTCATACAAAATATACATGTGCACCTGATTCATTTAAGTATTAAATATAATAGCTAGGATATGAAAACAACTAAAATTTCCAACGACAACTGAAGAAAGAATATATACATGATATATATAATATAATATATTCTTTATATTATATAAAGAGTATTATATTGTATAAAGAATATTATATATCTTTATATGTAATAACAATACACATATAGTGATATATATATATAACATTACACAACTATAAGGGGGAAATGGCAGTTTTTAAAACTTGGACAGAAGTTTTGAAATGATATTTTTATGATAATTCACTTTTCACATCATGATAAGTGAATTATGTCAGAGAAAAGAAGGACAAATTCCTGGTGATTTCATTCCTCTGTAGATATACAAAACTAGAGAATTAAAGTATTGAATGATGACAAACACTTGGTCTTTGATTGAAGAACTGACATGATCAAACTTTGGGAGAAATCAGCTTGGGGGGTTAAGGAAGAGAGGGACGAGAAGTGACTTAAGGACAATGGAAGAGGCTGTTGGGTATTTTGGAGGCAGTAAAAGTATACCAAAACCATAAATGTTAATGTGATGTAACCATGCTACATGTACATGTACAGTTTAAAGTAGGGAGTTTCTGTATGATAGTTTCTGGCTCCTGCAACAAGTAAAAATCAATACATAATTTGACTCCAGACCATGAGTCATTAGACCAAGTCACAATTCTGCCAGGGGAAATAAGCTTCTTGCATGCACACCTCTCAGATGACTAGGCATAGTGAGAAGGTCTGGGGAGCACGGCAGCCTGTCTCCACTGCTGCGTGAACCCTCGGTCGTTTCTCCTGGAGCCACACATAGCCTCCTGGATCCAGGCAAGACCCGCATCCCAGATCTGCCTTCTCTGTCACTTTACCTCATCACCTCGCACCAAAACAGCTAAAGAAACAGCTACATGAATTTTTTCATACAAGATGGCAGAGAATAACTCCTGGCATTGTGCAAGTAGAGGAAGCACAATCCATAGGTTTGTTCAAAGCATAGAAGCATATAAGAGGAAGCATATAAGCTAAAACTGGAATGATGGAGGAATATTATCACGGCCCTGTGCCAGGGTAATTTGTGAATCCATGAAACATTCCATACTGAAAAGAAAACTGTATCCTCCATGCTCCAACCCAAAAGACAAAGGGTATATGTGTGTGAGCAAGACAATGAGAAAGGCAAGAGGGAGTGTGAAGGAAGGTAAGCAAGAAGCCATCGATTTTCAATGACTTTCAACAATCCTTCATTCCCAGGGGAACGTAGAAGACACCAGGACCCACAGAGTCCAATCAACTCACAATCAGAAGGACAGAGGTTATAATTTATTTGTAGTTACAACTATCACACCACACTTCACCTTCGTCCTTATCTCCAAAGGGCTTTATACTGCACCTTTAAAGCTGTACCCAACTCTTAATTTTATGAATCCACATTCATTTAAGTGAAAAACTCAAATTTAGAGACATTTCTATGATGATATTCTATATCAGTGCAATATTATGGCTGTTAGCCATTTAAGGACTCCTGAACACTTGGAAGGAGACTATTCCAAGATTAAGACTGTTATTAGTTTATGAATTTTAAAGTTCATCTTTATTTCAATTAATTTAAACTTAACTATCCCCATATGAAGATCAGCTAGCATATTGTACCACGCAGGTCTAATTAATTCTACCCAAGGAGACTCTGGCACCAAGAGTGAAAAAACCTGAGCCTTTTTAGGCGATGGGGTAGATCCAGTGGAAGGACTCTGCTCGGATCCGGAATCTTGACGGATGTTGCACCGGTAGGGAAATTGTCTGCTTCAAAGAGGATCATCAAGATGGCCAGAGGAAGATGAGTTTGAATACAAGGCAGGGACAAAAAGAAAAAAAAGAACCTCATGGATTCCAAATGGGATATGGAGCGTGGGACTGAGGCAAATGAAGGAAGTGAGGTGGGGGGGGCTGAGAGGCAGCTACCTCTCTTAGTTTGGCTTAGTTTAGATGCCAAACCTACGGAGTCCAATCATATCCACATGACCCTTCTCTCCTGTACCCCATCACTTATGGGCAAGCCATTAAGTATCTCCTAAAGCAAAGCTTCGATTCTCAATAAAGCCGAGACCCAGGGAGGTAACTCAGTTGTCCAATGTAATAACTGAACATGTAGCAGAATCAGGACCAGACAGGGTACACTCTCTCACCCTGCGACAGCTCCACTAAAAGAAGGCAGAGCCACGGAAGGAGAACTGCAAGTACACGATGATCAGACAGAGCGAGGCCCAGAAGAAGCACCAGCGAAGGGAGGAAGAAGTTAAAGCCCAAGGCCTCCCGGGTCTTTGACTTGGAGCCACCCGAAAAGGTGTAGGTGGTCGCCTCCTCCTCCAGCAGCTTCTCGCTGGGCTTCCAGTGCACGATGCCCTCCCGACAGGCCTCGCGAGAACTTCGCTGCGGTGTGACCGCTGTCGGGACGGCTGGCCACGTGGATGCGGTACTGACCACCGTCCTCTTCATAGCACTGCTCGCGCGAGGCTGGTGATGAGGTTGTCCACCAGGCTCTCGATGTTCTCTTCCAGCATGCTGGACTCGTCCAGCCGCGCCGTGCCGCACTTCGAGCACAGCTGCTTGAACACTCGCATGCGCACCGAGCCCATCCGCTGGGTGCGATCCAGGTAGAAGTGGAAGAGGATGACCACGTGGGCTGACTGCCAGGTGTGCCAGCACCAGGAGCAGTGGAACCTGCGGGGCAGGGAGGGAGAAACAGAGAGGGTGGGCTCTTCTCCCAGAGATAACCTGCCCAGAGGAGACGGGAAAGGAAAACCTGGTGTGTGCCTGCACCTAGACGGTGGAAAGAGCAGTGTTTACCAGCGTTGCGTTCATTAGCAGTGGACACCTACTGGCTTCTGCCTCCCTAGTGAGCTCCCTGGGGACGGGAACAGCGCACTCAGGAGCCCGCTGCAAGAGCCATCCCATTTTCAGCAGTGCTCTTGGCCTGTCATCTGTGTGCCTTTTGGTGACCCACCCACTCGCCACCATCACATCCAGACCAATGCACAAAGGACGTGAATCTGGATAGAGCTCGGGGTCGCCCCGTTTTCTATGTCTTATTTCTTATCTGTGACACAGAGCAGGTATGGGCAGGATTACGGTGTCCACTCAAAGTCCTGCTGTGACCTCTGAAGTGTCTACAAGGATGGGCTGACAAGGCATCCTGCCTGCTCTCTCCTCTGCAGAGGAGATATTTTTAATGTGCCCAACACAGGTTATCCAGGATGACTGAATACATGCTTGAATGGAGGAAAGGATAGAAAGATTATCCAGCTTGGTCTCTGCACTCTCTTCCCTCTTGTCGCTACAAGTCATCTCCCTACACTCCAGCTCTGCAACGAATATTAGACATAAGGACCCTGGTCTGCTCCACATACAGCATACATACGTACATACATGTACACTTCCATGAATGCAGCCTTATTAGGCCTCCTAGAGATGCAGCCCCAGGAAACTTGGAGGGGTCTGACCTGTGACTCATCTAGTCAAGCCCATACCTCACCCCTGCCCCAGTACTTGATCGCCTTGTGTGATGGTTCTTTGATTCCTTCTGGGCAGTTTCTTTTGTCTTTGAGATGGAACTCTTCAAAACTATTGCAGAACCTTTACAAGTAATCAAGGGCCCATTGGGCTCTCTCTGTTGAGTCTCTATTGACTCTCTCTGAGTCCAATATGATGATCCTGAGGGACCACATATGAAGAACTCAACTCAATACAACAGACCACCACTAGTTAGCCATCACATGTCAAGCATGACATGGTCCTGGAAACAGACTAGTGATTCAAACCCCTGCCTCTGAACTCAGAACTCTCACCAGATGAACATAGGGTAATACACAGCATAGCTATAGGCAGACTTGGGGAGCAAAACATTCCTGATTGACCCTGAGCCAGAATGGCCTCCCTCCTCTGATGGGTCAGAGATGTCAGAGTCCATTTGGGCAATGGATTCAAGCATCCCAAATCAGGGCTTGAAGGAGGCAATGCACAGAAAAAAAGCACTAGAAAAACACTTCCCCAGACCTATCTGAAACCAAATAGTCACCAGCTAGGAAAAACAGATGGGCCTGGGAAAAGAAACCATGAGTTCCATACAACTCAGCCCCCAAACCCTGATCCTTACATCCCCGGTTTTAGCTATTTCCCAGAGTCAATTCAAGACCTTCAATAAGAGTTGTATTCCCTCTTTCAAGACAAACCCAGATCTTAAATCCTGAAATAAGAGACCTAGAGGGAGGAAAACTTTGATGATCATGAAGCCAGCATTTTATATTTTTACCTAGTTAGAGAAAGGCTATTCATGCACAAAGTTAGAACCAGGACAGTATCCGGCACTCAGCAGACACCCAATAGATACTTCCTGAATTGATCTGAACCAACCAGGGTTAACTCTTCTGTGTTTTGTAACAAAGACAGGTTCACTCCAGTATTTTCCAGTCTTAGGGGAAGAGTGGAAACAGAAACTCTCCACTCACAGGGTGCATCCCTCTGTACCCACTCTCTGTGCCATCCTGCACTACAAGACATATCACACTCAAACACATGTAAACCACCTACCCAGTGTGTCCAATTCTTTGGACATGCATAAACAAGGCTATTTAATGATCTCCCAGAAGCTCAGAGGTGCCATCTGTCCTTGAATTGATAATACCAGGGACAAGTTCTGCACATACACTAGAAGTGAACTTGAGTAGTCTGTAGTAGGGATTTTATTTTAGTGGTGACTCTTTGGCCACAAGGACCCCTGGCACTGTGGGAGACAAACTTATTCAATAAAGCATAAGAAATGGATCCCTATGGACCTAGGGGAAACCTGCTCAAAGCTGAGTCCTCTTGCTGCATCCTAAGGCTAACACCTTACTTTTGCAAATGGGAAAACTGAGATTCATAAAGGGACAGTGACTTAACCACGTTCGCAGAGTCAGTTAGCTATAAAGAACAGTTTCCAGAGAACAGCAGACAAAAAAAATAAAGATTTTTTTTGGGTATCTAAGCCAAAGTGACTTGAGTTGATTGAAGAGATCATATAATAAAGCACTAACCTAAAACCCATCCCCAAAGCCAAAGCTTTACCAGTGGGCCTTATGGTCTCCTTCTCTCATTTTAAACTTTTTAGGAGATTATGAAAATATGAAATGATTCAAAATGTCAGAGAACGCAGGAGGCATGAAAGGCATTGCAGCTTTTCATTTACTGAGGTCCAGAGATGTAGCAAATTTGTCTGAGGTCTCCCAGGGAGTCAGTTTATAGCTGGGTTAGTACAAGCTAACTAGAAAGTTCTTTCTCTCCTCCTAACCTATAAGACCACAGGACCGTGTGCTGACCATTGTGCTCTCTCTGCTCTCTGCTCTCTCTCTGCTCTCCTTTGGAAGGTTCACCCTGAGTAATGCCCCAGGTGCTGTCTGCATGTCTGTTCCCACATCCCACCATTCTCCTGCCCCCTCCTCAGTCTCTCACCTGCCTGAGGCATGCTGCTCCAAGTACTGCTTCCAGCCTGGAGCCAGCTCATTGGGTTTGAGGTTGGGGTCCATGATGAGTTCCCAGCTGTCCGCTGGCTTTGCTACCTCCATTTTCTCATAGAAGACTTTTCTCCATTCGCAAGTGGTCAAGCTGGTGGACATGGTTCTATTGGCTGCAGAGAAAAGACAAATTCCTCCTGAGTGAGTGCTGGAAAGAGTCTGGGTAGGTGCACAGCACTTTAGTCTTTGAGGTCTGAAAAACCTCATCAACGGGACTAAGAAGAAAAAGGCCCCAGCAACCTCCTTTGTTGCCCTGGAACCTGTTTCTATGGTAGCTGGCAGGATGCCAAGAACTAGGATTGGGGAAGATGAAAGTCTCCAGGGAGAGTTCAAGGAACTGAACTAGGCTTGGGAGGTGGGGCTGTGTAGAAGGAATGGAGATGGGGGCCGCAGACTTCACTACAGATCAGAATCACCCCAGTCTCCAGAACTATCTGGGAGGCAAGGCCTCTTAGACGACCAGGATTTCAATTAATTTCAAGCATTCTCCGCACCCACACTCAACACTATAATAATCACTACACCCTTGGGAATCACAGAAAAATAAGTGATGAGGAACACAGAAGCTACAGCACCCACCTACCCCAACTACCATGTATAGGGCCAGTTGTTTATATAAGCCAATTTTTACTGGGTAGTCTTCTGTGCTGGTCAAGGCAGGGATTATTCACCATACCTTTTTGTTCAGACCAGGAATCCGAGATTCTCCCACCTCTAAGGTGCTCATCCAAGATTCAGATAGAGGATTTACAAAACTAAAACCCGTTTGTTTAGTTTCTGTAGCTCTAGGGAAATTCCTAACACACAGGTGTTAAGGAAATGAAATGGGGTCCCTTTGCTTGAGAACACCTCAGACTAGTGGTGACATACTATGAAAAGCACATATGGGACATTCAATCTTCTCTTGGAGTGATGGAACATCTTCTAGCTTGGCGCACATGATTTCATAAAGAACAAAACTAGTTTGGAGTCCTATATTATTTATTTAAGCCTGATTTCTTCAGCAAACTCTCCATTACTTAATCTACATCTCTTGACATTGATTTTAAACACCAGAGGGCCTGAAATGGCAAATTACTTAGCCAAGGCCTCAGAACTGGGCTGCTGAGAGATCACTAAGGGCTCCCTTAGAGTCAGCTACCAGGTAAGGTGAGCTGGGGGCAGGAAGAAACCATGAGTTCACGGAATTGAATGAATTGAGGAGTTTATGGTTTAGCCTAGAGTCATATGCTAAAATCAGTAAGAGTGAGTCTTTGAGAAATCTCAAGATATTTTCCCCCATACAAATGACAAAGAAGGAAACTGAAAGAGAAAGGAGAATTATCAGGGGTGTATCTGTTTATTTTTATTCAAATGATGCAATCCCCATGGGTCTCTATAGGACTTAATATAGAGTGGGAATCTTCAAAGCAGACAGAAATGCAATCGTTCTGTAAGATAATGTTATTTTTTCACACAAGAAGGACAGAGGAAACTCACCTGTAATACAATCAGTAATGAATAATTCCCTGAATTTTCTGTGAATGGCACCGGCTGTTCCAGAAGCCACAATTTAAGTGCCCGTTCATGTGTAAAGGGACTGATCAGCAGCTCCTTCAGGCACCAACAGTTTCATTTTACATCACTACCTGATATCAAATCTAGATAACACTTTTTGAAAATTGAGGGAACTTCTACTCCTTTGTAAAATGAAATGCCATGTCCCCTGTGGTCTGCAGACAAAATTGACAAAAGAGATGGATATGAAAAAGAACTTCTCCCCCCCCTTTCAGTTTAGAATGTGGATTGATTCAAGCTTTTTTGAAAGATTAATTTATCATTGAGATGTTTCAGATCAGAGTAATGCAAGTAATGTCACAGTGGCACCTATGATGGAAACTAATAAGGAAATGGAGAGGGGACATACTAAACTACCTGAATGCTTTTGAAAACTGTCTCCCTTACCCACGAGATTTCAATAAAAGGCCTTAAGAGGGATGCACGCATTCCACCCATTTCACTGCTGAGAACACTTTTGCTTAGCCTTCAGGTTAATGATGGGACTATTCGGTCCCATAGGCATGTTGAAGAAGGATTAAACAGAAGAGAAAGGTGAGGAAAGGAGAAAGAAAAGAAGGAGAAAGAGAAGATGAGATCTAGGAGTGTTGGATATAACTAAGAGGTTCAGTATATTTCTTCATTGGGAAAAGCATCCAAAGAAATGCAAGCTGTGTCCTCCCTCCCTTTCACAATTGACAGAACCATGGATGATGCTGCAGAAAAAAAAAAAACCCAAACCCTCTGTAGTCTATTTCCAGAGCAGTTAGAAAAGTCGCTCTACTCCTAGCATGCAGGACTCAGAGGCATCTTGACCCAAGCTCTGTTCTTTGGGCAGGGGTAACCACTGACCCTTAGGAGAATAGCATGTTAAGAACTGTCCAGGGCTGTCAAATGGTAAATGTAACTAACTGAGCAACTCTTGGGGGAGTATTTTCCTCAGCTAACATATGTGTAACTGAGCATCTTCTGAAGGAAGGTTTCCGTCAGCATTTTTCTTATTTGACAGCAACAAGAACAACAGCAAGCTCCTCGAGATTTCATCCCTGCTGGTACTTAAGGGTTCAAATTCTATGGGCTGTGCTTCCAAGGCACATGAAGGATGCTAGGTTTGTAACTTTTTAGATCCTTATTATGATTAGCAAAGTTTTGATAAAAAATGCAAAACATTAAAAAAAAGATGTGGGTGGAATTGGGAGTGCTTTTTGCAAGGCAAAAATGATGGTGGGAGTTGATAATTGGTGCTTTAGGAAGGAAAAATATAAAATGTTCTACCATTAAGAGATATTCAAACTCAGAGGGCCGGGGATCATTTCCACACATGCAGTTCATTCTGTGTTCTGTTGAGGAAGGCTGAGGACCTCAACTGAGGTTCCATATGACCCAGCAGTACCACTGCTGGGAATATATCTGCTTTTTCTGCTTAAAAAAACACAGCAGAAATGCCATCTACACTTCTATGTTTATTGCAGCACTATTCACAATAGCCAGAATCTGAAAATAACCTGCATGTCCAAGAGCAGACGACTCAATAAAGAAACTATGGTACATCTATTCAATGGAATACAATGTAACAGTTCACTATCAGTATCACTATCTTCCCGTTCATCATCTATTTGCTAGAGCGGGCACCAGTAATATCTCAATATGTCCTGTCTCATGCTAGTAGGACCCAGAGGCATCCGCTTGCTCCAGGAACATAAAAAGCCTCAAACCATTATATTAGGTGGTGGGAATGACCTTATTATAAATGTTACTGGCATTTGGTATATCAAATACGACATGAGCTACTTGCCAGACTTGCTGTGAGGGTGGCATACTCTTGTAGTCACCTCTGAATAAAGCATTTATTGATGAACTGCACGGCCCTAGCTGTGATAGTCTGGTCTGCTGGGTGGAGTTGTGACAAGAGGGAAGTCGGATGTGGAAGATGGCGGCTCCCATGGAGTTGGGGGGGGTCGTCTGGCTTGTTGTGAGGCTCTGCTGGGGTGACAGGCCAGGGCTACAACCCCCCATGCCTCCTGCGTGCCTCAGCGGCTGGGCACAGGGAGAGCAAGGAGGCAGCTCTGCCCCATGTCTGAGCGTCTCTAGTTCAGCATACCTGGGCTGGATTGAAAAAGCGGCTGCGGGGTGGGTGGGAATGATCTGGGTTGTGATAGTCTGGTCTTCTGGGTGGAGTTGTGATGAGAGGGAAGTCGGATGTGGAAGATGGCGGCCCCCCATGGAGTCTGGGGGGTCATCTAGCTTGTTGTGAAGCTCTGCTGGGGTGGCAGGCCAGGGCTACAACCCGCCATGCCTCAGCGTGCCTCAGCGGCTGGGCACAGGGAGAGTAAGGAGCAGCTCTGCCCCATGTCTGAGAGTCTCTGGTTCAGCATAACTGGGCCGGATTGATAAAAAACGGCTGCAGGGTGGGTGTCGATGATCTGGGCTGTGATTGGTCTGCTGGGTGTAGTTTTGATGAGAGGGAAGTCCAGATGTGGAAGATGGCGGCCCCCATGGAGTCTGGGGGTGCTCGTCTTGCTTGTTGTGAGGCTCTGCTGGGGTGGCAGGCCAGGGCTACAACCCTCCATGCCTCCCAGCACGCCTCATAGCGGCTGGGCACAGGGAGAGCAAGGAGCAGCTCTGCCCCATGTCTGAGAGTCTCAGACATGAGACTGATTATGTCATGTCTTATGTCTCAGACATGCAACCGTTAGGAAAAATGAAGTCATGAAATCCTCTTGTAAATGGATGGAAATGCAGAGCATCATGTTGAGTGAAAAGAGTCAGAAGAAGAGGGATAGACATAGAATGGCTGCACTCAAGGATGTAAAAAAACCCCAACATAATATGAAACCGATACCAAGGACCATAAAAACAAGGACCAGGAGGATTGGTCCATGGTTGGAAACCTACTTCAAGTACTTGGGGAAAAGAGTTTGGATAGAGAAGTAACTACATGATGAACAGTTGTAAAGGATCACTCTAGATAAACTGTGCTCAAAGTAGGTGAAGAAACAAATGCGATAAGCTCTCTGTGTCTGTATTGCAGTTATCTGTATTGTAAACCATAATGCCCAAAGGGAGGGAGAGGAGAAAGAAGGGAAGTGCTTGATATAGAGATAGGTTGAGGAATGGGGGTTGGGGACATGGAAGGAGAAAAGGGGGAATATTGGTCATGGGAAATGTACATTGATGGAGAGACAGGAGTTGGAACATTGTGTGATTGAAACCATAATATAATAGCCATGTAACTGTATCTCACAGAGATTCAATTAAAAATAATGTTGTCCCATCAAAAAATGGGGAGAAGAAATGAACAGAAACTTCAGCAAGGAAGAAATTCGAATGGCCAAAAAACATATGAAAAAATGCTCATCATCACTAATCATCAGAGAGATGCAAATCAAAACAACAATGAGATACCACTTTACACCACAGAGACTGGCACATATTCAAAAGAGCAAGAACAACAAGTGCTGGCATGGGTGTGGGGAAAAGGGACACTCATCCATTGTTGGTGGGAATGCCGGCTGGTACAGCCTTTCTGGGAAAACAATATGGACTTTCCTCCAAAGACTAGAAATTGAACTCCCATTTGACCCAGCCATACCACTCCTGGGAATCTACTCTGGGAAGCCAAAAATACGCAGCGGAAACACCATCCCTACTTTTATGTTCATAGCAGCATTATTCACAATAGCCAGAATCTGGAAGCAACCAGAGTGCCCGAAAATCGATGACTGGATAAAAAAGCTTTGGTACATCTACACAATGGAATACTATGCAGCTGTTAGGAAAAATGAAGTTATAAAATTTGCCTACAAATGGATGGACATGGAGAAGATTATGTTGAGCGAAATTAGCCAGAAGGAGAGAGACAGATACAGAATGACTGCATTTATCTGCATAACATAAATATATAGGTACATATTATGATACCAATATCCAAGGTCAAGTGAAACATATATCAGGAGGTCCTGTCAAAGGTGGAAATTATCACAAACGTGTGGGATTCAGAGGCTAGGTAAGACAGAAATGGAACAGTGTGCTAACAATTGTTGAGGGTACTAATGCCAACCTAGAACTGAGCATTAAATAGAGGCAAAAAGATACACATGACAACCCTTTAATGTATGTTCTGTAATCCATGGTCTGGAGGGAAGGAAAAGAGAAAGAGAGAAATGGAAAGAAATAAAGAACCTGCCATGGAGCAGGGCTGGGGAGGGGGAGGGAACCGGGGGCGTTGGTGGTGGGAGATGGGCACTGGTGGCGGGATGGGTGCTGCAACACTGTTTGACCAAAACCCAAACCCAAATATGAACTTTTTAATTGTATATCTTTGTAATTTTAAAAATAAAAAAATTTAAAAAAAGAAAAAAAAGAATGGATCTGCATAAAGGAAAAAAAAATAATAATAATGTTGAGGGCCTCTGTCAGAACTACCAACTCGACCCAGAGAACATTGTAACTTCTGATGTATTCGGTCTCAACATCTCAGTAATGACATAAATAGCAATGAAGAGACAAGTTGCTAGCAAAAAATGAAAATGTCTGATCATACAAAGGATTGATAAATATAAAGATCAACATAAATTGTTATAGCAACCCAACATAAATTGTTATAGGAACCAGAGAGATAGCACAGTGGGGAGGGCATTTGCCTTGAGAGTGGCCTACCAGTGTTTAATCTCTGACATCCCATATGATCCCCCAAGCACCGCCAGGGGGGAATTCCTGAATGCAGAGCCAGGAGTAACCCCTGAGCATCGCCAGGTTTTAAAGATGTGGGTGGAAACAAAGATGGGAGTGGAAGTGAGGTGCTATATGCAAAGTAAAAATGATGGTGGGAGTTAATAGTATTTCCCTGCCTTTGGGAAATCTCAGAGCAGATACAATGGGAGTTCGGGCAGAATTGGACCGATTTCATAATTTTATACAGCATAAATATTTTTATGAATCTCACTTCTCCCAGTTCAATATTCTGTTCCCGAGGGTCCCGCCTGGGTAGTACATGTAGATATCCCAGGAGTACTTAGCCACGTTGGATCAATCATAACGTAATCAATTTTCCTAGTTCAGAGACATGCCAGTGCACCTCAGGGTAAACTAACGTGTCTCTGACTCTAAAACAATGCCAAAGTGAATTATTATGATAGATTTGGGACCTTAGTGGGATTCAAAGTCTGGAATCTGCTACCTGTATATTCACAGTAAAAGGTATTAATTTCATTTCCTACAAATTACATTCGAACTGCTTTCCTGTTCAGAGATGCAGCCCTCCCTCTCTCTGCTAGGGGAGATTTTGCCTCTGGAAATCAGCTCTTGCTTTTGTGAAGCTTGGCAAGGCCCAAAGATCTACATTTCAAAAGGGTCATTTATCTGGCTTCATCTCTAGATAGCCCAACCCACGATGGGCTGGAATAGAAGATGTTGGCGGGCTTCTGTCTATAAATGAAACTTGGAAAAAGAAAGGGGCCTTTTGCCATTTTGGTTCCCTGGGCATTTTTCTCTCTCCGTCCTCTCCGTTTTCTGTTGGGCTTCAACATGTGGAGGCAGTCATCTTGGTCTACACGTGGGCGGGGCCCAGCTGGGAACCCCGAGTGGGGAGTTTTTCCTGTTCTTGAATTGTATATCAGAACCTGTGATAGTAAAGTCTTTTAAAACTGTGCCAAATTCCTGAGTTTTCATCCATTCCCTGCTGGCTTCGAAATAGAAGGATACTTGTTTCCTGGTACTGTTGAGGATACCAGGGGTTCCTGACAGAGAGTACTTGATGGTATTAATAAAGACAAAAATTTTAATATCTAATATCCCATGTTTTAATGAGTTTCCATTATCAATAAAGCTTCTAAGACTTATTTTCCCTAAGGGAGTCTCATGTGAATAGCCAGAAATACAATATCACTCATAAATCTGCAATGGTACAGCTTAATTTATCAAATGAATGCAAACACCTATAAGATGCAACCACTAAATTGCCTACAACCATTGACCAAGTTTTTAAGAAGGTATAAGAGGACAGGAAAATCTGTGTGTGTGTGTGTGTGTGATGTGGCTGAACCCTGGTTGACCATAAGCAAGACCAACTGTACAATCTATCCACTGAACTACCCTTTGGCCCCAGGACAGAAAAAATCTTAGTATGGAAATATGCTGGATATGGATTTTGAGAAAGAGTTTCAAAATAGCTGATACAGATGGAGTAAACCTGTGATGCTAAAATAGACTTTGCAGGAGTACACAGTTATTTAATCTGTGCTGCTCCTCTCAAGGCAATTAAACAAAGACCAAGAGGATAAGAAATTCTATGAATCAGTCCAGAACAGTCTCAGCGTTCAAGTCAGCCAATGAATAAAAAACCAGCCAGAGGACACTACAAAAGTCATGGGTAGATGCAGTTTCCGCTAAGGGAATTTAGGTTAATCTTCCCAGAGACTTTATGATGCAAGAAATAGCAGAAGCTGCAACCCAGCTCTTTGGCTATAGGATCTGGGAGAGGAAAAGGCAGATTATTTTCTCAGTTTTCAAAGCTAGTTCAAAGGGGCAGGAACAATAGCACAGCAGGGAGTGTGTTTGCCTTGCATTAGGCATCCCATATGCCACCCAGTTCCCCAAGGAGTAATTCCTGAGCAAAGGGCTGAGTGTCCCCAGATGTGATCAAAAAGAAAAAAAAACACCAAAAAAACAAAGCTAGTTACAAGCACAACTCTAATAAACATTAATCACAATAAAATTTATTCTGAGAGAGGTGAGAGAGTGCTTACCTTGCACCAGGAGTTTTTCTTTCTTTTTTTTTTTGCCTTTTTGGGTCACACCCAGCAATGCTCAGGGGTTACTCCTGGCTCTGCACTCCGGAACCACTCTTGGCGGTGCTCGGGGCACCATATGGGATACCATGGATCAAACCCAGGCCGGCATGGGCCAGTCGCGTGCAAGGCAAATGCCTTTCCCGCTGGGCTATCGCTCTGGCCCCAGGAGTTTTTCTTAATGTTTGTCATATATTGACTCTATGAGACTGATATTATCAATACTATCCCTATTTTAGGCTATTGGAATATAGGGACCTGGATCACCCTTGACCTGAGAGCATAAAGAAGATACAGAATACAGAGAGGGAAAAAGTCAAGGAAGGAGGCAAGAGAGGAGAAAGGGAAGTAATGAGGGAAAGAAGTGAGGACCTTGGGTACACTGGTGATGTGGGAGTGTGGTATAATTATATATTCATAGCACAGACACAACAACTACTAACATGATACCTGAACTACAGCCACCAGACCTTGAAATGTGCCTCCCAAGAGGGCTTGCAAGGGTGAAGAGGAAAGGGCAGGAAGAAACATAGGAACACGGTAGAGCAAAGTTGATGCTGGTGGTCAGATTGTTGTTGGAATATTGTGTGCCTAACTCATCTATCAATAACTTTGTAATATTGCTCTCCTAATTAAATGAAAGTTTTTTACTCTAATTAAATGAAAGTTTTTTTTTTTCTTTTGGGTCACACCCAGCGATGCTCAGGGGTTACTCCTGGCTATGCACTCAGGAATTACTCCTGGCGGTGCTCGGGGACCCATATGGGATGCCGGGGATCGAACCCAGGCCGGCACAGGCCAGCCGCGTGCAAGGCAAACGCCCTACCCGCTGGGCTATCGCTCCAGCCCCAAATGAAAGTTTTTTAAAAGAACACTGGAGCTAGAGTGACAGAACAATGGGTACAGTGCTTGCCTAGCACACAGCAGACCCATATTATAACTCAGCATTCCATAATGGTTTTCTGAACATCACTGAAAGTGGTCCCTGAGCACAGAGCCAGGAGTTAATCCCTGCAAACTGCCAGGTGTTCCCCAAGACAAATAACAACAAAAAGTCACAATAGCAGCAATAAAAAGAAACTAGGGATAAACTTTTTGTGATGCATTGAAGGAGAGGGGAGGGAGAGGAGGAAAGATAGATAACTTGAGTAAAAGGGATAAATTGTATGGTGATGGAGGAAAATCAAGATTCGGGTTGTGATGATACTATAGAATATACATATATGAAAATTTATGATTTTCAAATATAAAGCATTATGTCAATTTTGATATTGTGTTTTGAAACCTATGTAATATTACAAACCAATGTTATTTCAATAAAAATTTTAATTAAAGCTGTTTGAAAAACAAAACAGATCCTGAAGCATTGTGAGTGATCAGGAAACGTCATTTGGTATTATTTATTTTGTCATAGGTATATTTCAAGTTTTTCCTCATCTAACAAATAATTTTGAAATTAGCTAGCAGAAAATTTTGTTTTTTAATAAGAGAAATGGTGCTTCAGCCAGCAATGATACAAATTTCTCAGGAAATTTGAGTCACTTGTGAACTCTTAAGTAAGTTCAACTCTGAGAATAGGTGTCCTTTTTTTTAAGCCCCTTTAGGGATTGTGGAAATATCAGAAGATATAAACAGAAAACTCCAATTACAGGCCCTGTGATTCTTGGTCCAAAGGGTGTAGGGCGCCCTGCAAATAGTTCAAGATTGTTGCAGGACTCCTCTAAAAACCTTTGCATCTGCCCTGGATTGCCTCCTGCAGATCACTTTGTAGATAGGGGGTAGTTTAAATGTGGCAGTTTATCTGACCATGTATTGTGTACTGGCTGGTATAAATATTCTCTCATGCTACCACCATCATCGTGGGACTAGCTAGATTTTACCAGCATATTTGCCTGGCTACGTTGGATCTCTAAGTAATTAGACCAGAGAGAAATGCTGTTTGCCTCCAAGCAAGCAAGCATGGCTCCCTGATAACTCAAAGACAAGTAAAATACAAAACTACCATGAAGTAGACAAGATTCTTGTGAAGGCTTGGAGAAATATTTAACTGGCATTAGTATTAATCTTTGGTACAGAAACTCCCTTGTCTACCCTATAAAGGCATTTCCAGGCAGATCTTGGCTCAAACCATTACCATATAAAAGGGCCTAGGTGAGGTGCTGGGAGAAATTACCCAAGGGCATTTGACCCTTCCTGCTTCCCATAATAGTGGGAGGTCTGAGTTACAGGGGTATAAAACCAGCCTGATTCCTCTCTCTCTCTCTCTCTCTCTCTCTCTCTCTCTCTCTCTCTCTCTCTCTCTCTCTCTCTCTCCTCTCTCTCTCTCTCTCCTCTCTCCTCTCTCTCTCTCCTCTCTCTCTCTCTCTCTCTCACCTCTCTCTCGGCTCTCTTTTTGGGCTTGCACTCTTCTTGGGAGTCTTGTCTTTGTCTCCTCTTTACAGGGCCTTTACACGTGGTGGCCGCCATCTTGGCCTACATGTGGCTGGGGTTCTAGCCGGAATCCAAAGCACAGGGTTTTTCCTATTGCTGGTTTGTATGCCTGAACTTGTGATAAGTAAAGCATTTTAAAACTGCATCAGATTCCTGAGATTTCATCCATTTCCCGCCAGCTTTGGAGGTAGAAGGGAACTACGCTTCCAGGCACCGTTGGGGACCCCGCGGTGTCCCCGACAAAAATCAAGTGCTTGCCACCAGCAATATGATTCTGTGAGTCCAATTACTCAGTGAGTGACTTCTCTGATTGAGATACCACCAGTTTCTTAGGCTGGAAAAGTCAATGCTATAAGTTCGACCGGAACCTGGAGATCAATGCAGTCGTATCCTTTATACTCAAAAATTGAGGGTCAGAGGAAGCTTCTTAGTCAGTGTGATTGACCTGGAGTCACAGCCAGTGACTTTGAATCATGATCTTAAACTCTAGTAGACCACGCTGTGCAGTGGCAAAAGGACCTTGAATCACAGCCTGAGCTGTTTCTCCTGGATCTTACAGTGGTCAGATTCAGAGTGACAGAGACATAGGCCCCACCTGCAGGCTACCAGGTTTGCTGAGTACCATCAAGTGAAGAATGCTTTAGGGAACACCCACTAGATGCCCTACATTAATGGGAGTGTCAAGTCCCCAGGGGATGCGTATACCTCAATCTATCTTCTAGTCTTTGCTTGATGATAGGCATCTAATGTTAGTGCCGTAACAGTGCTGTACCAAGCCGTCAGGTGGTGCTCCCGGACACCAATTGGTTGCTGCTTTTCTCCATATTCAGAATTTGGGATGTTGGCTGAAAGAGGCATCCAACTCTGAACTCCTACACTCTCTTAGTAAACTGTGCTGTGCAGTGACTTAACAGCTCTGGGCGCAGGGAAGCTAGGAACAGCTTTGATCCATTCTCTGATATACGAAAGGACTGTCTATGTTGACTGTGTGCCTCCGTGCCAGGCAGAAGGTGATTCCCAGACCTCTCACTGTGTGTTCTTAGACTTCTCTCTGTACCTGTTTCCTCAGCTGTAGGCAAGAATGTTCAGTATCTCTAATATTTATTAGTGTTACATCATAACCCCTGCCTTCCTCCAAGGCTACATTAGAGATTGGCTTCTTTTCCCTTAGAACTGAAATATGACCCCCTTGTTTCCAAGGAAAATGGGACTGAAACTCAAAAGGAACTTTCAGAGTGATGTTTACACACCCAATTCATTCTCTGAATTTGATATTTTGAGGTCAGAGGAAGCTGCCAGTCAATTCCCAGTGGTTTCACTGAGATGAAAAGGAGCAGCACAAAAGACAGTGAGGCTACTATAAACAAAAAAAACAAAGCTCCAACCTTGTGTGTATCTTTCTGAAAGGAAAACAGGGAATGTGGTCCCTGTAATCTTCACTGCTTGGTCTAACCTGCCACCTGGTGGATACTTGTTACATTGCACAAATAGGGGAAAAATAAGCGTCAGAGCTAAGATCAGCTGGATCCCTTAAACAGACAATTCCTCTCGTCCATCATTCAACACACCTATTTTTATTTTTTTTTGGGTGAGGTTGTATGAACTTGATGGAGTTCCTGAAGTGGGATACAGAGAGGACAAAGGCAGAGAAAGAACATGTTAATTAGTGACAACGGTGTGTGCAGACACCAAAACCTTGTATGTTTGGGAAAACATGCGCTTTCCCATACACATACACACACAGACAGAGAGTCTCTCTCCCTCCACTCTGCCTACCTCTATGGCAGGCACTTTTCTTCTCTGTCTTTTCTCTCTTTCTCTCTCTCTCTCTCTCCTTTTGGGTGTTATTCTACACTTTCTATATTCGTTCCTCTGCTGATAATCACTAGTTGCTTCCAAGTCCTGACTACTGAATGTAATGAACAGAGGTGCACTCATCTCTTCAAAGTAGTGTAGAATCTAGTTTTGGTAATGGGAAAATGTCAAGACATATATATATATATATACATATATATATATGTCTTGATAGATATATATCTATATCCTAGACATATATATATATATACACATACACACACAGACACATGGGGAAGAACTGCTACCAGCTCTCCCTGTGCTCCGCTGATCATTAAGCATCTGGGAGGGAGGGCGAGTTCTGGCCCTGGTCTGCCATCCCCAAGAGACTTGGAAGAGGCCAAAGGAACCCCGCACCAAGATGGCAGCCATTTCAACATCTGGACTGCACAGCTCGTCAGAGCTCCACCCAAGAAAAGCCGATCTCAAGGGCAGCTCGTCAGAGTTCCACCCTATAGAAAAGCCTATTTCAAGCCCAAGTATGATGAACCAGAGACACAGATACATGAAACAGAGCTGCTACTGGCTCTCTCCAATTAATCAACTGAGAGCCTACCTATTACCAAGAGTATCCCACCCACACAGCAGAGCCTGGTAAGCTACCCATGACTTATTCAATATGTCAAAAACAGTAACCATGATGGACCTCATTCTCACAGCCTGAACTCATCGTGTTCCTGTAGTGAGCAGATGCCGTAGGGCTACACTAGGATGTGACAGGGACGAATGGAGACATTACCGTATCAACTGTATCACTTGTCTTCCCATTGTTCATTGATTTGCTCAAACAGGCACCAATAACATCTCCATATGTCCTGTCGCATGCTAGTGTAGCCCAAGGGCATCTGCTCACTCCAGAAATATGAAGAGCCTCAGACTATTACTTCAGGTCATGGTAATGAGGTCTATAATTGTTACTGGTTTTTGGCATATCATATGACACGGGTAGTTTGCCAGGCTCTGCCATGTGCTAGGTATACTCTCAGTAGTAAGCTCTCATCTCATGCATTTACTGATGTACCAATGGGGAGAGATCAGCTTTTCACTTGGGTGGAGTTCTGATGAACTATGGAGTCCAGATGTTGAAAATGGGCTCGGGCTTCCAGCAGTGTGCGGAGCAGAAGGCTCTGCTCATAGCAACACTTCATTAGGGACAGTTCACGAGTGTGGTTGCTGCTGGCCTGGGCTGCGACTTCCCTGCTGCCTGAGTCTTCCTCAGGGGTCCAGTCTCTGTCGCCACACACTATACTATCGCCCAGAGTAACCGTATAGTAACTATAGAGGAACCCCCACACCATGAGGGCCGCCATTTTCAACATCCAGACTCCACAGCTCGTCAGAGCTCCACCCAAGAGAAAAGCCAACCTCAAGCCCTGTTCGTCAGAGACCTACCCTACAGTGAAGACTATTTCAATCCCAGGCATGCCTAATCCAGAGACTCAGACACAGAGGGCAGAGCTGCTGCTACTGGCTCTCCCTGTGCTCAGCTGATAAAGAGGCACCCAAGGCGAAGGCAAGTTCTAGCCCTGGCCCACCATCCCAATAGAGCCTTGCAAGAAGCCAGAGGAACACCCACACCATGAGGGGATCCATTTCAACATCCGGACTCCACAGCTCATTAGAACACCACCCAAGAGAAAAGCCAATCTCAAGCCCTGCTCATCAGAGTTCCACCCTACAGCGAAGACTATTTCAAACCCAGGCATGGCTAATCCAGAGACTCAGACACAGGGGCAGAGCTGCTACAGGCTCTCCTTGTGTTCAGCTGATCATGAGGTGCCCAGGAGGTAAGGCAGGTTCTAGCCCTGGCCCGCCATCCCAATAGAACCTTGCACATATATATGTATATATGTATATGTATATATACAATGTATATATATATGTATATATGTATATGTATATATACATATATACATTGTATATATACATATACACACACAAAGCAATACTTACTACATATTTTTTTAAAAGTAGAGGAGTGAAGGGATAGCACAGCAGTCATGAGTCTTGGTCTTGCATAAGCAGGGACCTTATGAGTGCGATCACTGCATGGTGCCTCAGCCACTAGCAGCTGTAGCTCTAGCAGCTTCTGACACTGCTGGACAGAGCAGCACTGTCTACTTCACTGGACCTGAGCACTGAACCATCCAGTCCATTGAGCAAAGCATCACTGAAAGCAACTACCAGACCCCCAAACACTACTTAAAAGCATGCCTTCCCCAAGCACAGATAAAATTCTGCCATTTTCCACATCCTGTTATGGACCATTATGGATTGTATTTCACTATACTAAGTGAACTCTGCCAGAAAAAGAAAGATAAATTATGTGATTTCATTCATACATGGAACATAGTAATAAAAGTAATAAGCAGAGAGAATGTCCAGTGAAATAAATACTGACAAGCCAAGATCCCCACTATAATACAACTAGAAATCAATGACTATGACAGAAAAAATCCTCATTCACTAACAATCTGGTCTGCCTGGGCACAACATTCATGTTTTTTCTGAAGGTGTGAAATGGTGGCGTTGAATGGGAAAGGTCCAGTGGATGGATTGATGAGACCAAGCAGGGCACACAGGAGCCATCCCTGCTGTGAGCATGTCCCACCAACAGGGGGAGGGCCACGATTGTAGAAATGACTCTTCTCAGTCAGAGCTGAAAGATTCATAGTGGACAATCAGGCTCAGAACAAGAAGCCAATATCAAACAAACAAAATACCCAAACCTTCCTCCTTGATTCCTGGACTTTAATTTATTTATTCATTTTTATTGATTTGCCATGAACTACAAAGTTACAAAGCTATTTTTTGATTTGAGTTTCAAGCATATATTGTTCCAGCACCAATCCCTTGCCAATGCCCATTACCTTCCACCAACGTCCCGTTTCCTTCCTACCCCACCCAACCTGCCTCTGTGGCAGCATCACCCCCCATTATCCTAGTGTCCTCTTTCCCACTTTATCACCCTACTCCCACCATGGTGCCCAGCTTCCTAATAAAGACAAGTACTCTATTGCCATTGGGCATTTGATATTTCCCCAAGAGCTTTCTTTATAACATCCATAAAAACAACATTGTTCTGAGTCTCTCTCTCTCTTTCTCTCTCTCTGTCTCTCTCTCTCATTCACTCAACATATTTCCCAGGTACATCCACTTTGTAGTAAATTGCATGACTTTATCCTTTCCTAAAGCTGAGTAGCATTCCATTGAGCCATTGAGTATGTGGACCATAATTTCTTTATCCAGTCATCTGCTCATTTGGATTGTTTCCATATTTTAGCTATTGTATATAGTGCTGCAATGAACATACAAATGTGGATGTCTTTTCTAATTTTTTTGAGCACTTCAGGTATATTCTTGGGAGTGGAATTGATTTTTTGAAGAATGTTCATATTGTCTTCCAAAAATGCTGAGTCTGGGCATTTTAGATTATCAGCAATTAGACCTGTTGAGCCCTCTGCCCACCCCATCAGGGAAAAGCAGACCAGAGCAGAGATTCATGCAGACAAGTGACAGGATTAGGAATGTGAGTGGCCACAGATGCTGAGGTTCAGTGGGTGCTTGAAGCTCTTTCTCTCTCTCTCTCTCTCTCTCTCTCTCTCTCTCTCTTTCTCTCTCTCTCTCTCGGCTATTTTCTGTAATGTGACTGAGGGTGTTGGGTTTTCAGTCTCTTCATCACCATGACCCTATCATCCTGGCCATAGAAGGAAAGAAGAATTCCAATCCTGAAGCTACTGCAAACCTAGAAACTAACTCAGATACATCAGCAGAGAAATTTGGTAAGCAGAAGCTGTAAAGCTAAAATTGAACTTCTCAAAGAAAGTGATGTCTCCAGAGGGCAAACATAAAGTCACAGAATTGGATGAGGTAACAAAGTATGGAGAAGAGCTTTCATAACAAAAGTAAATGAATTTAGTGAACCTCTGCTAAATAAAGATCAGCAAGTACAACTTTAGTTTGCTTTAGAGAGGGCCAGTCAGATAATGCAGGAGATTACATAGTACAACGCATTGGCCTTGCTTGTGGCAAACTCCTAATTGAATGTTTGCATTACATAAGATCCCTAAACACTACTGGGACTCACTGCTGAGCAAAAAGCCAGGAATAGGCTTTGAGTTGGCCCAACCTTCTCCCCCAATAATTTTTTAATTTTTAAATAATTTTTTCAAAGGCACTACAAGACCTGTTTCACCAAAGAGATCAAAGAGATTAAAAATTTACAGAGATGTTGAGTATGAAGATCACATTACATGAAATTAGTCCAACACAGAAAATACACCAAATATAACCAATCTCATTGAGAAAAGAATATTCTAAATTGAAGATTAAATAATATTAATGACTGAAATGGTCAAGTGGAAAGACATTTGGAGAAAATATCATGTCGGGATCGGGAGCTGCTTGGATCCCCAACAATACCAGGAAGTGAGTTCCCTTCTACCTCCAAAGCCGGCAGGGAATGGATGAAAACTCAGAAATCCGGCGCGGTTTTCATAAGCTGTGGATGTGGGGCGGGGGTGGGGAAATGGGACTCTCATCCACTGTTGGTGGGAGTGCCGACTGGTCCAGCCCTTTTGGAAAACAATATGGACATTCCTCTGAATATTGAGATATTGAGCTCCCATTTGATCCAGCAATACCACTCCTGGGAATATACCCTAGAGACCCAACACATAGCAGAAACACTATCTGCATTTCTTTATTCATATCTGTGCTATTCACAGTAGTAAGAATCTGGAAACAACCTAAGTGCCCGAGAACAGAGGACTGGCTAAAGAAACTGTGGTACATCTACATGATGGAATACTATGCAGCTGTCAGAAAAGATGAAATTAGGAAATTTACCTGCAAATAGATGGACATGGAGACTATCATGCTGAGTGAGACTATCATGCTTAGTCAGAAGGGAAAAAAGACAGATATAGAATGACTGCATTCATTAATGGGATATACCAGTGTTTTACTAAGTGTGGGAAATGGTAATGTCAGACTAGAACTCACCATTGGATATACACAAAGAGACTTAAATGATAGCCCTAAATATCTGCAGGGCTAGCCGCAATGCGTAAAAGAAGAGGGAGAGAGGGTGCAGAGACAGAAAGAGAGAGAGAGAGAGAGAGAGAAAAGTGGGTACCTGCTATTGAGGCAGCCTGGGGGTGGGTGGGAGGGGTGGAGTACACTGGTGGTGGGAATGGGGCACTGGTGGAGAGATGGGTGCTGGAATACTGTATTACCAAGAACCAACCTTTGGTTGAACACCTTTGTAATTGCATGTTTCACTGTGGTATAATAAAATTTTTTTAATGTATGCTGTATAAAATTATGAAATCAGTCAATTCTGCTCAAACTCCCATTGTGTCTGCTCTGGAGATTCTCCAAAGGCAGGGACCAGCTCTCCACAAAAGTTAAGTGTAGCTGAGGGCTAAGGTTCAGTAGGGTGTGTCTCCCCAACAATATCCTCATCTATTAGAAGGAGAAACATTGGAGATGTGAGAGGAGCAAAAGGTGGAAAGAAAGGGAAAGAAATAGAATCATTGCTGAGAATTTCCCAAACTACAGGGGAAAGCATATCAAAATTTCCAGGAAGCTTAAAGTGCATCTGAATTATTTAATCCAAAAAGACGTATATCAAAACATTGTGAAATTACCAAAATTTAATGATAAAGAAAAAATATTGAAAGCTGCCAGGGGTAAAGTAAAAAGCAAAATCCAAGATAACTCTAATCAGACTGCCATCAGACACCTCAGCAGAAACCCTACAGGCTGGAAGAGAGTTGAATGGCGCATCCACACCAAAAAAGACAAAAACTTCGATGACTGGATAAAGAAGCTTTGGTACATCTACACAATGGAATACTATGCAGCTGTTAGGAAAAATGAAGTTATAAAATTTGCCTATAAATGGATGGACATGGAGAAGATTATGTTGAGCGAAATTAGCCAGAAGGAGAGAGACAGATACAGAATGACTGCATTTATTTGCATGGCATAAATATATATACATATTATGATACCAATATCCAAGGTCAAGTGAAACATATATCAGGAGGTCTTGTCAAAGGTGGAAATTATCACAAACGTGTGGGAGTCAGAGGTTAGGTAAGACAGAAAATGGAACAGGGTGCTAATAATAGTCGAGGGTACTAATGCCAACCTAGAACTGAGCATTAAATAGAGGCAAAAGGATACACATGACAACCTTTTAATGTATGTTCTGTAATCCATAGTCTAGAAGGGAAGGAAAAGAGAAAGAGAGAGAAAGGGAAAGAAATAAAGAACCTGCCATGGAGCAGGGGCTGGGGGAAGGGAGGGAGGGAACCGGGGATGTTGGTGGTGGGAGATGGGCACTGGTGGAGGGACGGGTGCTGATACACTGTATGACCAAAACCCAAACATGAACTTTTTAATTGTATATCTTTTTATTTGTATATCTCACGGTGGTATAATAAAATACTTAAAAAAAAACTGCCATCCAAGTATTCATAACCTTGCAAATGCTTATGGCAAAACAATAGTGAATTAAAAATTATTAAAATTTTTTGTAAAGGGAGACCTTCCGAACAGTGCTCAGGTGCCCCAAAGGGCCATTTCTGAAACTACTTGTCCTAGCTATGTGGCCTGAGTGTTCTGTGGTCGAAC
Source organism: Cryptotis parvus (assembly GCA_021461705.1). Lineage (NCBI taxonomy): Eukaryota > Metazoa > Chordata > Mammalia > Eulipotyphla > Soricidae > Cryptotis > Cryptotis parvus. Next base: position 448,170 of record JAJIBD010023166.1, on the reverse strand, counting down.
CCTGAAGTGTTGAGGGGCTACTGGGGCACACTTGTTGCATTTATGGATCAAACAAACCTGGGGCATCCACGTGAAAATATTATTATTAAACACCTTTTGAGTTGTCTTTCTTGCCCCAGAAATAGAGACTTTTAAGATGAAACAAAGTTAATAGGAGTTTACCATCACCACCATCACCAGACCTGCTCTACAAGAAATGTTGAAACAGGAGGAGAGAGATGGCTGGAGGGTCAGGGGCATATGCTTTGCGTGTGCAAGGACCAAGGATCACAGGGTGTGGCCCCTGGGTCCCTGAGCATTGCTTGGGAGGTCCAGAAACAACAACAAAAGAAAAAAAAAATAGAAGCATGTTCTTTTTTTCTACAAAAAAAAAAAAAATCACAAAATCTTGAGCAAGAAGATAAATAATAATAGAGCAACAGAAACAAAGAGCAGAGATATGAGACAACAATGAAAAAAAGATAAAAAGGGAGGAAGAAAGGAATGGTTGAATTAAGATGAACTGATACCAGTAGAAAAAAAAAGACCTTTTTAGATATAGAAAGTATGAGACAATCCCTATGGTAACCACAAAACAAAATTCTGGAGCAGAGACATCACCAGGAAGGGAAAGCGAAGAAGGAGAAAAGAAACACCAGGACAGATATTCCATGTGAAAGTCAAGAAACAAATGGGAGAAAGCAACAGAAACAAAGCCAGCAGAAAACTAATGATTCAATGACAGCTTTGTTTTGTTTTAGGGCCACGCCCAACTTGCTAAGGAACTACTCTGGTGTGATCTCAGAGATCTCTCCTGGTGGCACACAGGGGGACCATATGTGGTAGGAGGGAGGGTTGAACTCGGGTGGACTGGGTACAAGGCAAATGCCTTACCCACAGTATTTTCTCTCAAAAAATAAAACCTATTTTTTAACGGATCAATAGAACTGATAAACTCCTTCTAGGTTCACCAAGAAAAAATATGAGAAAAAAATCTTGCTAAAAATAATAGGAAATGAAAGAGGTGAAGTTACAACTGATACTACAAAAGTTCAAAGTTTCATTAAGAAACAACAATGAATATCTATATGCAAAGAGATAATTTAGAAGAAATAGATATACATTTAGAATCTTGGAATCTTCTAAGAAAAAACAAAAATAAATAAGAAGTTTGAAATGACTAATTACAAATTCAGAAATTGGAACAGTAATCAAAAAGTTTTCCCAAGACACCAGAGGACCCCATTTGTAATTCATACAAATGAATTAATAAATTATACTTTATTATGCAAAATTAAACAAAACTCTGATATCCATCCTTCTCAAGCTCTCCCAAAACATTGAAAAAAGGGGAATACCCCCATAAGCGCATTCAGCAAAATAATTACTCATTATTACTACACTTATTCCCACCATCAAAGAACAGAGCATAGAAATCTCTGATTAATATAGACAAAAATTCTCAACAAAATCTTCATAAATCTATTCTAAAATAATACCAAAGATAATTTGTTATTATCAAGTGTTATTCATCTTATTAATGGATTTAAAAATGATTTAATATTCACAAATCAATTAAAGTAATATAACTACATTAATAAATAATAGACATAAATAATATGATTATATTAGTTTGCTAAAAATGCTCTGGATAAGATTCAACATTTATTCATGATTTTTATAAAGCACTGGCATTGGGAGTGAAAGTAATTTAACACAACATAATAGAGACCTTATTCAACAAATTCACAGCTAACATTATATTCAGTGACAAAAACGGAACCTGTTTTTCCTTTAAGATCGGTAATAAAACAAGGATGTCCAACCTCACCTATTCTTCAAGAAAGTTTTGACAGTACTAGTTAACAACAGCAACATAAAAAAAGTTGTAAAAGAAATATAAATTGGAAAAGAAAGGTGAAAATATTGCTATTTACTGAAAACATAATATATGTAAAGAAAACCCTAAAGATGACAACACCCACCCTATTGGAAAAAATCAATGTTTGTTAAAGTCAGAATAAAATAACAACTATAAGTGTGTTTTGTTTCTTTATGCAAAAAAAATGACTGTTAAATCAAGAAAAAAAAATCTTATTTGGGGCTGGAGAGATAGTACAGGGGATAGTGCATTGCTTTGAATGAATTCAAATCTCTTTTGATCTTTGGTACCACATATTCCCAGAGTGCTACAAAAAATTCTCCCTGAGCAAACTGGGGTGTGACCTAAAAACTAAAAACTGAATAAAAAGGAAAGAAAAAGGGTCATTGCAATTTCCTTTTAAAAATATACAAAGGAAACCTAGAAATATATATATTTCTAGATATATATATATATTTCTATATATATATATTTCTTGGCATATGTATATATATGAAAGACCTGTATACTAGAAAACTAAGAAATAATTTAAGCAACAGGTCTTAAATTTGTATGGAAATACAAAAAGATTCCAAGTAGTTAAATAATTCTCAGGAGTAAAGGAGAAAATCTCAGTTATGTGTCATCATGGTTCATCATGATCCCTGACTTCAAACTATATTACAAAACAATAGTGATAGAAGCAGTGTACTATTGGATTCAAAATAGGCACACGATCCAATGACTAGACTAGAGAATCAAGAAATAAGCTCAAACATATTTTAACATCTAGTCTATGATAAAGGCATCAAGTCCATATAATTGAGAAAACAACGTCTCTTTAACTATTAGGAAACTGTACTGTTGTGTGAAAAAATAAAATAAAAAACTAATGACCACTTAACACTGCACAACAATTAACTAAAGATGGATTAAAGTTTTGAATATTTGATCTGAAACATAAAATACATAGAAGAAAACAAAGGAGATATTCTCTAGAACCTCAGCATCAGATGTGTGTTCAGAGACTCAACTCTACTGGCCAGAGAAACAAAAGCAAGAAAGTGGGACTATGTCAAAAGTTTTCATACAGCAAAAGAGTGACTACTTTTTTGAAACCAAAAACCACTACATCATATATAAAAGAAGTCAAGAAACCAAAACACAACCTACCAACTGGGAGAGGTAGATGTATATCTGACAAGCAACATACTCTATAATATATAAGAAACTTACATATTTTCACAACAAAGTAAAGCAAGCAACTAAACTTAAAAATGACAGACATGGGGCCAGAGCGATAGCCCAGCGGGTAGGGGCGTTTGCCTTGCAAGCAGCCGGCCCATGCTGGCCTGGGTTCGATCCCGGCATCCCATATGGTCTCCTGAGCACCACCAGGAGTAATTCCTGAGTGCAGAGCCAGGAGAAACCCCTGAGCATCGCCGGGTGTGACCCAAAAAGCAAAAAAAAAAAAAATGACAGACGTAAGTAAGCATTTCACCAAAAAGAAGGTAATGCAGGTGATAATGCAAATAATAAAACAAAAATAGCTACCAGAGTCGGTTGAAAACCTGGTGATTAGCAGAGGAAAGGGGGTGGGCTGGAATGAGCACAGGGGTCTTTCTGGTGGTGGGCTGACACTTGGATTTGGTGCTTAGAGTGGCAACAATTGCACAATATTTTAAACGTCTATGATACTGCAATAGTACTTTAATAAAGTTTGTTTAAGGTTTTTGAGTGGAATTCAATTTTAGACATGATCACACTTGAATAGGATCATAGTCTTTTGTTTATTTATATTTCTTTTGGGGTCACACCCAATGATACTCAGGGTTTATTTCTGGCTCTATCCTCAGGAATTACTCCTGGTAATGCTTGGGGACCATATGGGATGCTGGGGATCAAACCCAGATCAGCCACTTGTAAGGCAAACTCCTTATCTGCCTTACTATTGCTCCAATCTTAGTCCTTTAGCCCAATCTTTTCTCCTAGTGATGTTGCTGACAACTCACCGAGCACTTTACTTAATCACTTCAAAGAGGAGCTGCGGCACATACCAGATTTTTTTATAATAGGTACCTATTGAACCTCCCTCAGGTTGCATCAGAGAGGTAGTAAGAGATATGAAGGCAAAATGAAGACGTCAACCATTTAGGAAGTGCACTGAAAGGTCCCTGAAATTGGGAAATCATAGGCTATTTGTTCCTATCAGTATAGAACTTTTCTTAATATCACTTGACTTCTTTTATATATGATGTAGTGGTAGGTTTAATAAATTCTCATTCTCATCTGTGGCTGCTTATAAGAACTGCAGCCACAATGTGTAAGAGACGAGAGAAAGAGAGAGAGAGAGAAGTACCTTCTAAAGAAGGCAGACTGGGGAGGAGGGAGGGAATCTGGGGACATTGATGGTGGGGAAATGTGCACTTGTGGAGGGATGGGTGCTGCAACTTTGACTGAAACCCAACCATGAACAGCTTTGTAAATGTCTGTCTCATGGTGTTATAATAAAAATAATTAAATAAAAACAGAAAAAAAGAATCTGCAGTATCTCTTTCTCAAAGAATTGCCTTCCCAGTCTCTTACAACTGATCTTAGAACCCCCAGTGGTAAACTCCCTAGAGATCTAGAAACCTATGGAGAATCTTATTTCCTGGAACCACAAAATGTTTTGCTTTTCTGGTTCCAGGAAATAAGATTCCACAGACAAATCCAGGTAATGGTGGTTAGTGGAATAGAGACAAGAACTTTGCGAATTTTGTCATTATTTTATTTTGTTTCTTTTCTTTTCTTTAAGTTTAGGTACTGTAATTTATACAACCATAAACAACAGAGCTTTGAATATCCATTTTTTCTTCTTCAAAACCACAACCATTATCCACACCCTTTTAAACAAGGATCTCTCTCTCTCTCCGCCCCACCCCATACTGCCTCCATAGCAAATTAAAAGTTTAAAATTTATTACTAGAGTCTGGCTCATATGCTTACAATAGTGTTGAATCTTACGGTTTTAATGTACATCTTTGTCTCACCACTAAACCACCAAAATGCCCAACACTCTTGACCAATGCCCTCATGTTGTCACTGCACGCCTCATCATTTCCATTTCCCCTCCCATTGATCTATTTTTAGCATTCTCTTTTATAAAACCCAGGGCCAAGACTTTGTCAATATTTAATAACTGCCACTTCTTGAAGAGAGGAACCTTGTTTATAAATTGAGTAGAAGAATAAAATCCTTTAGACAGCTAGAAGCTTCATGACCCTGATACTACATGATCATTCTAGTTCTAAGCCTTCTCCAGGACCTCATCCTACACTATACATCAACACAGCCCAGTTACTCTCTAGGCTTCTCTTCCCCATTCCATTTCTCTTAGTGTTTCCAAAGTTATCATGAGTCTGATAGAACATAAGATAGTTTCTAGAAGGCACATGAGTGAAAGTTTTTATTTTGAATACTAAGTCTATTTGTTTTGATTTGTATCTGGGAGAGGAGAGATCTAAAGAGTAAACCGATTTAAGGAGAGATATAGCATCAAGGTATAATGCTATAGCAAACATGAGGGCAAATCTGTAAGACTGAGACTTGAGAAAACTGGACCTGCTGGTTATCTCCCTACTGGACTGGCTGGTTGTTTCCCTACTGGATCTTCTGGTTATCTCCCTACTGGACCAACTGGTTGTCTCCATACTTCACTCCATGTTTCCATACCCAGACACAGACTGTGAGAACTCCTCGTTCCGACTGCACCTTACCTACCACAATAGGCCACAGACCCGCTGACTGGTTGCTCTTTGATCTCATGTCCTTCCTCATGTCCTTCTCTTTTTTTTGACCAGTCAGTGATCATAAGGTATGTCTCATGATATTGACATACGGAGCCCAAGTTTTGATCCTTCAGGAGAAACTGAAGACAAAGCAGTTTCTTCTGGAAAATTCTATGGGTAAACGCAGTTTGATATGAAATAGTCCCCTGGTTCAATTACCATACTCTTGGAACTTTGCTGCTCTCCTGGAGTTCCTGACTTGGGATATCCACCCCTCCGTAACTTCTACCCTATTCTTCTGAGACCTGAATATGATCATTGGTATAAAAGTGTTTTCACTGAACAGCTCACAGCTGAACAACCAGTGGATCATAGAAGAAATCAAAGAGGAAATCCAAAGATTCCTGGAAAGAAATGAAAATGAAGGCACAAACTATCAGAACTTGTGGGACACAGCAAAGCAGTGTTAAGAGGAAAGTTCATAGCTCTGCAAGCATTCATCAGGAAAACAAGAAAGGGCCCACATAAATAACCTGACTTCACAGCTCAAAATATTAGGAAAAGACCAACAAAAGGAGCCCAACCCAGGCAAAAGAAGGAAATAACAAAACGTAGAGAGAAAATCAATGAGCTGGAAACCCAAAAACAATCCAAAAGATTAATGAAAACAAGAGCTGGTTCTTTGAAAAAAATAAACAAGATCGACAAACCACTGGCAATACTTGTAAGGGCAGGGAAAGAGAGAACCCAAATAAATAGAATCAGAAATGAAAAGGGGGACATCTAAACACAAAACACAGAAATCCAAAAATCATCAGGCATTACTTTGAGAGCCGCTATGCTACAAGACTCATATGAAAACCTGGAAGAAATGGATAAATTCCTGAAATCCTATAACCTCCCATGGCTGAAAACAAGACGTGCAATACCTGAATAAGCCTATCACCATTGAGGAAATTGAAACAGTAATTAAAAGTCTGTCCAAACAAAAAAGCCCAGGTCCAGATGATTTCACTGGTGAATTCTTCCAAAAACTTTAAGGAAGACCTACTGCTAATACTTTTCAGGCTCTTTCAGGAAATAGAAGAAACAGAAACACTCCCAAATAGCTTCTATGAGGCATATATCACCCTGATACCCAAAGCAGGCAGAGACAACATAAAAAAGAAAAATACAGACCAATCTCCCTGATGAACACAGATTCTAAGATGTTCAAAAAATACTACTAAACAGAATCCAAATGTTCATCAAAAAGATTATACAACAACCGGTAGGATTCATCCTGGGAATGTAAGGATGGTTCAACATTTGCAAGTCAATCAACATAATACATCATATCAATAAGAGAAAAAATAAAAACTATATGATCATATCGATAGAGGCAGAGAAAGCATTTGACAAGATCCAACATCTGTTCATGACAAAAACCCTTCATAAAATGGGAATTGAAGGAACCTTCCTCAATATAGTCAAAGCCATCTACCAAAAGCCCACAGCAAGTATCATTCTCAATGGAGAAAAATTGAAAGCCTTCCCTGTAAGATCGGGTGACAAGATAAGGTTGCCCACTCTCATCACTTCTATTAAATATATTACTGGAAGTACTTGCCATAGCAATCAGAGAAGAAAAGAACATTAAGGGTGTTCAGATAGGCAAGGAAGAAGTCAAGCTATCACTATTTGCAGATGACATGATATTATACCTAGAGAACCCTAAACTCCTACCAAAAAGCTCCTAGAAACAATAGATACCTATGGTAGAGTGTCAGGGTACAAAATCAATACCCAAAAATTAGGGGGCTTTACTATATACAAATAATGAAAGGAAGAAAGGGATATTAAGAAAAAGATCCCATTCACAATTTGCCACAGAAAATCAAATACCCAGGAATCAGCTTAACAAAGAGTATGAAGGAACTGTACAAAGAAAACTATAAAACCCTGCTTCAAGAAATAAAAGAGGACACAAGGAAATGGAAACACATTCCCTTGCTCATGGATTGGGAGAATCAGCGTTGTCAAAATGGTAATACTTCCTAGAGCTTTCTATAGATTCAATGCGGTCCCAATAAGAATACCCATGACATTCTTCAAAGAAATTGACCAAACACTCCTGAAATTTGTATGGAATAATAAATGCCCACAGATAGCTAAAGCAATCCTTAGGAAAAGGGAAGATGGGAGGTATCACCTTTCCCAACTCAAACTGTACTATCAAGCAGAAGTAATTAAAACAGCATAAAAAACAGACCTATGGACCAATGGAATAGAGTTGAGTATCCTGACACCCATCCTCAAATACATGATCATTTAATCTTTGATAAAGGAGAAAAAAGTATGAAATGGAGCAAAGAAAGCCTCTTCAACAAGTGGTGCTAGGAAAAATGGGGCAGCTACACATAAAAAAATGAATTTGGGACCTCTGACTAACACAAAAAATCAGATCAAAATGAATTAAAGATCTCAATATCAGACCTGAACCCATAAAATACATCGAAGAAAATATAAGAAAAACCCTCTACTACATTGAAGCTGAAGGCATCTTCAAAGATGAAACACCACTAACAAAGCAACTAGAAGCAAAGCTAAACATATGGGATCACATGAAACTAAAAAGCTTCTTCACCTCAAAAGAAACAGTGACCAAGATACAAAGACAGTCCACAGAATGGGGAAGAATATTCACCCAATACCCATCTGATAAGGGGTTAATATCCAGGATATATCAGGCACTGGTAGAACTTTACAAGAAGAAAACAGCCAACATCATCAAAACATGGGGAGAAGAAATGAACAGAAACTTGGACAAGAAAGAAATTTGAATGGCCAAAAGGCAGATGAAAAAATACTCATTATCACTAATCATCAGAGAGATGCAAATCAAAACAACAATGAGATATCATCTCACACCACAGAGGCTGGCACATATCCAAAAGGGGCAAGGACAACAAATGTTGGCGTGGATGTGGGGAGAAAGGGACTCTCATCCATTGTTGGTGGGAATGTCAACTAGTACAGCCTTTTTGGAAAACAATATGGACATTCCTCCAAAGACTAGAAATTGAGTTCCCATTTGACCCAGCCATACCACTCCTGGGAATATATCCTGGGAAGCGAAAAACACACAGCATCAACACCATCCGCACTATTATTTTCATAGCAGCACTATTCACAATAGCCAGAATCTGGAAACAACGAGAGTACCTGAGAACTGATGACTGAATAAAGAAACTTTTGTACATCTACACAATGGAATACTATGCAGCTGTTAGGAAAAATGAAGTTATGAAATTTGCCTATAAATGGATGGACATGGAGAGGATCATATTGAGTCAAATTACTAGAAGGAAAAAGACAGATACAGAATTACTGCATTTATTTGCATGACATATATATATATACATATATATTATGATACCAATATCCAAGGTCAGGCAAAACATGAAACAGTTTTAGGTGGAAATTAAAGTTAAAGGTGGAAATTACCACAAAAAGTGTGGGAGTCATAAGTTAGGTAAGACAGAGAAGGGAACAATGTGCTAATAATTGTCGAAAGTGATAACAACCTAGAACTGAGCATTGAATACCGACAAAAAGATACACATGATAACCTCTAAATATATGCATTGCAATCCACAATGTGTAAGAGAAGGAAGAGAGAGAGAGAGAGAGAAGAGAGAGAGAAAAGAGATAGAGAACCTGCCATAGAGGCAGGGGAGGGGAGGGAGGAGGGAATTGGGGACATTGGTGTTGGTAAATGGGCACTTGTGGAGGGGATGGGTGCTGGAACACTGTATGGCTGAAACCCAAACATGAACATCTTTGTAATTGTATATCTCACGGTGGTATAATAAAATATTTTTTTAAAAAAGTGCTTTTAAAAATCATAAACTCCTCAGAGGGCAAAATGTTGGCGCCATTGTTTAATAAAATGATGAGTGACATAGAGTAATGAGAACCCATGTTCCATAGGAAACTGCTCATTGTCTCCAAGAAAGAAAAAGGATCCAAGTGCTGCTCACAGCTATGTGAACACAAAACTATTTAGTCGCTTCTTAGTTAAATGACTTTGACCAAGTCCTTATGTTGGTCTTCTCCTTTTTAAATTACAAATATTTGTTATCTCCTCTTCCTACTGTCAGGCTGGCTTAAAGAACCTGCATGTTGCTCCCCACTTGATCACTTGATCACTTGAATCCCGTTACTCATCGATTTGCTCGAGCGGGCGCCAGTAACATTTCCATTGGACCCTATCACGTGCCAATGTAGCCCAATGGCATCTGGTTGATTCAGGAATATGAAGAGCCTCAAACCGTTCCTTCAGGGTCTTAACAAGGAAGTCTGACCATCTTGTAGGTGGGCGGCCACGTGATCTTTTGACATCCCGTGGGATCCAGTCGGTAACGGCTCTAGTCCAGCGGTTGTCTCCAAATCGCATTTCATGTCCAGCCCATCTGATTTTCGATGCCTTGGCAAACGAGACAGCATCCCGATTCTAGAATAGCGACGGAGGTCAGAACTCCGATTCCTTCTCTCACTTGAGTGAGGCGTGATATTCCAAGCATAGCTCTTTCGATGCCTCTCTGGGAGACCCGAATAGCATTCTCATCCTGCTTTCGTAGGGCCCAGGTCTCTGAGGCGTATGTTAATGCAGGGAGAACGGTGGAGTCGAAGAGATGTGCCCGGAGCTGGAGGTTCTTTGTCCTTTTAGCTATTTCTTCGATGCCTTTGAAGGCATTCCATGCCGCTCTCTTCCTCCTGCGCGAGCTCAGGTTTTAGGTCGTTCATCATGTTGACTTCTCGACCTAGGTACACATAACTGCTGCATTCAGAGATGTTTGTTCCATTGAGAGAGAATGGGGCCTCTGGAACTAGTTCATTTCTCATGAACATGTTGCTCCCCACGCTACTCTAAACTCTGCACTGGGTGGGTAACGACTGGCAAGTTTCTTCACGCCTCCTGACTTTGTCTTTTTTGGGGGCGGTAGCAGATATGAACTTGTTGCTCCTGATCATGCCGCACTCCTCCCAGCCTGAACAGATGGTGTGATTTTAATCAACCCTTCAGGTCTACTCACAGCCATCAACCTGCTTCTCAGAAACCTTTCATCTAAAGCTCTCGCTGCATGATGGCAAAGAATATCATCATGCTCTATTTTGTAAGTTAGGTGTTTGTGAAAAGTTGCAGTCATATCATGCTTTCGGAACTATAATTCTATATTCCCTTTGCCCTAGTCTTTATCTGTTTTGAGGTGTTTGCTTTTACTTATTATTGATCTTCGATTGGCCACAGTTAACTCTTTGATCTTCCCTGTTGGTTTGAACTTAAATGCCACCCACACAGTCTGCCCTCAGCCTGTCTCTCCATTAAACTGTAATGATGTGTAAATAAACTCTGGAGGCCCTGGGGGAGAGAAGGGCCCGGGAGCCAACTTCCTGGGCCTGTGAATTGTCATTCCTGCAGCCGACTGTTTTGTAAGTTCTTCTGCCAAGTTTCTATGGAAGCAGAAAGATCACTTTCCCTTTTCAAAGAGCAGGGTGAGCTGAGGCCTTGAGCTGGCAAAATGCTTTTTAAAGTCAGTTTTCAAAGGAAACCTGAGCTAAGAAACCATGTGGCCAGCAGAGGGTAGTGTCATTTTCTGAGGTTCTCACAGAGGTTTTGGGGATCAGTTCCCATAAGTTCCCCACGCATGCTTGAAACCTGCTATAGAGGTTCTGCCAAGGGACAGCCGCTGTCCAGCTAGTAGCCCAAGGGTCCAAACAATGACTCGGCTTCACCTCCCTGACCCTCTGCCACCCAGGAACCCAGTGTGAACTTTCTTTTCTGGGCCAGTGGCCAGAATCACACTTGTCCAGGCTGTTTTTAGGTCCTGTCAATCAACTTGATGCTTGGGGTTTCTTGAGGTGAAATAAGACTAGGTGCCAAAGCAAGTTAGGGTGAACTTATGTCTGAATCATGGAATAATAAATAATCTAGTTAATCCCATCTCCTGGACAGGTTGGAAAGGGAACCCAGAGGGAAATGACCTGCTCAATCACAGAAGAGGCAGTGGCCGACTACCACCATGGAGTTCTTCAGACAAAGAGCACTTGTGCACGAACAGAGGTTTGCTTAGCTACTAGTCACTCACCCAACTTCTGAGCCTACAGATGTCTGTCAACAGATAACAAAAAGGTTCCAAAGGCAGCAACACTAAGAAATTGACTACGGGTCAGAAGACTTCAAACTGCCCTTTGTTCCCATAGAGGCTGTTTATAAAGCAAGGAGACAAGAGCCTTCTCTCTTCAGAGAATATACACATTCTCTACGGGTCAAGGAGGGAAGGACTCACACTTCTAGCAGAGTTAGAAGGACTGGACCTAGTCCTTAACATCTCGGTCACAGGTGCAACATAAAAAGGAGGGGACCAGCCTGAAAGAGTGGTGCAAGTCCACCCATAATGACCCCTTAATAACGAGAGTCTGGAGTTCCAGAGTGTCATGTTAGCTTCTACTAACGAAAGCAGCTCCAGCTTCTTTACTAACCAGCAAGCTCTCTCTGAGCAATTTTCCAAAATAAGAACTAGGGCAACAGATCCACTCCAGTCCTGAATCCAAGGAAAGATCTCCAGTACATTGGCTTGACTTTTCAACATTTTATTGTTGTATTTGTACAGCTATATTTTACAACGCGGTAATGCAGTTTAGACACAGCCAAACCCTGTCTCCGAGTAGTAATAACACAAGCATGACGCAGAATGTGATGAGACAAACATTCCCAAAGAGAGCTTAGTTAGTGACAACTTCAAGTCCCTGTGTCTGCCTACACTTCCAAAAGGGATGGCGCACTTGTCCACTGTTGAAAACTTCCATGAAAAAAGGCACCGTAGGACACGTTTTACAGGTATATACAAACCGAAACTAGAACAAAACTACACATTTTTTCCTTCGGCAGCTTTTTTTTTGTTCTTTTTTTTTAATACACACTTTGTAAATTGTAAACCTTCACTTGCAAAAAATACAAATACACTGGAGGCATTTTAGACAAAAATATTTTCTTACTTATACAGATGCAATACTTAAAATATTCTCTTAAATGCTCTTTCTCAATAAAGATTCTCAGATCCGTGTCTGCCTGCAGATACAAAATCGAGCCTTTAATGCAGTATTATATTTTTAATATATCTTTTTTAGGTTTATATATATATTTATTTTATATATATATTTATATATCTACAACTCTGCCATATATTCCTTCACCTTTGGTTAAAAATATTAAAGCCCTCTCTTTGATAACATACTGAAGTCTCTTCTTTGAAAAGAATGCACATTTACATACAAAAGAAACATCTGTTCCCACAGAACATATACATTCCTCATTTTGCAGACTAAGTCAAGTCAGAACTTTTGTATACTCTCCCACTTTGATATATAAAATGAGTTTGCTTTTTGCTGACATGGTTTGCCTTACACATAGGAGAAGCAGTATTATTTTCTTGGTGTTTTATGGCAGTGGGAAGGGGAGCTACTTAGCTCCCGGTTCCCATGCCCTTACCCCATCCCACCCCCGCCCCAGTTATGATTTGAACCTAGTGGATGAAGGAGGGTACCACATCACGGGATGGACATTGTAAAGTGTTACAGTATCCTTTGGGTAGATTCTGAAGGGGCTGGATGGAAAGCGTTGACACTCCATGCTTCAGCAGGCTTTGGGGAGCTCGGGGGCAGGTCAGTGGCCGACGCGGTATTGCACCTTGGTGTTGGTGATGGCGCCGTGCTTCTGGCGCAAGTGCAGACGCAGCTGGCTTTTGTGACGGAAATGCAGGTTACACTTCCGCACTGAAGGAAAATCAGAGGCATGCCATTAGCTGGCATCAACTCAAGAAACCCGGCCTTGCTCCCAGACCTCAGAAAGGATGCTTGCAGAGAGCAAAGAGTAGTTTGTCCCTCTTGAAGACCAGATGAAGGACCCCTAAGAGACCTAGGTTCCTTAAAGAAGCTTTGTGGCAGGCTCCCTTTTCCTAGTTTTCAAGGGTCACTCACATTTTCCCCCTGTGAGATGTCCTTTCCTGACATAACACTACAGAAATTACAATCTTATTGCAAATGTAGTTCAGATGCAAATTCCCCCCAAATTATTACGACTCCCCTATATCTCTCTAGGATAAAAATAATCCCTCCTTTCTCTTTGGATTTCTGCAAAATTCCTGGCCTTGTCACATAGCCATTCTATGTTTGGGCATCCATATGAGACCAGGAATGCTTGTGGACAATGTTCTCTTTTTCTTTACTAACCTGTATCATCTTCCTAGTACTAACAGCATATACCTCTTAGGTATATTGTGCAATATATTGATTATGCAATGACTGTAAACACATATGGACAAATAGACTAGGCTCCTTGGATTTATAAAAATCATTAGGTCTAGAATATTTTTATTTTTATTTTATTTATTTATTTATTTATTTATTTTTGCTTTTTTGGGTCACACCCAGCAATGCTCAGGGGTTTCTCCTGGCTCTGCACTCAGGAATCACTCCTGGCAGTGCTCGGGAACCATATGGGATGCATGGGCAGGCATGGGCCGGCTGCGTGCAAGGTAAACACCCTACCCGCTGAGTTATCGCCCGGCCCCTAGAATATTTTTTAAAATGCAGTTATATTCCTTTACAGTACACACACTTTAGATTTAGATTTTTTTTTTGGTTAAAAAGTAAGAAAATACAAATAAAGCACAGCCTTTAGTACATCTTGCTAATTCAGATTTTTTTTTTTGGTTAAAAAGCAAGAAAATACAAAGAGCCCAGACATCTTGGTGATTAAGATTTTGCAACAGGTGAAATGGTACACTTTGTATTGTGTGCAATTTTGCTATAAATCTAAAACTATCCCCAAATAACAAATGGAAAAATGCTTATAGAGAATACTACTTAATGAAAAAAATCTTAATTAGGGGAAAAATAGGCAGAACCATTAACAAAAAGAGAATGTGTAGTAATTTTTTGTGACCCACTCTTTTCCCCAAACATACATTTCTCCTCCTGGGTCTTGGCTTTTTTGCTTCCGTAAGGGACTAAAATCAACACACTTTCAAAGTCCCTCTTAACTCACTACTGTGCATCTAAATTTACAATTGTAAATACTTATGAACTCTTACTATGTGCCAAGTACTATCCAAGACATTTCAGTGAAATCCTTTCTACAACAATCTCATAAGTTAGGTTCTATTTTCAGGTGCTTTTGATAGTGCTTTTCCCACTCAAGGTCCTATGATCTGAGCAAACAGTTCTATTGCCCCTGTCCTTCTCCCACCCTACCCTCCCAAGCAGCAGAGGTCCAAAGAGGCCCACATACATGGTAAGGTTTCTCTCCTGTGTGGATTCGCAGGTGACTCTTCAGAGTCTGAAGGTGCCGGAAACGGGTGCCACAGATTTCACAGGGATAGGGCTTCTCACCAGTATGAATGAGCACATGGGCGCGAGGTGGGCCACCTGAAGGACACAGCAAGGAGTGAGAGATTCTACCTGGGTGAACTACAGAGACCGACCACAACACTGACAGTGGTGGTGGGACCCTTGCTACACGTCTCAGCTCACCTGCACAAATCTGGCACCACAAGTCTCGCATTTGTAGGGCTTCTCTCCAGAGTGGATTCGAGTATGGGTTTTCAGGTTGGCTGGCCGGTTGAACTGGGCCCCGCAGATGTTAGCAACGGTAGGGTTTCTCACCTAATACAAAAAGAAAGGGACCACATTCAATAGGGAAGTTCTCCACATTCCCCGACCCTAGATTTCTAAGCAAACTACCCTTCCTGAGTGGAGGGGGCTTTCCCTTGGAAGATATCCCCAAAAAAGAAAGCAAGGGTCTGACTTTCAGCTCTCTCACATCTGCTCAGGGCTTCTAGGGCTTGGCCCTGGAAGTGGAATAATACGCAGTGAGGAACAAGAAGGGCAGGGGACTCAGCTCTGGTAAGCTTAGAGACTAGCTTTGTCATCGGGATTATTTAACTGAACAGTCTGAACAAGTCACTCTCCTTCTCTGGGCCTCAATTTCTCTCTGAAATGTGAAAGGCAAATTTAAATGAACTGGGAAGACTTTTCTCACTCCTAGTTTGGATAAGACTGACTTAATAATCAACCCACTTAGGAGGGGAAGGGATACAATCAAGCTGCTCTGGTTTCTTTTAGAACACGCCTCCTTTTCTTTTCCTTCCTTGTGGTCAGCTACAGCTGGATTTCATTTCCAAGATGGGTGAGGCCTGAATTTAGCAGATGCTCAGGCAGAGGAAAACTGAAGGGTTGGGAGTCCCTCCATGGAATAACGCGAGATAATGGATCCATTCAAAATACTCACAGCCTCAACATTGGATCAAAAGAAATTACATTCTTAAAAGGTAACTAGTACCTTTATCTCTGTGAGTTGATAAAGACACAAACTCATAAAGGAAATGATGGGTAAAAAGGTTAAAATATCTTTTTAAAAGCCCTCCTCAATCTGTTTTACCTCCATCTGTCTTAGTTTATTCCCCTGAACTCTGGGACTAACATTTCTGACCCCAGCAAAGAAGGAGAAGCAGGACAGAGCATCTCAGAGGACAGGCAAAGACGACAGGGTATGGCCAATCACTCAGCAGAGACAGAACAGGGCTAAGACCCTCGCTTTCAGGCCAGAATAGGGCCTGCTCCCTGCCTCACCCCATGTGGTACCAGAAAGCCCCACACTGTTTTCTCTAGGCTCCCCTCCCTGTCCTGCTTCCTAAACCCCTGGTGAGCCCAGGTGGCGTGGAGCAGGGCCATACCCGTATGGACGGTCTTGTGGCTGGCGAGGTTGCCCTTGTAGCGGAAGGAGGCCTGGCAGCGGTCACACTTGTAGGGTTTGTCACTGTGAGTCTGCAGCGTGTGCCTCTTGAGGGAGGCCTCCTCAGAGAAGCGGCAGTCACACTCATTGCAGAAGAAGGCCCCATTCTCTGTCAGAGGGTGGGAGGGGGACACCAATGTCAGCACGAGGAAAGGAGGTGGGCAGGCAAAGCCTGTCTCCTCAGGAGCTACCTCTGGTGCCAAACTGAACCCTCAGCCCACCCCTCCCCCGGACCCCATCCACCCCATATCCCTAGGAACCCAACGCAAAGGGTCATTGGGAACCTGAGTTTTCTGAGCGCTTGAGTTTCAGTTATGGAGAAGAAAGGAGACAGAGTTGAATAGTCAAGGCTCAGAAGGGAAGCTCCAACCAACAGCTACCCGCACGGCCTGCACCAGCCTGAAGAAAACTCCGCGGCTTAGTTCTTCCCTGCTCTTGAGGGCTCTGAGAGCTCACTTTCCTTATCAGTTCATAGTTTTGCTTACATTGATGCACAGAAGTCCTTAGGCAAGACCCTTCACCTCCTAGAGTCTCTATCTCCAAAATCAGGATTAAAAAAAAAAACTCCCTGCCTTGCCTACCTCACAGGAACATATTGTATAACACAAAGCATTATAGGAATGTAAGATAGAAATCAAATTCAAGGCTACTTTGAAGTCATTGAAGAAGGAATTAATGATGAACATGGTCACCCTGGCAACTATCTGGATTCCATGTCTTCCAAACACTTCTGAGACTGGGACACCAAAGATGATGACAGAAATAGAAACAGAGGCCCAGAGAGAAGGAAGGAATGCAGAACAAAGGCGAATGGCCAGGGGGACAGATGGGGACAGTCCCTGCTCTCCCATCTATAGATGGAGGACCCTCTGTGAAATCTCTCCTTGTGAGCCACTGATGTATTTTCCTTGCTTATAACAACATGAAAATTACACTGTATCACAGTGTTTTAATCCTTATTGGGTAGTATTGGGTTATTGTTCTGTGGCCAGAGCCTGGGGGAGAGTTAAGATATTTTATCTGGTCAAACTGGGGTTGCCAATCACCAGGCAATCCATAACTTATTTAATAATGTGTTCCATGAGTTGAATTCAACTGACATTAAACTAAGTATTTACTCTATGTTAGGGGCCCATGAGAACCTACAAGAGACTCAGGAGTGAAGAAGGATGCAGTTTTTTCCTTAGAGAAGCCAGCCAGCACACAGGTTAATACCAGTTCCTTGGATCCAGAAGGACCAAGAAGGTTCAGGAAGTTACATCCAGCTCTACAAACTACCTTTTCCAGAAGGAAACAGAGAGGTCGTTTGGCCAATCCTACCCCAGATTCCAATTCTATCCCAGATGAACTCCTAGCACTCCATCCTTTACTCTGGTCAGCCTAGTTTTTGACTGGTCAAGAGTGGCGTGATTAGCTGGCAATCTTAAGCAGCAATGAAGTTCCCATTGGCTCCCAATCAGAAATAACAGCATCCATAAAGGTGGAGGCACAAAGCCTGGAGAGGCAGGAGCCTTCCATCTCCTGTGTGAGAGGAGGGACTCACCACAGCTGGAATCCGAGTATTCAGACTGGGTCTCTCCCATCTCCTCAGGGAAGGCGGGGCCTGCAGTATGGAGGCACATCTCCGTGTGCTGTGGGGACTGAGAGCCGCAGGACGTGCACTTAGGGGTGCAGGTAGAGTGGTGAGTGGCCCTCGCTGCTGCTGGGGGAGCCCGCCAGCGACCTGGGTGGTAGGAAGAAAGTGTCTCAACAGCTGCAATGGATGAATCATTCCACCCAATTCAGTCCTGTGCCCTCCTCCCTCTGCTCAGACAAGGCCAGAGGAGAGGCCAGAGCCGGCAGCTCCACTCAGCATCTGAGATCACCGAAAGTGATCCACATCTAACACTTGCTGAAAGGTGAAGAGAGGCTCGCCCTGAGCCCGAACACCCTATACCCCAGCCCGGCTTCTTGCCGTCAGTACTACAAGCCATAAGCTCTCTTAGCTCAAGGCAATATGAGAATCACCACGCTATACAACATCACCGGGCTGGCCCTTGGTAGATTATCCTACCACAGAGGGAATCATTCTTGGTAGGAAAAAAAGAAATTCTCCTTTTTTTAGGCAAATTCATCAACAGGCATATTCTTCCCCCATACCTATAATAGGCGAAACATTCTAGGCAAGGACAGAACTTAGCCCCTACAAGCAACAAGTCTCTCTGGAGCCCCGTGTAAGGCTCTCGGTCCAGACCTCGATCACAAACTCACCTGTTGACGATGTTGTTGAGCCGGCTAGCCTGTGGGATGGTGGAGTCCTCCCCACCGGTGCTGAGCTTGGTCGGGACTGGAGGTCCATGTTCTCAGGCTCCATGGGCGGCTGGCATGCCGACGGGCGGTGTAGCTTCGAGGGGGAGAGCCGGCCCAGCTCGGGCTGCTCGGATCCCCTCCGGTTTGGCATTCTGGTTGAGGTTGTTGAGCACAATGAACTTGTATTTCTTCCAGTTGCAGGCTTTGGGGTCAGTGGGGCTCTTGGCTGGAGAGGAGCCAGAGGCCTGGAGGATACAGGCGTTCTTGCTGCTACAGGACTCTGTCGGCGAGTTGGGCTGGCAGTCAGACTTCTGGGGGCTCTGGGGGCTCACCAGACCCTTCCGGTTCAGTGGTGCATTGGGGGGGCTCGAAACGCAGGGCAATCTCATCCTCCGAGGAGGGCCTCTCTTCATCTTTGCCAGCTTTGTCGCAGGGGAAGTAGGGGGATGTTCCGGGACAGAAGGGGCGGCAGGCTTGGGGCCCTCTGCCACGGTGTAGTGCATGTCACTCCGCGCCTCCCGGCTACCTCCTTGGGTGAATAGATGCTGTTGTGGCACATACCGGGGATATCTCCATGGCCGGCCGGCTGTACTCCCCGGGAGTGGCCTGGCACTATCACACGGGAGGGCCCGCCTCCTTGGGAAATGGGTTGGCCACCGGCATCCTGGCATCCCTCAGCTCCTCATCAGAGAAGAGGAAGCTGCTGACGGGAGGTGGCTGTACACAGGATATGAGGCCGGCGGTGTAGACAGGCCGCCATACAGGCTGGGGGCGAAGGCTCTGCTCTCACATCCATTTCTCGGTGGCGGGAGGCTGTTTTCCACCATCTCACGACTCCGATAGGCCATAATGTCTTGGGGCATCAGCATCCGGCTGTTCAGAAACTCCTCCCGAGGAGGCTTGAGGGCAGGAACCATTTCTGCTTCACTGCCAGGGACAAAAGCAAGAAAGCAATGAGGACCGAATCAGTACTCCAAAGCAGAGAACCTTCCCAGGGCACTGCTCTATGCAACCACATCTGTGCAGGATTTGAAACAGGGAATAACCTCCCCTTCCCAGCTTTTCTACCAGAACTCTAGTAATGTAGCCCACAGTTCGAGGAACTAGGCCCAGAGGCACAAAGTGAGTTCTTGGCACCTCCAGAAACAGTATGTTGAAGTCGCGCATGTGTGTATGTGTGTGTGTTGTGTGTGTGTGTGTGTGTGTGTGTTTGCTACGCACGAGCGCAGCATGTGGATCCGTAATGCATCCGAAGTTTCAGAGCCCATTTCTCATTTCAGCCATGAGAAACCCCACAATGAAGGAAAGGCGAGCAGAATTGTCTCCATTTTACATACACGGAAACAGAGGCTGAGAAATGGGAAACTGCTTTCTGGACTGCTTGCCACGCGCCCTGTGGACAACCTGGGATCAGTGCAGGAAAGGTCGCCCACCAGCTATCTGGACCCCCAGGGAGTCTGCCTCAGAGAAGCAGCAGCAACAGTGCCAGGATAAGCAAGGACCCGCCGCCCCTGCACTAGAGTCACTATACTTGATTTCCAAGCCCCGCTGTGCTACTGAGCAGTATGAGCTGCAACAAGTTACTTAACTATTCTCAACTCCAAGCTTGAGCCACACAGTATAGCTTTCCATGATGTCAGTGACGTCCCTACACCATGAGGGATGACCTACAGGCCACAAAGGGCTCTAGCTACACATGCTCAGAGGGATGCGATGCGGGCGTGTAACCAGGCCAGTGCAACAAGATCAACAAGGAGTCAAGATAAACGGTGATGCACTTTTAACCCACTATGTAAGGGGAAACTCTTTGATTATCCAAGGCAGGTCATATGGTGTTGCGAGCAACGAGCTTCTGGATGCTGAATGTTCAGAGGCCAGAAGCTCTTCTGTTTAAGAAGGATCTGATGGCAGCGTGCTCTGTAGACAACCTTGATCCCAGAGCTGCCAAATAAGATATCTCAAAAACTCAAACCCTGTGTCTGTTCTGTTTCTCTGGCCTTTTGCTTCCACACCCTAAAATGAGGAAGCACATGGCTTACAAATCCTTGAGTAAGAGGCAGGAACAAGGGATCTCAATTTATTTTAATAAATTTCCTCCAGTCTAGTAAGAGAAAGTGTGGCAGAAAAGTGGCTGAAGCATCCTACGAACTTGACGGGCACTAAAGCACTGTGAAGTGAACACAAGACTCAGTTTTCCAACCATATAGAACCTGTGGCCTTGCGGTCGCAATGTGTAAGGTAGGTCGTTGACACAGAGTCCAGAGAACTCAAAGATACATGCAAATAGTGAAGATAAAAAGCAGGTCTGAGGAACAGGAAAATGCTTCCCACCACAGAGGAAGGGGCTGGGGAGGAAAAGTGGGACCAGCCAGACACACACTGGATGGAGCAGCTGGCATCCTGCCAGCCTGCAGGATGTGCAAAAAGAAAAGTCATAGCAAGCCAGGATGCACAGGACATGTCTGAATTGCAGTATCGCAGTAGGACTTAGTTTGCCAGGAGTGTAAGAGTGAAAAGGGCAGAGGCTGACAGTGTTGTTTTTGGTGTGGTATAGTATCATGGCTGACTTTGCTGTGCACATGCATTACGCAGGCTCTCTGGGCCATTGTGTTTCCAAGTCTGACATCTAGAAGGCAGCTCACCTGGCCTTGATAAACTTCCGGCAAGTGTCCACAACATGTTCCATCTGCAGGTACATAGCAGTGGTCATCACGGCCATGATGTTTCCCCCCCCGCAGGTTGAGCCGGGATGTGTACATAAAGTCCAGGAGGATGCAAAATCCTCGGGATTGATTTCAGGATCCAGATTGATCACGCCAGGTTGCATTTCAACTGGTCTGTGAAGATGCTGTAGAAGAGGCCGCTGTGAAGTGAACACAAGATTCAGTTTTATGACAGTAGAATTTGTGGCTTTGTGGTGGTCAGCATATACGCTCAGCACTTCTAATCTGGAGCTAACTCCAGAACTTCCCTGGCAGTTACTAACAGCTCAGAAAATGCCAGCAAGTCATTAAGCGCTTGACATGCATTATCACAACCTTGAAAGGTAGATACTATAATAGAGCTTCCTGCTCTGGAGGACAGGGACCAGAGAGGTCAAGAAGTTTTCCAAACTTACAGAAGAGTTTTCCCTTTAGCTTTAACTGCCTGGATCACTTATGTTGAAGTTATCCCTGGTTTGCGGTAACTCATTTTAGTCTATAGCTCTGGGATAATCATCACACTGTTCTAAAATCTTATTGCAGGCAAGCCACAATGTGTAAGAGAAAGGAGAGAGAGAGAGAGAGAGAGAGAGAGAGAGAGAGGAGAAAGACAGAGAGAAAAGAGGAGGAAAAGTGCCTGCTATAGGAGTAGGATGGGGGAGGTGGTTGGGAATCTGGGGGCATTGGTGGTGGGAAACGCGACTGGTGGAGAGATGGGTGCTGGAACACTGTATGACTGAAACCCAATCAGGAACAGCTTTTTACCTCACGGTGTTATAATAAAGTTAAAAGTAAATAAATTTAAAATAAAAAATAAAATCATATTGCACTGCTTTAGAAACAAGTTGGTAGTTTCTACAAATAAGTAAATAAATTGATACCTACATCTACTGTCTATTGATTCTCTAAAAGCCCATAGACTATCCAAAGATCAATATTCCAATCTCAGGCCTTGCCTCCTGGCTCCAAGAGTCTGACAGAGGGAAAAATACTCAGTTTGAAGCCAGAGTTCTAGGCTTGATTATCTTGATTCTATTCTTTCTGAGGTAGGTAACCTTGTAAATTTAAAGTAGGAATAACCCTCATTAGATTGAGGCCAGGAGGAAAATACAATAACATAAAGAAGTATAGAATAAAGTATGACACACAGCAAACATACAGGTAGTATTTTCACGAGTCTTAGAACTCTGTAAGGATTATTTTTGCCACTACAAGTAATTACGGGGCTTGATGTACATGTTAGGTAGATTTTCTATGATTTTTACCTGTCTGTGTCTTCTTTTATCATCTATATGACAAAAATAATCATGCTGCCCATACGCCAAATGGTTACTGGGAATATCCAAGGAGACTGCTGGATATTCACGTAAAACGGTTCTGAACAATTAAGCTACTCAGCAAATATGTTATTTTATACTGTCAGTGTCACTAATATTTATATACTCTGATATATTCATGTAAATAGAATTGTAGCATAGGATAAATAATTACGGAATGAAAGAGCAAAAGCTCTCAAAGTTAAGCTGGATCTATTTCCTTTCTTTTCAGTACTAAGCACTGAATCCTAAGATTGACATACATGAGGCACGTGCTCAAGCCTCAAAGCCACGCCCAAACCACAAGAAATATTGCAAAATTCTCCCTCACTTTTCTTTCCCTCAATAGTTCACTAAAGCTGCTCTCCATATTTGCCCCCAACACATCCTCTTGTGAGAACAGTATATGATTTCTTCTCCTTCTATTCCCAGAGAACAGAAACTCTTTCTCCGAGGAAAGCAATGTTTATTTACGCACTTCCTGGAAACCCACTCTGCCGGGTCAGGCACCAGAAAGCTGAAGACACATGAAAAGTGATTCCCAACCACATGAAAGACCTTGAGGTCCCCTCAGTCATCTACCTTTCTCTTCTAGACCCTCACCTGCAGGCCATGAGGACTGTCTTATGGGCTCTAAACTGCTCACGGCTCACCACAATGACAACATCAGTCAAGATGTCACGGCTCCGCAGGCGGTTAAGGTTGAGGAGAACGCCACTGGCATGGCGGGTGAACTGGATACAGCTGTCAGCCGGGTGACGCCATTTTGTCTTCACCTATACATATATATAAAAGAAAAAAAAAGGAGGAGGGATTGAATCAAAATCCTGTTGGCCCTCCAGAACCTGTTTCCTGCCTGCCAGGCGCCTCAGCCTGCTACCACAGGTAAACTGAGTTCTCTTCAGTCTTTGAACCATTCAAGGAGTCTCTGGGAGTTGGAGTAGTGGGAGGGGGAGGGCTATGGGCATTACCCAAGTAACTTCTCTAGCTGCCAGATTATGTGCCAGCACTGAGTATCTTATGGAGGAGAGAAATGAGGCTTGGAGGTGAGCATGTAGTTTCACCTTCTGCACACTGTGGCTTGGGAGGGGTGTTGGGGTGTTTACTCGTTCTGGGCTTTGCTACCCCAGCATGGCAGCAGTAATATCTATGTGGCTAGATAAAGAAAGACGCTTGGTCCATGGCAAGGTCTCATGGCAGTCATTATGCCACGCCCTCTGTCTGTTTTCTTCTCTACTAGCCACTGAAGCTACCTGAATGTACCCTGGCACCTAACTCATTGTCACTAGCTAAATTAATGGGCGTTATGAAATGAGGAAAGAAGGAATAGTAACACAGCATTGTTAAGATAGTCTAATTCAGCAGTGATAGGGGAGGCTGGGGTGTGATAAACCAGGAATGGACTATCTTTTTATCTCATCTAATGGAAAGTGGCAAGCTTCACAGAATCACATGTACCAGCAAATTCCAAAGGATTTGGAATTTTAAAGCACAAAAACTGCTGTACTTACCCAATGCCTAGATTCACAGTCGAAAATTTTGCTTAAAACCTGCAAGGAAGGGAAGAAAAGAGACAGAAATTGATTTAATGAGTACAAGATTGTCCGCTATCATCTTATTATAGGACGCATGTATTTAGTTTTATTTTGATAGTGGCGGGCCTGCCAGCTGGTGTGATTTTTCCACCAGCTAGAAAACATTTTTCCAACCTCTGCTCTGAATGGAAACTGACTCCCAAAACTGTGGAATAATAATGCTTCTACTCTGATTACTAGGAATATAACTACATACATTAATTACATATAAATATAGACATATTTCCTTTTCAAAGCAAAATAAATATGCCAAAGGTCACTAGAGTTGATGGAAAAGAAAAAATAAGAAAAGTGGATCTTTTAATATTAATGATGATGGTTCTTTGGTGACCTGAAAATACTGGATTTTTTTTTCACAACTGGTTAAAATACTATCTTACCAGTCTCAGACTGACTCCAAAAGGCCAATAGAGTCAATGCATTTAGCTTTACTTGTCTGAGACTCAGGGTATGCCTAGGACCAAGAGCCATTGAAAAGTTCCCGATAATCTGAAACACTGACAACTGAATACAGAACCAGCATCCACTCTGTGATGGCATGCCTACACTTCCCTTGAAAATTGTTGCTTTCCTTTGTCAAAGTTTCTTCTCCCTTCTCTCCTTGTTCTAAGACCAGTTAGAGTGCATTACACTTCCAAGTCTGTGCTCGGCCCTGCTAGTGATTTAACTGTGTGGTTTAGCTGAGAACTGGCCAAGCAGCATCCATGCAATATGTCCCCTCTCCAAATGGATTTCTCTGAGACAAAATCATTTAAAGCACAAGTGTAACTCTTTTCATAATTATATGCAGGCTACAAAACAAACACTACTTAAACTCCTTTTAAATGTGCTCGTCCTTTGATGTTTGGGGGTGGGTCACACCCAGCTGTGTTCAGGGGCTATTCTCAGCAGTGTCTGGGGGGGATTACACTGTGCCAAGTATTGAACCCAGGGCTCCCACGGGCAAAGCATGCACTCTAGCCCTCTCAGCCATCTCCCTGGCCCCGAGGGCCCCCTCTAATGAAAAAGGGCACAGCCCTCTAGAGCTATCATCCGGTAAAGGACCTGGGCCCGGGAGGTCATGTTAGGCCACATAGATGGTTCATAGCCCAGACCTAGGTCTCCTGGCTCAAATTCCTGTCCTTTCTCCAAATCAGCCTACGTGCTGTATAACATGCAAAACAGCACCCTGATGTGGGTGAATCTCATTTTTAAGTTCCTTCCCGACACAAACACTTTGCCCCCATTCCAGGCTGCTGAGTCTTACCAAATGAGCACTCTAAATGAGAGGTTTCCTTGAGTCTGTAACCAAACACTCTGACATTTCTCTGTGGTCCCAAGTGCCAGTCACTCAATCCCATCGGCTTCAAGGTTAGTGTGTGCATGGGAGTGAGTGGGGGTGGGGAGGAAAATGGGTGGGGGTGGAAGGGAGAGGACAGAAAAAAGACAAAAGAACCTATTTCCTCCTCTCCCGGCCTACCACAAGAGGGGCTAAGAGACACACTACATTGTTCCAAACCAAAGTTCAATGACTGCCTCCATTTGAAGAATGCTTCACAGACGCGAGACTTATTTATAAACCTCTCCTCTCCCCCCACCCCCAAGGACAAGCTTTCTAAGTGCTTCTGGAATACCTAAGTCTGTCCTATAACCAGCTTCAACCACCAGCTTGCTTGTGGCCTCCCATCGGCAAGCATTTAGAACCACAAGAATCCCAGATTTGCCATTTCACCTTGACAAGTGGCACGGACTCACTCCAGCTTAGCATTGAAACAATCCCCAGAATCTACAGTAGACTGGGCAGGCACTTTTCAGCGCAAACTTCAGCTGGTCTGGCCCAAACAATCAAATGCATGGAACTGCATGGAACTCGAGACTTTCCTCCTTCCTCCCTGCTCAACCACTTATTCCTAAATGCAATCTGCTTCCGGAGGCCCCAAACAAGAGTGTGGAGTAGAGACAGGTGGGCAAGAGTGCTCTGCGGCAATATTTCTGAACAGACCACTCAGCTCTCAGGCGGTCTGTGATTGTATGGGCTCCTCCTAAACTGCCCTGATTTTACTGATGGGACGCTGAACTTCCAGAGGACAGAAGCCTTGCCCAAGATCTCTACTCCCCAGCGAATTTCTGGACAAAGCCTGTCTGCAAACTGCAGCTATCACCACACCAAAGCCACACGCCAGATTTGTTCCACACACACACACACACACACACACACACACACACACACAGAAAAAAAAACCACCACCTAGAGAGCGAGCGCGCCCAGGGCGAGGAAACTGTCAGAGTCACCCCGACCTCGACTCTTCCACCGAGCCCCCAGCGGCCGCAGCAACCCCCAAGTGAGAGTTAACCATCTCCACCACCACCCCCACGCACTTTCCATCATGGGCTCTTTCCTGCTTATTTCCAAGCCAACCCTCCAGGAAAGGCAAGCCTGTAGAAGAGCTTAGAAAAGATTTAAGAGCTACCCAGCAGCGCCCCCCCCCCACCTCCAAAAAAACCCAAAGTAAACCAGAGAGAGAATGATCAGAAAGGAGGAGAGACAGTGGAGATGGAGTCAAAAAGAGCAAGCTGAGGTTACGAGCAAGAGGAAGCGACAATACCAAAGACCCTATCCTTTTCCAAGCCTCCTCCACGCGCCGGGCGCTACGGAGCCTCATTCCTTCGGCTCTCGCACAGCCACAAATGCCAGCCCCCGGGGCCGGGGCAAGAGCAGCGCAGATTCGCCGTCCTCCCACCCCTGGCCCCCACCCCGGTACCTGGCTGCCAAGGACCGCCCACCCCCGGGCTTGGCGCCGACACCGCCCTGCAGCCGCCTCCAAACCCCGGGAGATGGGGGATGTCTAGGACCCAAAGGGCCTTGCATTCGGTTTTACATTCGGAGGAAACTTTGGGTGCGCCTCGGTGGCCAACATTAGGTGACGCCCGTTATGACAGGCCCGCGCGGGGAATGGCACAGCCCTCCTCGTTCCCGGAACGGAGCGGCTCTGGGCGCAGCGCATTTCACAGAACACACGCGGCCCACAGCAGGCTCCAACCAGAAGTAACTTTCCAGGAAGCTCCCGGGGCCCCCCGACTGCCGCCAGGATCGCGGCCCGAGCGCCCGGATGCGGGAAAGGGCGCTCGGAGCGCGGGGCGGACGCGCAGTCCCGGGGGGCTCGGCCTCTGCGCGGGCCGCACCTCGCACGGGCCATCCGGTCTCTCCTTCCCCGCAACGGCTTTCTATAAAGGGGAAAGTCCTGGGGGTGGGGTTATAATAATAAAAGTTCGTGGCAGAACTGCCCTAGAACCCAGAAGCTGAAATTCACTCCCAGGCTCATTTCTTGATTTCAAATGGCCCAATTCCAGGTGCTGGCTTGCCAGGTGCGTCGGGGTTGCCCCCTTGTCTGTTGGCCGGTGTGTCACCCCACCCCACCTCCTCTTTATGAAATCGGGGAGCTCGGGGCTAGGCGATGGGCTTGGATGAAGGAAGACCTGATGGTTAAGGGTCTCTATCCCGGGAGCCCTGGGTGGAGGAGGAGAAACATTAAACCGAAAGTCACTTCTCCGCCGTCGGCAAGGGCAGCCCAGCTCCGCTCCGTTTCCGCCCCAAGTTTTGGAACGAGGTGCCGCCAGGCCCACCCCCGGCCAGGATCCCTCGTTTCCGAATTCAGTTTCTCGGACAAGGTGAGGATTCCTCTGCAGACAAGGCTGAGATCCCCCAGGCGCGCTCGAGAGCGCTCCGGAGGCGGCGTTGCTGTACGCGTGGCCTTCCCCGGAATTACAAGCCGGGGACACAACTCCTAATTGCTCTTCGTTGTGTGTGTGTGTGTGTGGGGGTGGGGGTTACAGAGGGAGAGGCTCCAGCTATAGGGTGTAGGGACAGGCGCGACTTCTAACGCCTCGATTCGGTTCCAGCCCAGGCGTCACGGCGCGCCGCGCATCCCTCCCGGAGCGGGAGGCGGGGTCGGTCGGCCCCGGGCTTTGCAGACGGGGCCCTCTTGGACCTCATCAAATCCTACTCGGAGACTTTCCCTTCTCTCGGGAGGATAACGGTGAGAGCGGAGGCCGAAATGTGGTAGGGGGCAGGGGTGAGAATCTAGAAAGCGAGGTTTAAATAGAGGCCGACTGTCTGCACTTTGCAAATTCCGAGCGTCCCCGAGGTCCCGGGAGCGCCCACCTCAGCCTGCGGTACCGCGGCGGAACACGAGAGGGCGCGCCCGGCGCGGCTGGAAACCGACGCGGCCCGGTGGCCCCGCCCCTCCTTCCCATTGACCTAGTTTAGACGGGCCCGGGATTGGGAGAAGCCTCGGCCCGTCCCCTTCTCCCCCTCTCCTCTGTCCCGGCCGGCTTGGGGGATGGTTGGTAATCTAATAACGCCAACATCTCGCCGAAAAAATCCAAAATAGGAATTTCCTAACATGGTTTCGGCCCCGGGGACGCCGACTTTAATAAGGGCCCGGAGCTGCGACAGCGAAACTCGCATCCAAGGCTCCAGCCCGAGCGCCCCTTTGCAGTCCTTAAGGGCTCCACTAACACATTGGCTGGGGGTCGCCTGGGCGCGGGTCGGGCTCCTATCTTGGACTCTTTTTTTAAATTCTAGTTAGGGACCAAGCTTCACTCTCTTGACGGAGGGACGGGAATTTGGGGAGAAGGGACAGACAGGACAGCGAATCTGATAACGCAAGTGGCTCCAGCAGCCGCTCTGGGAGACCAAAGTGTTCGAGGACATGGTGTCCCGACTTTCATTTCTATCTCGTTCCCTGCCAACAGCATTATTGCAAGCCTGCAAACTTCTAGGAAACGCAATAAACTAGAGGACTGTGTTTTATCATCCAGATCTGAAGAGGAGCTGCAGAAGGGAACGCCCCCAGCCCCCAACACCACCGCACACCCAGGGCACAGCTCGTGACAGCCTGCACCAAGTGCCAAGGGTATCAAGTCCCCTAGCAGAGATAGCTCGGTCATCCTCGGATGGGCCAGGCCCGGCCTTGCCTTCGCAAAACAAACCAAAACAACCCCCGCCCGCCCCCGAAAAATCAACAAAAACGCCAAGAGGGAGGAGCAGCGTGACCTCCCAAGCCAATAATGCCTTTAAAAAACCCAATCCGGACCCAACCAAGTTCTCCCAGGTCTGTCTTGGCGTTCAAGGGAGGCACTAACTGTCCTGGGGAAGCCATCAGTCAAACTTCGCCCTCCTCCAAGCACGTCCCGGCATTCTTTCTCCACCCGAGCAGAGGCTCGTTTCACCGACGGGGCCTTCCCCCTCGCGGGAGCTCGCTCCGAAGGGGAGAGGGAGGCTGCATTCACCCGGGCGCTGCAGCGCGGCGAGCCCCCGGCCCCAGCAGCCGCGCCGCGCGGCGCCTGCACCCCCCCGCCGCCGCCGCTAGGGGCCGCCAGCGACGCAGCCGCGCGTTTGCCATCTTAAGTCTGGTGCCCGAGAAAGAAACTTTTGCAAAGAATCTGTGGTGGCAAATTTCCTACAAGGGCTACACGCTGCACATCCGCCTGACCCTCCCGTCTCCCCGCCATAAGCCCCGCACATGCACACGCACAAGCGCACGCACGCACCGGATTATATTTTGCCAAATTTGGAAGGGGAAGAAAAATGAAGAGTCTAGAAAAATCTGAGCCTAGGTCACACAGCACCGTGCATTGCTCCAAGCAGAGAGGTTAGACTTGAAACTGCCCGGCACATCACACAACACATCCTTAAGATCTAAAGCACACATACGCAGCCCCAAGGTTGCTGTTTATGTTACTGAAAATCTTAGACCGTACTTTCTAAACAAATTTCTCCAAGACAGCCCGGCCAGAGAGCCTTCTCCAGGGATGGTGACCTAAGAGGTTAAAAACGGGCTCTGATCGCCGCTCCTTTCAGATCCCTCCTCAAAGGAGCCGAGATAAACTTGCCTTGGACGTGGTCTGGAATTCAGAAGCTTACATTCTGGACCTAGTGAGGTCACTACGCTTATTGGGTTAGCTTCCTCAGCTGTCAGGAGGCGTCTATCCTAAGAACCCGTGGCAAGCATCCACGAGCAACTTCTTTCTCCCCAGGTGAGGTCATAGGGACAGACAGGGCAGCTGTTTTCCGGGCTATTTGATGGTCCTTTTAGGGGGAGGCCGTAGTTGCCGGTTTCTGAGCGACCGTGAAAAGGGACCGATCATTCGAGGGTCTTACTAATTTTCGTGCATTCCCCCAAAACTTTGGAGGTCGGACTGCATTCTTATTGGAGGGGCGCCTTAGCTCTGTGCAAGCAGGGCCCTGGTTATTCCCGCATCCAGGGAGACGCGGTCAGCCCCGGCCCAAGGCGGGCGCTCGGTGACGACCCACCACTAGGGGGCAGGCGCAGCCCACCGAAAATCACTGCGCAGCCACAGCGCTCCACACCCAAACACCCTCAACCTCCGGGGTGGGGGCACTTGTTAAAGGATTAGGTGGTCTCCTCCATAGACAAAATGCAAAGCATTAAATCTGCTAGGTGCACTTTTGATCTGTCTGATGCTCACGCCTCTAAGGGCCACAACGTGGTCTCTGGACCTGTGCTCTTGTGTGCTGCGTGGAAGCCCCCACCCACCACCTACCCACCCACCCACCCCGGCCCGGCCAAGTGCTAGGAAAGAAAGGACGCACTTGTCTTCAAAAGGAGAAATGGCACTCGATGGAATTAGCAGAGATTCCTGCCCAAACACCAGGCAACGTGCAAATGAAAAGATAAACAAACAGGAATCAACGGAGGGACTCGGAGGAGGAGAAAGGGGACGCTGGTGGCCCAGGGCAGGGTCCAGCCCAGGTCTAAGGGCGCTTGGCCCAGCTGGGGGCGAGAGCGCGGGCGCAGGGAGGGTCTCTCGGCAGCGGCTGCTGGCCACGGGCTGGGAGGTGCCTGGCCTGGCTTCTAATGGGGAGCGGAGCCCCGGTCAGTTTGACCACAACAGAGCAGCCTTGCTCGGATCCCTGCGGCAGCGTTGCCACTTGTTGCGCAGTGCAGGAAGCGGCACGCGCCCCGCCGCTCCGACTCCCCGAGGGGCCCCAAAACGCAGCAGCCGGCGGCCGGCCGCTGCCCCACGCCTTCCCCGACTGCCCTCCGCGGTCACTTCCAGACACAGCGGCCTCGCGGCCAGGAAAACTCCAGGGCTCCCAGTCTCGGCGTTTCTCTGACACCGCCGCATTCCTCCTCTATCTCAAAGGCAAACCCAGAGCAGAGACGTCAAGTCCAAGGGAAGGGCAAGGGGAGCTACCGCAGACAGAACTGGCCTCTGAAGACCATCCAGGCGACTCACTGCCCACCTCCCTCCGAGGCAGAGGCCGCAGGCACGCACACACACGCACACAGAAGAAATACTTTTGCCTGTTATGACACCAATCCAGATGAGAGGGAAAATCGCATATTGTCCTTCCCTGCTTGGGACATCAGCTTGCAAGACACCCCCTTTTTTTTTAAGAAAAAAGTTTTATCTTTCTTTTCTAAAGGGGGGAACATCTCATGAGATCATTTCACAATATTTTTTTCAAATATTTGACTTTTGCAAACAAGAGTTTCACCTTCCAAGGGGTGGCGCTACTGCACCGTGTCCTATGACTCAAGTTTTTCACAACACAGTGGGCTGTGAGTGTGACTACTCTGCAGGGGAGAGGGGGAAGGAAAGATTTTGACATCCAGTCTTGGCTACCATTTACTCAACCAATAACTGGAACTTTTCGAGGCTCAGAAATGACAGCCTGAGAATGGAGAGCTCCATCTCCGTCCACTGAGCCGGGAATGCATTGGACCACGTTTATAAAAAGCATGGGGCAAAACCCTTCAAAACTGATCAGAGAGCAAACACTAGCCCTGTCCAGGTCACCTTTAAAGTAATCTTTTTTAAGCCAACAGTTCTAACATACTGCCATAATTAACAGACAACTATCACCCATGCTTGGGCCTGCAGTTGAGTCTTGCAAATAGGATGCTGGAATCATACTTATAAATGGGGGGGGGTATGGTTTCTATTTTGGTCTCAAACCTCAACTGCGATCATTTTAGCCAGGAAGGACCATCTCCTAGTATTCTCTTTCCACTCCTTCCTCCCCTGGGGCAAATATCTTTTCTCCTTCATGGGGAAAGGTATATATTTTAAAGCAGGAATATTATTTCACCTCGTCCCTTTGAGCTCATGTTTGCTACCTCCAGGAATAGCGTGTGGACTGGGGCCAGATGAACCTCAACTTGGGCTGTAGATTTACGAGGTTCTGTTCCAGTGCCAAACGCTCTTGGTAGTAAATAGTGAGCAAAATAGATACCTGTCTCCCCGACAGATCTTACCGGGTCCCCCTTTCATTATTTTTTTAAAGTTATTTATTAAAACCACACACACCTTGCAAAGAAAAGGGAAGCTGGCCGTCTCTGTAGAGGAAGCCAGTGGCATCGCTCAGAGCCACAAACTGTATTTCTAAACAGCCCTTTCCCCGGTTCTCTCTCTCATGTCCACACACCCCCACAAACTCTAGACAGTGAAAAATACATCTACGGAGACTACATTTTTTTTCCTAAGGGTGAGAGTTACAAGATTTCTGCCCCTCCCCAAAAAAACTATAAACTGTAAAAGAAATTCATGAAAGGTGAAATCAAGTTTCCTAAGGGCTATGGTCAGTTTTCTGGGGCACTCAGGGAGCCAGTAACAGCTCTGGCCTTCTGGCTTTTGGCCTCCCCGAGCTATCAATACCCCAGCCCCTCCTGCGAGAAGGGGCACACTCTAGAATAGAATGTCTCTCGCTGTCTCCCTACTCTCTCTTTCGCTCTTTCTTTTCCTTTTCTTATTTTTTAAAAAACTAGTGGACTGTTTGTATTCCACGGGGGAGCTTTCAAACTCATTATTGCAACACTCTTTTTTTTCTCTAGAGTTCCAATAACAGGGCATCAGAAAGGCAACGCAATCCGCAGTTTTCAAGACACTGACCACGGTCACTACCAGCAGCAGCGGAGTGGCCCCTCGCTCCCGCTGCCCACAGGCGCTGCGGCTTTCGGAGGCTCCAACTCCCGCTCCAGCCCAGGGCCGCCGCCGCCGCCGCCTTCCCCCTTCCTACTCCCTCGAGGAGAGCCACAGGTTGCAAATCCAACAAACCTCGCGTCTCGCTTTTGCAAAATCACTCACAAAGATGCCCCCTCCTCCCCCGTAGCCCCGCGCCCCGTCCTGCCGCGCCAGGTCCCCAGCAGGGCTCCAAAGTGCCTTTCGCCCAGGTCTTGCAAGGAGGATCGCGGGCTCGGACGGTTTGTTTTTCCCTGGCCCGGTGCAACGACCTCCGGAATCCAGAGCCTGACGTCGGCCTCTCAGGCTCTCGGATGTCTTTGCACAACGCTGGCACCGCGGGGGAAATAAAATTTAGGAAAGGGGAGAAAACAGCCATTGGGAGCTCCCAAGGAGTCACGCAGCTCCCCAAATCCAAACACCGCGACCGCCAGAAATCCCGCCACCTCCCCGCGGGTCTGAGCGGTCCAGCCAAGAGTCCCCGCGGGCTCCCACGGCACCGCAGGTGCCAACGAGCGCCCCATCCCCGCGCCCCCCTGCAGCCCCTCCCCCAGACGCCTGTCCCGCCACCCGCCCAGCTCGGGGGGGCTGCGGAGCGGGCGCGCGCCGGGGGCTCCCGCCTGCCTTGGATGCAAGCAAGAAAGAATAATTTCCAAAGTATTCAACATCCCCGCCCCCAACAAGCTAAACCTCTAGCACCCCTCCCAAAAAAAGAAAAACAGACACAGAGGGGAAAGGGACATCAAAACACTCTGGTTCTAGGAAGATCACGACTCTGAAAGGAGGGGTAGGGGCTGCACCCGACCCGTTCGGTTGCATTTTTTCCCCCCTTCCCAAATCTCGGCAGGGAGTCAGGGAAGCTCAGAGGACCGAAGCCGGTGGACGGGGAGGCAGCGGGGCGAGCGGGCGGGCGGGCGCGCAGCTCCCTCCTGGCCTCCGGAGTTACCGAGCAGGACGCAGGAGGGGAAGGAAGGAGAAGCCGGGGAGAGAGGAGGAGGGCGGGAGGGGCCCGGGAGGAGGGAGAAGCAGGCAGCAAAGACGGCAGCTTGCAAGCCAGGAGCGAGGGAAACACTCAGCCGCACGAATCAGCACACCACAAGCCGTCCGCAAGCAGCAGCAAGAAGCGAGAGCGCGAGCGCGCGTCCTCTGCGCCGTCCGGGGCCACGCAGCCCCCAGACCGGCCCGAAGCGCCCCCCAAAGCAACTGTCTCGTCCTCTCTGCTCCGGCCGCCCCGTCCCCTCCTTCCTCCTCTCTCCTCCACCTCCTGCTCCAAAAAAAAAAAAAAAAAAAAAAAAAACCAAAACAACACAAGGGAGGGTGGCCCAAAAGCCTTCCCCCAAACCGGCCGATTCACTCGAAAGACAGCAAGAATAAAATAAGAATAACATATAGTCCAAAAAAAAATCTAGATCCTAGAGTGGGAGAGACATGGGACTTAATCTTCGGCATTTATTTTAACACCTGACATCTAAAATAAATAAATATATACATTTATATCAATAGATACACATAGGAAACTTGGAGCCAAAGCATTTGGCAAGAGCGGAAAAAAAAGAATTAAAAGGTAAAATAATGATCATGAGCAGCGGCGGCGGCAGCGGCACCAGCGGCAACAGCGGCGGCGGCAGCAGCAGCAGCAGCGGCGGCAGCAACAGCAATAATCACCTGGTGTCCGGCCTTTCCTAGAAACTTCTTGCATCACCACTTCTAAGAACCCCAGTTCTAAGAATCAACAGAGCTCAATTCTCGGAATTTGAGCTGCGGACTTTACCACGGCCGCAAGGCAGGGGAGGACTCGGTGTCAGTTCAGCGCCTCTTTTGCCCCCTCTGCCCCATGAAAGCTCGTCCAAATCGCCACCTTCCCCCCACCGCCCGGCCTATTTTGAAGCCCCCCCGTCCTCGAGGGTGTGTGATTCGGAGGTCTGGGTTCTGAGACCGGGGGCCGGAGACGGCCCCCCTGCCCCGGCGCCGCGCAATGGTACAGTCCGCTCCGCCAGCGTCACGTGGGCGGCCCGCTGTGACGTCGGCGCCTTCGCCGGAGCCTAGCTCGGCCTCTGGAATTCTGAGAACTAATTTGCTATTCGGTGACATAAGAGGGGCCGTGCGCTCTGCTTTCCGGGGTCTGGGGCTCATTCCTCCTCTCTTACCCAGAAACTCAGCTCCTAGAGCTAAGCACACAAAAGGGAGGGAGAGGCTCGAACCGTTGGAAAAAGTCTGTTGTGTGTCTAGTAGGTTTCGAGACGAGTAAGAGAGAAAAAACAGTAAACACCACCGCTCTTTCCAGCTAGAATGTTAGGCAGCACGAGAAAAATATTTGCCAAGCAGTTTTCGGTGGGTTCCTTATTTTTATTTGGGACAGGTTGGGGAGAAGGGAGGGGTGGGGATTGATTGGGTTTCTTCGTCTTCTTTTATATATTTTTTTTATTTTCCTTTTCCCTTTTTGGTGTGGTGGCTTGAGATTTTGAGTTGTGTTTTGATTTTCGGATTTTTTTTTTTTGCTGCTTCTTTTTTTTTTTTTTTTGCAAGTTTGTGGTGTTACGTAAATCGTAGGATCCCGCATCGGTTGGATTTTGTTTTCTATGTAGCTTTTTTTTGTTGTTGTTCTTTTCTTCCTAGCTAATCTTTGAAGCGCTTCAAGGAAGACGGGTTGTTTAAATACTGAGACTATTGAAAGAAGCTTAAATTTTTGATCCTACATAACCATCCCAACCCCCCCACGTTTTATTTTTTCCTTTCTTTTTTGCGTGCAATTTTCTTCTCCCCCTCGGACCTTCAGGGAGACGAGCCTCTTCTGCACTTGGGACATGGTCAAAGGGTTTGTTTTGCTTTGCTTTGTTTCTTTCCAGGACAGCAAGTGGTGGGTTTATTCTTTCTGTTATTATTGACTCAGGACATTTCTTTCTGCAAGAATACGTGTGTGCGGGAGTGTGTGTAACGCGTGCGTTCTTCAAACTGCTGTAAGCCAAGTCCATCTTTGTCTTTTGCCCTTATTCCTTAAGGTCTGAGTCCCCCACCCGACCCCGCCCCCCACCGGCTCGTTTCAAGGTCGTGGTAAAAAAGCTCTTCTTGTCTGTGTGTTTAAGAGATGAGCCGGAGGGAATTCTAAAGGCCTGGCGTGCTGTATCACAGATACTGCGTGTATTTGGAACAGGCTGTTTCAACTCCAGGGGCGCTGCACGCAGCCGGGTTCGCTCAGCTTTAGAGATGAGTGGGGAGGAGGAGAAGGAGGAAAATCTTTCTTTCTCTCCCCCTTTCTTTTTTAAAGGCAAATGCAGTGCAGAATCTTTTTTGCTGTGGGCCTGGGTTTGTTTATTACGAACTGCCAGTTTCCCTATTTAAGTGTTGGTTGGGGGTTACCCCCTCCTACTCACCCTGAATGAGGGAGACTCTTGTTATTTTTTTTTTAATGCGTCTCTCTTAAAAAGAAGGGTGTGAGGGGGGAAATAATATTTCAGATTCCTCAAGAATTAACCCAAACTGTTTGGACCAGAAGCAGCTTTCAAAGGTCAGGCTGTTCTGAGCCTTTGGCTACGAGAGTCGTTGAGGCAACTCATTAAATGACGGATGAGTTCTTAAAGGTTCCACTGAATATCTTTATGTGTTCATTTCCAATAAGAGTATCCCTTCCGCCCCAAGGAAACCTCTCCCCCCACCTGAGATTTGAGTTTATAATGGAGCAGAGAGCAGTGTCATGAAAGATTGCTGGGTGTTGTTCGGAGATCTCTTATTAGAAGTCCATTAGAAGTTCAGCTCTGTCGCTGGCAATGCTGCTGTTATCCACACAGCGTTCGCCCCACTTTTAAAAGACGGTTGGGGGATGTCTTAGACCCTAAGTGGCCCAAAGGGATTGATTGTTTCCAACAAGCCTGGAGTTTAGGCACTATGAGTGTCTGTCCCTGTAAAATCGGAATATTTTAATACTTATTGACAGATGGGTTATTGCAGTCTCTGCAGAAATGCCTGTCATGTGAAAGATTTCTGAAAAATATACATAGGCCTAATCCTGTCACTGTTGTTGAAATGAACATTTTACCCCCAAAGACACATGATACTGTCAAAAGGATGCCAGAAGGCAGACTATCTGCTTTTTAATTTTTCTCCTTCCCCCTCACTTTCAGACTTTTAAATGAATGCCACTGGATTCAAAATGACTCCCCAAATTTGCTGAATTTTCTCTGTATTTTTATGTGTGGGTATTTCCCCCCTGCCTTTTATTGGGCTGTATGTGCCTTATGGTCTCTCAGATGTAACTATGATTTGGAATGTGAATTGAATGGTTATGGACTGTTATTGACTGTATACTGAGATTAGTTTTTGCCTTTTTGGAGCTTCTACATTTTTGTCAAAATTGTCATCCTGTCCAACGTCCCCCTCACACAGCCAGCCCCAAACCCCTTACACTCACAGCCTCTGGTGTTCTGTTGTCACTCCAGTATTAGCCCCATGGGGGCGCTGCAGAGCAAAGGGAAACCATCTCCGGCTGACAGTAGAACCTACCAGAGTGGGGGCTGGGGAGCAGTTCTCCCTGTACTTCAGCCCTGTTTAATTCTCTGCAGGCAGACTTGCAGGGAGAACCCACCAGGTTTGGGTTATATTAACCCCATCATCAGGGACCTCAAATTTCTGCACAGTGTTTGTGGGACCAAGTCCCCGAGTCTCACGTTTATTTTACTGGATATTTTTGTTGTTGTTGTGTTTTGTATTGGCAAATCAAAGCATTTACACTGAAATTGATCCCAACAGAAGGAAATGGTTTGAAGAAAATATGTATTGAAAATATTTTAAAGGGAGTTGTAGACAAGCCTTTTCTCTCGCTGAATCAATGTTGAGGAAAAATTGTGCACCCACCTTAATCCCTGTTGCCGTTCCTAGGAAAATAACTTTATCAGATTTTGCTGATTTCTTTCAGCACGCCTTCCTTTCTCCCATTCTGATCTCTTCTCATCAGTAGCCAGTTGGTATCAGTCTTAGTCCTTCCTTACTCTAGCAGGACTTTGTCGTTAAAAAACAGAAAAGGCTTGCCCTTCAACATTTAATTTTTAAAACTATAGAGCTGTAGAGAGAAATTTTATCTCTGGGGTCTTAGAGTTATTCTTGTAGACCTGGAGGGATTAAGTGTAACCAGTGCCAAAGTTTAATGTTTACTGGTTATCAATCCTCAGAATAGAAGACCTGGCCAGCCCCTCTGCCCTCCTTAGACCAGCAAAGTAACAGCTTCCTAATCTTAGCTTTGTTAACCAAATAAAATAGCTGGTTCATATTATTACATCTATTAAAGGTGAGAAACCAATTTCTCATCGAGGACCCTCACAAGACTTCCACAATTCGGTCACAGCTGAAAACGGAACACATCCTTGCAATAAAACAGTCTTGTAATATATTTTTTTTTTTTTTGCTTTTTTTGGGTCACACCCGGCAATGCTCAGGGGTTTCTCCAGGCTCTTCACTCAGGAATCACTCCTGGCGTTGCTCGGGAACCATATGGGATGCCGGGGATCGAACCGGCCGGCCAGGCCGGCATGGGCCGGCCGCGTGCAAGGCAAACACCCTACCCGCTGGACTATCGCCCGGCCCCGTGTCTTGTAATTTTTTTAAAGGGGTTTCAAACAAAAATTATTTTCATTTGTCAGGGACTTCTGGTACCTTCACAACCCCATCACAGATGACAGCATTTAGAACTAGAGAAAACCTGCAGTTCTATCACTGTAGCCGTCTAGGTTTCTCCCTCTCAAGGGAACAGGCTGGCCAGACCAGTGGTGGGTGCTGATCTCAGGGACACAATGGAAAGTGGGTCTGTCATTGGACAGTCCTGTGTCATTCCAGAGGATTCAGGTGTTGAGGTCCATGTGAGCAGAGGTAGGGATGATCCAACTGGGGTTCTGGGTTTGGAGGTAGATATTTTGTTTTCTGGCAACATTTCAAGGTCGCTTTTTGGTTCTAAGAACAGATCCATGTCAGGACGCGGATTGAATATTCGTGTTCCGCAGGTTTCATTATACTCTTCACTAGTTCAGGCCTTGCCCTGCTTCTGTTGGGGATGGGGTCTGCTATCTGCCTGTCACTTAAAACTTTGCCCATTCATTTTCTTTCCAATTCCTCAATTCACATTGTTAAAGAAAGAAAGGAATTTTCTAGGCGTATTTTAGAGAAATTAAGCAGAATGTTTTGAAATATTACCCAAAAAAAGTTAATTTTTCAACTACTACCTTCTGAAACAGAAGTGTCGACGTTTTGTTTGATCATATGTTGCCTGCTTTCTGCCTCTATATCCGGAGACAGATTTTTTTCTTTAGAAACCTTTCCAGCCTAGCTTTGAGTCCACGCCCCCAGCCCCCCCCCCCAAATACTCAATACTGATTTTTTCTACACTGTTCTCACTTATTTAAAATGGAAAATAAATTTCAGGGAGCTTTAAATAGAGAAGTGATGGGGGCATGTAATCATTTGTTTATTGCATTTGATCACTGTTTTGAATAGCAGGGTTTTCACTTCCTATGAAACCTTAGCATGAGGAAAAGCTGCAGCTGGACTCTGGGAGAGAAGAGAGGAAAGTGCTGGAGTGTTTGTAAACTCAGGGTGGCTGGCCCACCCGCCCTCCAGCCTGTTGTACTTAGCTGTCTTTGCTACCTAAGGCTAGAAGTGGAAAAACTTGATTTGCGTGTTGTGCCTGCATTTTTTTTTCTTTCTCTTCCACACCGCCCTCTGTACACCTGACCGTGCATAAGCCTATCTGAAGCAGGCAGGATGGCCGTGAGGGCTGGAGTGCTGAAGAATGTGGGGAGGGAGGGAGTCGGTACTTTTCCATTCACATCTCCACAGTGGCTTTTCTTGTTTATTTCAACCTCCACCCGCAGAAACCTTTCAGCTGCCTGAAATCCAAGTCATTAAACTGTTCCCTGAGGTCAGACTACAGATGCTTGGTGCATGCTCCCAACATGTGTGTGTGTCGGTAACAGATGTACACATCATGCGTGCATATGTGTGTGCATACATGCGTGCACAGACACACACAAATGCATAACTCTATAGGGGCACAGTGTGAAGAAGGGAGGAAAAATTGTATCTGTCGCCAAAAAAAAGAAAATCTCAGTTTTTAATTACAGTTCTTCCTGGAACTCTCCAAAGAACCCAGAGCAAACCAATATCAGGACTCAGTTTCTCATCTATGCCAAGGAAAAACCCAGATGATTTACATAGTGTCTGCTTGGGCTAAATTCTGGATTTCATGTCTAAATGCGGATTTTTATAACTTGGGTGGTGGCCAGGGAGATAGAGGAAAGGAGGAATATGTGTGTGGGATGGGGGAAAGGGTTAAAATTTAAACTACTAAGTAAAGAAGGCAGTCCTGGATCCTCACCTCTATCAATTTTTAACCAGTTGTGGACCAAAGTCTGAGATTACGCTGAGAGGGTCCAAAAGCCAGTTGAAGAGTTTA
The DNA here is from genome assembly GCA_021461705.1 of Cryptotis parvus. Classification (NCBI taxonomy): domain Eukaryota; kingdom Metazoa; phylum Chordata; class Mammalia; order Eulipotyphla; family Soricidae; genus Cryptotis; species Cryptotis parvus. Next base: position 407,419 of record JAJIBD010023166.1, on the reverse strand, counting down.
AATGTTGAGAGTTGAGTGAAGGAGGCGGTCCCTAAAACCTTTGGTCTTCAGCATGCATAATCAGATGTACAGGGTTCACGTGTCTTTTCTGGACTGTAAGTTTCCTCTGCTGTTTTATTTTGGAAACTGTCCTGGTTAGTGATAGATTTGTAAACTGGTCAGTCTGTAAGCCACAGGGCTCCACGTGGGTGTGAAAGATATGTCATAATATTCTCTGTCTCATACACATTCACACACACACCCCTGACGCACACCCAGAAAGAGAACTTAGATTCCTGGTAAGAAACTAAAGGTAGGTTCAGTGCATGGAAGGAAATTGCTTGAAGCCAGAGGAAATAACAGATAGGGAGTTTATGCCCCTCCCCCCAGCAAATAACAAAGGCCTTGATCTGTCAGTACAAACCTGAAGGCAATGAAAGAAATAGTATCTATCAATATTTCTATATTTTCTAAATTTTCATTCTTGAAACGTCTAGAGTGTCTCAGACTTGATTACCTAGACCAAAATATGACCTTTTACAAATGTTGGCATCAGGAAATAATGAAGTATCTGCTATCTGTTAGTGGTGTCTACTATCTCACATCTCCATTCCTCCTTGAAAGAGACTTTTGGACTAATTTGTTTAGACTTTTTAAATATTGATGTCCATGAGTAAGAAGTGGAGCCAATAACATTCAGTGTTACATTTCTGAGCGCTAGAATATGGTAGTTCTCGGGAGGGTCCTCGGCAGTTATCGAATTCAACACTACTGATTTTATGTATTTGGAAATTGAGTCTCAGACAGTGGCACCATTTATTTGCCACACAGACTGAATCATGGCTGGCCCTGATATATTCTTAGATAATACTGATTTTTAGGATAAGGTCCTTCCCAGGATCTTTCAAATTTATACACTGTATACAGTTCTAGACAGGTTCTAACTGATACCTGTCATCCCAGTAAGCCTAGCAAGAAGCCAGAGCAACCCACACATCATGCGGTCAGTCATTCTCAACATGCAGACTCCATACTTTCCCCTTTAAGTTTCATCAGTAAATGCTAGAGATGAGAGTCTTCTGCTGAGAGTATACCACCTACCGGCAGAGCCTGGCAAACTATCCGTGTTTTATTTGTTATGCCAAAAACTAATAACAATTATGGACCTCAATTCCATGACCTAAAGAATGGTTTGAGGCTCTTCCTGTCCCTGGAGTAAGCAGATGCCCTTGGGCTACACTTGCTTGTGACAGGACATATGGAGATGTTACTGGTGCCCACTCAAGCAAATCAAACAATGGGAAGACAGTGATACAGTGATACTGAATCATGGACACAGCTGAATTCAGAACTTTGATGCCCTAGTTCTATTTTGTTGCTTGTGTGGCTTGATATGAAAAAAAGAGAAAGAAGGATGAACCTGCAAAGAGTCATTTGCTATTTGCTATGGTTTCACAGAGAAGCCGTCAGATTAGGACATAATCTCCACTGAGGATCTATTACTTCAAGCAGTACATTGGTAGTATGTAAAGTAGAAGAACATCCTGTACTAGTTTTACATGTAAGTCCCAGGTTAAAAACCCCAGGATCAGTGCTAAATACCATAGTTTGTGATTTAATGTTGTTCAATGATTAAATTTAATGTTAATTGTCTCATGTAGAGTACAAGTGTAATTTTGTGGGGCCAGAGAGCTAGTATAGCAGGTAAGACTTGGCCTTGTAGGCAGCTGACCCAAGTTCAGTCCCTGGCCACATATGGTTCCCTTAGCCAGGAATAATCCCTGAGCACAGAGCCAGGCATAAGCCATGAGCATAGCCACGTGTGGCCCCCGAGACAAACAAAACAAAGTAATTTTATTTATATTGGTATTAAAATGTAAGATTTTTCATAGAAGCAATGATTCCATCTTAGTAGTGAGCACTTAAATATTTCTTTTCTTTTTCTTGTGTTTCGACACCTGTCACTTCACCAGTATATACTTCTCACCACCTATGTCCTCAGTTCTCATCCCAGCCCACCCACTTGCCTCTATGTCAGATCTCTCTCTCTCTCTCTCTCTCTCTCTCTCTCTCTCTCTCTCTTCTTTTGGGCTTTATGGTTTGCAAAACATACTGCAAGGTTATCTGTTTACCTACTTCAGCACTTAGTTCTTGTCCGGAGTCATCATTTCTCTTATTGTCATACTGGTCCCTTCTTTATCCTAACTGACCTTTGCTTCCCCCATACACTTGTGTCAAGCTTCCAACCTCCTGGACCTTGCTTTTCTTAGCTTTGAATATTAGTTTTATACTTTTTTCCCCCTACAGCAGTCTTTTTTAAGCCCAGCCCAGGTATGCTTGATCCAGAGACTCACATACACAGGGCAGAGCTGCTACCAGTTCATCAAAAAATGCACAAGATTAGAGGCGTCTACAAGAGTATCCCACCCGCAGGGCAGAGCCTGGCAGGCTACCCGTGTCGTATTGATATGCCAAATACCAGTAACAATTATAGACCTCATTCCCATGTCCTGATGGAATGGTTTGAGGCTCTGTATGTTCATGGAGCAAGCAGATGCCCTTGGGCTACACTAGCATGTGACAGGATGTATGGAAATGTTACTGGTGCCCACTTGAGCAAATTGATGATCAACAGGAAGACAAGTAACAAGTGGCTTTTTTTTAATATCCCACAAATGAGTGCAGTCATTCCATATCTGTCCCTCTCCTGACCCATTTCACTCAGCGTGAAGTATTGCCTTCTAGTACCATTCCTCAGCAGTGGAAAGCATGCCTTCTTGGCAAAATGTTTGATTCTGGGACAAGAGTAGAAAATGTAAAAAATTAAAATGGAGCATCTTGTAATCAGAAAAACAGAAAATATTACATTACATTGACTGGGGGCTCTTTCAAAAAAGAATGGAGTGGCCTGTCAAATTCCCAGTGGCTGAAGCTGGAAAATGTGAGTAACAGAACAAATGAAGTAATCCTGGATCATACACCAAAGAACAAAATATCTATGAGCTCACACTGATATGAATAAATGATGGAATAAGCAAACGGGAGTGGGTAGACAAACACTCATTGCAGAATTCTATATAAGGGGTGTTAATTCTGTGCCCTCAAGTGAGCAGCCAGCTCCTATGTGTGAGGTGTTCATCGTCCTTTTCTTTAAAGCAGCTGAGGCAGAAATTGCTGCAGGGAGTGCTGAGTAGTTTGATAAAGAGAAAATAATCAACTCAGCCAATTTATTAGAATGACAAAATGGCACTACCTCTGTTGTCTTTCTTCAGTACCCTCACCTATGTAAAAAGCATCAGACTAATTCCAATAAAGGAGCATCCTTCAACAAACAAATAGGGCTACAAAAACAAATTTAAAACAAGTACTAAAATCCATCAGGGTCAGGAAAAAAAAGTAAAGGATGAGAAACTATCACAGCCAAGGAGACCCTAAGGAGGTATGAGAACTTAATGCCATGTAGTATTCTGAGTGGAATAAAGAAAAAATATAAGAGAAAACTAAATATATCTGATTAAATTATGGACTAGATTTATGTTTTATCAGTATTGTTTTGTTGGTTATTAATATATTATACTAAAGTTAAATGTTAAAATAGGGGGAAAGGGAGAAAAAGTTGCTCACTTACTCTACAAAAATATATATGTGGCATATCTTATTTTTTGAAGTATCAGAAACTTCCAAGAAAAGTGAGCCACTCCTTTCTTAAAATCTGATAGGTTCTTAATTCTACCCAACCATTTTGGAGCCCTATGTTCCAAAACAGAGTCATGGAAAGTAAAAAAAAAAACTCATTTATGTATTTATTTTTAGTTAAGTGCAATCAATCCACTAGCTAGTTAAGAGAACACTTGGGAGGCATCAAAAGTCCAATACATCATGGTGGTGTGGTAGATAACTCAAGACACCAATCACACCTTTCCTGTGTAGTCAGCACTTTCCTGCAGGACTCTTATGTGAAAACAGGGTCCTGAAAGATTCTGTAATCAGATTACATAAAACATACAGATCTCGAGGATCCATCAGTGAGGCTAGGAAATCCTCAAGAGTTTCTTCAAGGTCTGCTATTTCACAGGACAACTCATGAAATTGTGATCTCATCAGTTTTGTGACTCACAGTGAGTGTCTAGAGAAGAGCTGACTGGATCCCGTAACTCTTAGTTTTTCTTAATTATGACCCTATAGTCTAAACTGTCTTCAGCTTTCAATTTACCAGTTCTACAGTTGAGAAGCCTCCAAAGAGGAAAATGGTTGGCAAAGACCATCTATCAAATTAGTGGTAGAAATGATTTCCAATGACCTGTGCACCCTGAATCATTTATTTTGCTGCACTTTCCACATTGGTAAACTGAGAACTGCATTACACTGATGTACATTATTTCAGAATTGCCTCATTAGTTTCTAATCAATTGTTAGTTATGAGTGGTGTTAAGTTCCAATGCTGCACTTGAGTTTTAAATGTATCCTTTCCCTTTACCTTTTCTGATTTCTGCAGCTTCCCTGTCAAGTGATTATAAGATCTTTGAAGCAAAACACATTCACAGTGGAGGCTGGCCTTTATATAATTCTTGGTGAAAATCTGTGAGGCTGTGTTTTGGTGAGACTAAGGCCAATCACTGAACCATAGGATTAGCATGATTTTCAGGGTGATCTACTTAATTACATTTCAAGAATTTAAATGCCATGCACTTTGACTCAGTAATTCTACCTCAAGGACTCTTCAGAAACAATTCAACATTCAGGGTAGAAATGAGTAAATGAACATATGCATTCAAGAATGTCATCCAACAACAAAATGTTGAATAACTTGCCAACCTACATGTCCCATAATTACTAGGTTGGAATTTGCTGGAAAATGTGCTGGATAGAAAATGATTTGCAACAATGAGATATCATCTCATACCACAGAGACTGGCACACATCAAAAAAAACCGAGAACAACCAGTAGTGGCATGGATGAAGGGAGAATGAAACTCTCCTTCACTGGTGGAAATGCCTACTTGTCCAGCCTTTTTGGAGAACAATATGGGCATTCCTCAAAAAGTCAGAAATGGAACTTTTATATGATCTAGAAATACTGCTTCCAGGAATAAATCCTAGGGCATAAAAAAACAGTAGAAATACCACCTGCACTTCTTTGTTTATTGTGGCACTATTTTCAATAGTCAGAATCTGAAAACAACCTGAGTGCCCTATGAACAGAGGACTGGTTAAAGAAACTATGGTATATCTACACAATGGAATATTATGCAGCTGTATGAGTGAAAGTTACAAAGTAATATTAACTTATAAATGGATGGACATGGAGAGTATCATCCTGAGTGAAATAACCAGGAGGAGAGGGACATACATAGAATGACTGTATTCATTTGTGGGATGTAAAAAAACATAATATGAAATGAATATACAAGGACAGTAGAAACAAGGGCCAGGAGAATTTTTTACATTTGGAAGCCTGCTTCAAGTACTTGAGGAAAATATTATTGGGATAGGGAAAGGAATGGACCACTATGACAAAGATGAGCACTCTGGATAAGAACTGTGTGCCGACAAAAATCAGATCAAAATAGATTAAAGATCTCAATATCAGACCTGAATCCATAAAAGTACATTGAAGAAAATATAGGAAAAACCCTCCACGACATTGAAGCTAAAGACATCTTCAAAGGTGAAACACCATTAACAAAGCAACTAGAAGAAAAGATAAACATATGGAACTACATGAAACTAAAGAGCTTCTGCACCTCAAAAGAAACAGTTACTAAGATACAAAGGCAGTCCACAGAATGGGAAAGAATATTCACCCAATATCCATCTGATAAGCGGTTAATATCCAGGATATATCAGGCACTGGTACAGCTATATAAGAAGAAAACAGCCAACCCCATAAAAAAAATGGGGAGAAGAGATGAACAGAAACTTTGACAAGGAAGAAATTCGAATGGCTAAAAGGCATACGAAAAAATGCTCATCATCACTAATCATCAGAGAGATGCAAATCAAAACAACAATGAGATATCACCTCACACCACAGAGACTGGCCCATATTACAAAAGGGTAAAAGCAACAAGTGTTGGCGTGGATGCGGGAAAAGGGGACTCTCATACATTGTTGGTGGGAATATCGACTTGTACAACCTTTCTGGAAAACAATATGGACATTCTTCCAAAGACTAGAAATTGAGCTCCCTTTTGACCCAGCCATACCATTCCTGGGAATATACCCTGGGAAGCCAAAAACACAGCAGAAACACAATCCACACTTTTATTTTCATAGCAGCACTATTCACAATAGCCGGAACTTGGAAACAACCAGTATGCCTGAGAACAGATGACTGGATAAAGAAACTGTGGTGCATCTACACAATGGAATACTATGCAGCTGTTAGGAAAAATGAAGTTATGAAATTTGCCTATAAATGGATGGACATGGAAAGGATCATGTTGAGTGAAATTAGTCAGAAGGAAAGAGAGAGACATAGAATGACTGCATTTATTTGCATGACATAAATATATCAGGTGGTCTTACCAAAAGTGTAAATTACCGCAAACATGAGGGAGTCAAAGGTTAGGTAAGACAGAGAAGGGAACATGTGTGAATAAATGTCGAAAGGGCTAATACCAACATAAAACTGAGCATTAAATGCAGGCAAAAAAAATGCACATGATGGTTTCCAAGTGTATGTAGTGCAACCCACAATGTGTAGGAGAAGGAAGGGAGAGAGAGTGAGAGAGAAAAGAGATAAAGAACCTGCCATTTGGGCAGGCTATGGGAGGGGGGGAGGGAATTGAGGGACATTGGTGGTGGGATATGGGCACTGGTGGAGGGCGGGTGCTGGAACACTATGTGACCGAAACCTCCAAACATGAACAACGTTGTAATTGTATATCTCACAGTGGTATAATAAAATGTTTAAAAAAAAGAACTGTGTGTCGAAAGTAGGTAAAGGAACAAATATGATAACCTCTCAGTGTCTGCATTGCAAACAATAGTACCCAAAATGTACACTGGTGGAGGGATGGGTGTTGAAACACCGTATGACTCAAATCTGATCATTAACAGCCTTGTAACTGTATCTTATGGTGATTTAAATATAAAAGAAACGACAGTTTAGGGACCTGAGTGATGATACAGCATGTAAGGTCCTTGCCTTGCATGTGCTGACCTTAGATTGATCCTCGGCATCCCACATGGTTCCCGAGCACCTCGAGGAGTAGTTTCTTAGTGAAGAGCCAGGAGTAACTCCTAAGTGTAGCCAGATGTGCCCAAATTGCCCCCCACAGAATTGGGAGGGCTACAGTGATAGGACAGTGGATAGGGTATTTGCCTTGCATGCATCTGAACTAGGTTCAATCCCCAGCATCCTATATGATCCCCTGAACAGCACCAGGAGTAATTCCTGAGTGCAGATCAAGGAATAAGTCCTGCATGCCACCAAAAACGAATTAGAAGATGGTATAAAAAATTATAACATGGAGCTGGAGAGATAGTACAGCTTGTCGGGCATTGCCTTGAACATGACTCACACAGGTTTGATACTCAACACCACATATAGTTTTTTTGCCAGGGGTGGTCCCTGAGCACAGAGCCAGGAGCAAGCCTTGAGAATTGCTGGGTATAGCCCCAAACCCAAATAAATAAGAATTATAATATGGACCTGGAGAGATAGTACAGTCAGTAGGGCACTTGCCTTGCATGCTTCTGACTTGGGTTCGATCCTCAGTACCACATGTGGTCCCTCAAGTCCCACCAACTTATCCTAGAGCACAGAGCCAGGGAAGCACTGAACACTGCCTACTGTGACCCCTAAATATTATAATAAAGCTAATTTTAAAAAAGAATTAAAAATATGCATCAAAAGTACAAAGTAGGATATGCATATACGGTATACAAGTGGTATATTCATAACACATTTCTATCTATAGTAATGTCATAGGCACCACACATTCAAAGCACTGAACAATTCTAAGTGAAGTATTTGTAAGGCAAACAGTTCCCCAGTCCTCCATTTTGCATATTTGAACTAAAGCTAAAGCCATTCTCATCTTTAGGGCCTACAACAACAGTCAAAAGCATCCACTCTGGAAAGTTCAAGCACATTCACTCTGGAAGACACTTCACGGCAACAGAACATCAGCCTTTCTCAGCACATTGACCATAAAGAGATTAGGTAGATCCTGTGAATCTTTGATCTGTCACTGCCCCACCCCCTGGGTCTTGGTGTTCTTTTCTTGTTTGTTGGTATTTCACAGCATTTGCAAATGTCAGAGAATTTCCTGGTTACTTTGCTGTTTTTTTTTTTTTTTTTTTTTTTGTGAGGCTACCCAGGAGTTCTTTTGGTAGATAAATCTTGGGATCCATTTGGGGCTTACAGGAAACTTGGTTTTGATTCTTATAGCATGTTTGGCTAGTGAGTGCTAAGGGGAAAAAATTAAATAAATGATACAAACCCCACTTCTGTTCCTGAAAGTTTCAAGCTTAGAAATTAGTAACGGTGGGTATGCTATAATTTAAAGCACTGAGTCTTAGGAAAATGCATGGGGAGCTTGGGATTTATATCAGAATCTAGTGAATGAGAATAAAGATAAATCCTTTCCCCCTTAAGTCACTGTTGTAATTCCTCTTGCTTAGTTCATTCTAGTCATTAATTTCAAACACAGAGTTCACTGGCAATCTTTTGTGGTGGTTGGCACTGGGGATGTCTAGGTACTGTGTGTGCTAGATGTTGGGGGAAAAATGTAATTATAACATGAGACCCTGACCCTAGGGAGTCATGTAGTCTGCTGAAGTAAAAAGTCCCATACATGTGTAAAACTTACTTTAAGTTGTAAATGATCCCCAAGCCTGGACGAGGCCCCAAGTCTTGATTCTAAGTCAAGTTGAAAAAACAAAACAAAAGAAGTTGGAACACTGTATGACTGAAACCCAATCATGAGTAGCTTTGTAATGGTCTATTACAGGGTGATTCAATTAAAAAAAAAAGGAACAAAATCTCAATGGCCTCTGCTGGAATGCTGTTTTTTTCTTTTTTTCTTTTTTCTTATTGGGTCACACCGAGCAAAACTCAGGGATTATTCCTAGCTCTGCCCTCAGGAATTACTCCTTGTAGTGCTGGGGGAACATATGGGATGCCAGATATCGAGCCTGGGTTGGCTGCATGCAAGACAAACACCCTACCCGCCGTGCTGTCACTCTGACCCCTGGAATGCTGTGTTCTGTTTCCAACATGGTGCATTGACTCTCCTCTCTAGTAGGTTCAGCTTTTGAGCTTTTCATCAGTATTGACTAGAACAGGAAATAACGCAATCATCCCAGTGCTCTATAGAGTAATACCCAACACCCAACATGGAAAAATCCACAAGAATCTGAAGCACAAAGACTCTGTTATCTCCACCTCCATGGTCTCCTGGTAACTTCAGCCTGCACTCAAGAGCTTTGTTGCTAAGAAAACACTCTGTACTCTTAATAAGAAAAGACCCCTATCTTGAGTTCCAGTCTTTACTCTTCTCAGTGTTAAAGAGTTAACCTCAGAGATCCTGGATTGTAAGTTTTTATAACTTGTATTTATCCCTGACAGGTTCTACTAGAAAGATCATCGAGCATTCATGTCTTTCCAAAGCACACAGCCTCAAATCACAGCCTTCGTCTGGACAAAAGGAAGTGAAGAGAAACATCTCTAACAGGAACTGGTCACATACTAGATCCTGATGCCTATTCAACCCAACCCAAATTCTCTTTAATCTTCTGGGCATCTCAGACCTTGGGGTAATAAACTGACAGGTGGCACCTCCAGGTGCCAGCTCTGTTTCTAGATTAGTATCCACAACACACAGGTCACCTTGGCCCTGCCTACTTCAGGGTTTTTTAATTCTGCCCATATTTGCCAGGAGTTATGACCATTTCCTTTTCTGCAGCCAGGCCAGGCAAGGAAGAATTAGATTCAACAGTACAGGCATAGTACCACCAAACCTGACTTTAGCAATTTTTCAATTAGGTGGAATCCTGCTTTCAGTGTCTGAACACCAGGTTGCTAAGAACAACCTTACTTTTTAGAAGCACTTACACTAAAATGCCAGTGAAATGGCAAGAGAAAATGGAACAGAAAACGATAAAAGATTATAATGACATTAATAAAAGCTATCATTTTGAATTGTTATTGAGAAGACTTGATGATTGCAGTGATGAATCAATAAGGCACCAATAACTCATGTCCTATTGCAATTTTCTATACCAGCATCTCCAAGGCTCTGTGCACTTACCTCCGTCTGTTCTGACGCATGTCCAATCTCTGCCTTTTTTCTAATTGGTGAAGCTTCTCAAGTATAAGAGAACTTAATTTTTTATTTCCCTAAACTTGTATCCAACACAGGGTGCTCACTCAGAAAATGTTGACTGAAGTAGGTAGAACTGAAAGAATTCTGTGTGAAATCTGATGGTCTGGGTTCCAGTTAAAGTTCCACAACTGACTAACTAGTGTGGGTCTCAGTTTCTTGTTCTCTAAATGATCATTTCTGTTAAGGGACTACATTACTGGATTCTCATGAGAGTCAAGTGTATACTGAAGGGAACAGTACTTTGAAAATTAAAATGCACAGTTCAAAAAAGTTGTTGAATACTGAATTAGTGAATGAATGGACAAACTAACAGGGGAACTATCATGGTTAAATCAAGTCCTCAGGTTATTTTGTAACAGGTTCTGTGACTTAGATTCTACCTGGGAAATAGTGTACTTGAAGTGCCCTATCTTGACTTCGTAAGCATCCTTAAGTGTGGTTATTTCACTTCCCAAAATATTTTAACTCTTTAAGGGTAGAAAGATGTAAATTACTGCTCACGATTCATACTGATCCAAAGAAAATAAAAAGATCATCAGAAAGTCTTTTTGTTCTTGAAATACAGAATTGGAAATGAACCATTTCCCAGTAGTGGGAACTGAAATCCAGTGTCAGATCCTCCTTTTTGGTGGCTTCTTCCTCTTTCTTCCTTAGCCTCTCCCCACCCTAACCCGCACCCAAGTGAAAAAAAATCTTTTTTTTTTTTTTTTTTTGAGCAACCTTCAATATTCTGAAAAGGTACAAGCAAAGTCCACATTTAACCAGGGTGTACTCTACTATCAGCAAGGTGGATGTCTAAAGATATTTAAAAGCAATTAATTTGGTGTAAAAGCAAATTTATGTTCATTTTCTACCAAAGGAAGACCTGCATGGACAGAACACTGTTCCACTCTTTCCTATTTTTTTTCTTTTCTATTCTTTTTCTTTTACTTTCTTTTCTTTCTTTATTTTAAGGGGGCCACACCCAGTGGTGCTCAGGGGTTACTCCTACTCTGCTCCCAGGAGTCACTTCTGGAGGCCTCGGGGACCATATGAGATGAAGGGATCAAGCCTTGGTCAGCTGTGTGCAAAGCAGCTGCCCTCCTTGCTGGGCTCTCTTCAGTCCCTGCCCTATTCTTTCAACCCTTCCCGCTCTGCAACAATGCAGAGTGGAAACCATGTATGTTAAGGAGAAAATAAAAAGGGATTCAGAGACAATGGGTTTTAACAGGGAGGAGAACAGAACATAGGAGCACGGGTGTTGCAGAGAAATAGAAAGTCACTCTCATAATGGAACATGGAGACAAATACTCAACATATGTAGCAACAGAACTTTATTAGAGTTAAACATTTCTCAAAAGTCCATATCCTATTTTCCTCATACTAAGTTTCTAAATAGAACAAAATTCCCAGTGGTTGCAACAGAAATAACCAAAAGAGGACACAGGGGGAACAGCAAAGGAGAATCCCAAGAACTGAGGGCCTGTCTGCCTCTAAGGCGTGTTTTGCTAGTACCACACCCATGAATAACAACTCATTATTTCTGAATTCTATAGGTGGTTAGAGAATAATATATGTGAATTATTATATAGCATGTAATGTATGTGACATTAAAATCCTTCAAAGTGGGTGAGATGGGATGGTATCCAAACTGTATTACCCCTACGCCCCTAACACCCCTCCATAATAAACATAGTTTCTTTTTTTAAAATATATATTTTCTTTCCATCCCATCTTCCATCCCTGCTAGCATATTTCATCCAGTCATATTTGGGGAAACTCAAATTCCTACAGAAAGCTAAATCTTTCATGAAGGATCAAAACCAAGGAACAAAGTACCAACATGATTCTCAAGCCTGAAAACTGGAAAGGTTCGGTAAGAAAATGCAGGCTCTAGGTGTTAAGAAGTGAACACATTGGAGAAATGAGACATATTCAACTGTATTGTCTTATTTTTTTGCACCCCCTATGGTTGCCCTTTTATCATATGTTGATATTTTCAGGTCTTACAAATAAGTAGTCATAGAAGTTATGAGTTTGAGCACCTACTGTGTTTTTGTATTTAAATATCAAGAGTTACTTTTCCTTTATTTAACCCTCCCACTTAAGGTTAATAACAACCCATATAAAATATTTCTTTGAGTAAGAGAAACAAAACCAAAAAAAACCTATTTTCACAAACTTTATGTACCTTTGTCTTTGTTCTTTCCAATACATGAATTTTCTGAGCACTAATGACAGGTCAGATGCTAAGGGCAGCATATTGAGTCTTTAAAATAGTTATCTTGTAGAGGGTTTTGTTACCTATTTCTTGATATATTTAAATTTATTCATGCATATATATTTGCATGCCTTCTATTCAACAGTGATTTAATGTGTATTAGCCTCCGTTCAGAGGAGGCTTATGTCACTGAGGTCTGTAAGGCCATGCAGGAGACAGATATCAGCAAACAAACATAAGCAAAGTAGTTACTGAACTACAAGCATTGTTCTTTTGGGAATATGATTGGATTTTGGATTTGGGAATCCATATGATTCGGAATTTGATTGCTCTAAACTAAGAAATACAAGGGCATTTTTTGGAAGGATGAAGTTTGAACTTCATAAAATAATCTAAATAATAAACGTATTTAAAAAATGACAATCATCTGAACAATACACAGTCTTGAAATAGTAAGACATGACATTTGTATGGTACTTAGGATGTATTTAAAAACTCTCCAGAGCATTTTACACTTATAAGCCTAATTAATCGTTACAACAGTTGGATAAAATGGACAATGTTGTTTTCCTCATTTTACACAGAAAACTAAAGCACCAAAAGGTTAAGCAATTTACTATAAGCCCAAACACTAAAAGCAGCAGCACTGAGATTTGAGCCCTAGCAACTTGTCGATGCTTTTAGCCGTTTTGCTAACTGCCTTATGAATGAAGAGCAGAACTCAAACAAGATCAAAGAGATGGAGTGGGGAGGGAAAGAGGGCATATTAGAGAGTGTAGAGCTAAAACAATGACACAGAGATTAGGCATATATTTAATAAGGCTTTGTTTCTCTAGAAAGCTGTCAAGTTTGCAAAGAACTTTCTCAGCCATTCTTTAATGTGCTTCTCTCATCATGACCCTGTGAAGGATGCTGTGATTTTTTATTCTAATTAGAAAGATGAGGAAATTGTTACTCAGAATGGGGAAGGCACCAGCTGAACTAGTTCACTGAAGCTCGAGGTACAAACTCCTCTTTGGTCCTTTAACTTTAGAGGTGTACATTTTCCTTCATAGTATTAGCAACAAAGTACATTTATCACTCATGATTCTGAGCAAGGTCCTGTGTTATGTTTTCATATATATATATATATATATATATATATTCTAATTTCATTCCTACAATAGCTATGGGAGGTAGGTATTGTTGCATTTCAATAGAGGAAGCAGTTCAGTTCTATAATTACTTGATTAATTTTTTTAAGACTAACAGTGATTCCCTCTGAGGCATGTTGGTTTTTAATTTCATGCTTTACCCATTCTTTAGTTGCTGGGAGCCCCTGAGGATGAAACATTAGCACAGGGAGCTTCTCTGAAGATGGAAAATACCAATTAACACCTTTGCCAAAATCTTCTAGTTACTTCTACATTTGGCCAACCTTTCTGTGTGGTGAAAGTCAATATATAAATATGAAACCTGGCTTCAATTTCCAAAGTTTTAATTGCATTATTAGGACGTAATAGAAATTGGACTTTGTGAATTGATGGAGAAAGACTGTTAATAAGGCAGAGCAATGCTCAAGAATGGTGAGCAATTGGGTATAATTGCTGAGATCTTTGATGTAATAGGGCTACACTAGTGGACAGTAATATCCAGTAATGTGAGCACCTGCTAGGTAGGACATAATTCTTATTCCGTGGGGCAATAGGGAATCATTTTGCTAGGGAAAGAGACTGGCCTTTAATGGATCCAAGACAAGTTTGTCTTACACTGAAGAAAGACAATTCAAAGCCAGTATAAATCCTCAGCTAGTCTCATAGCCATAGGCAGTAGAGCTAAATCCTCCAGGATCAGCATTATTGTCATGTTCATTATGGGAACTGGGTACCAAAGGCTGTGAGTTCAATCCTATTGACTTCTGGATTTCATGAAAGTTCTTAGGAAAGTCATGACTGCAGCCTGGAAAGACAGCACTTAGAGAGACAACCTGGCCAGAAAGATAGTATAGGGAATAAGACATTTTCCTTGGGTTTGATCCCAGATATCACATCTTGGGTGTCCTGAGCATTGCCAGGAGTACAGAGTCTTGAATATCGAGCACAGAGCAAGGAGTAAGCTCTAAATACAGTCAGGTGGGGCCCCCAGACAAAAACAAAACAAAAGAAACTAATGAATAAATAAACTAAAATAGAGTGACCAAAACAAGAGAAAAAGAAACACAAACTGTTTCAAGTCTTTCGTGCTTGAGGAGAGAGACGGGATGAAGGGTGGAGTAAAGAGCGTGAGGGGTCTCACCTACAGCCATACCCTGAACGTGCCCCATCTCATCTGATCTTGGAAGATAATGAGGGATCTCATTTTTCAATTATGTCAAGTCTTTTGAAAAAGGATTCTCTGTATCCTAAGTGCCAAAATGAAGATCTGCGTGGTCTCTCTCAATACCTCTTCCTTCAGTTTACATATTTGTTCCAAAAGGGAGTTGGGCTGGGGGTGGGGCACAGCAAAATTGCTATTTCACATTTGAGGATTAAATGCAGCAAAGCACAATAAATGGCTCATGAACGTGCGTAGAAAGTAAACTGTTTGATTTAGTGTCCGAGCATCCCAGTCATCTGGTGAAAAGAGGACTCAATAGTTAGACCCCTTTCATGAGATATTAGATCATCTAGTATAATACCTTAAGGCGGTAGATGAAAATGAAGAAGACAGTGTTCTGCCCAAGGGTGCTTAGATGGGATTAGAATCCCAGGGAGTGTATGTAAGTATGGGAGCTTGTGAGTCTGCTGAAGGAGTAAGATGTCAAAGCTTTGTGAGTCACCCACGCTGTCGAGTCTCTTCAGACATCTTCTCGTTTCATTCTGCTGGTAGACGTAGACAAGTATCTCCTTCATTCTTTATTTACATTTCTGCAACCAATGGTTGTGTTATCTATTCATTTATACAGTTACTAGTCCAAATGAGCTTAATAACCAAAACCAAACATATTATCACACCTATTACCACACCTGTTATACATATGCATAACAGATGCCACAGAGAGTCAGGGAATGTTGATTAAACTCCTATACATATCTGATAACAAGCCAGTTTCTGGGGGAATTATGGTTAGTTTAAAATCTTGTCATTTCCTACACCAGTGCTTTAAAAAAATAATCTTATGTTTAGAAAGACCAGTGGGCTTTAATTCTAACTACATTTATTATTATGCATTTACTGAAAGTTTAGCTTAAAATTCCTGGTTTCTTCTAAATTGTTGATGTTAACTTTTTTGAGAGAAACCATTCATGGCAGGAGCAGTGCCTAAACAAGGGTTTGGACTCAGACACAGACCAAATTTTCTGTATCTTTTTCATTTTTAGAATTACTTTAAATGACTCAAGGTCAGTTATCTGCTGAGGACCTAGATGCTATATTTGTGTACTATTTATTCAGTTGTCAAAATCCAGGTAACAGAAGCAGGACTGTTGTTTTAAACTATTTGCCTCAAGTTCCCTAAAAAGTCAGTCTGTAGAAAAAGCATATACACCTGAAGTAGAAACACTTTCTTCTGAAATCTGTGTGACCATGGGAAGTTATTTAACTTATCTGAATCCTGGCTCTTATCACTACAAAAGGCATAATAATAACTCAGAAAAATGGTTTGGAGGAAAGGAAAAGAAATCCCTGTAAATTCTGCCTTTGCAGAGAATAAATAGCAAGCTCACTTGAGTAATCGCCTCAGGGAGTATCCCTTCCTATTCTTCCCTTATTTAATGCCCAGAAGAAATCGTTCTGAATTAGTCATTGATATGGAACCCCCTTTTCTCCTCTCTTTGCCATGGAAGTAGATAATCTACAGGTGAGTCTGACCAATTATTTCAGCACAAACGCATGCATTCACTAATCCCCACTCTATAAGTCCCACGTTCAAAGTGTGTAGCACTTTGACATCTATTACCTAATTTGACCTTAACAGCAGCCCATGAGAACACAGCACTTACAGGGTTTTTACCACACACAAAAAGTCTTAGCAAAGATTGTTCTGGAATAAATGAAACCATGCAGGCAAAGACTTACGGAGAATGGGCAAGTTGGTCTGACCTTTCCTTCCTATGGCTCGCTTCTCCTTGCCCCAATGTTCCACTCTCCAAGCCATTCTTTCTCATCCTCTGTTCCATTAGATTCTCCTCATGGTTCACAACATCACGCAGATCAACCATCTCGCCCATTTTTCCTAATAATATTTACTGAATCCCCAGTATTGTGTTCTACTGTCCTTTACAGTGTTTGTGAAAGGGGAGGATGAAATGTGAGACAGGGCATTAGGGAGGCGGTACCAAGCAGGTTATATGAAAGACTGAGGAGAGAAGAGGAGGATGAAAGGACTTTATGGAAATGGTAACATGTGGAATAGGGGGGAAAGAGCTCCAGACAGAGCTGTTATATAGTGTTAAGGAGAGTGTGGCTGGCATCTTGGAGGAACAGGGAGAAGGATGATGTAGTTAGAGCAGAGTGAAACAGGACAGGGAAGGGAATAGGAGAGGAAGGGAGTAAACAGAGAGCCATTTCACATATACTTTGTAGAATATTAGAAGAACTTTCTATTACTCTTAACATCTAAATAAACATCGAAGGTTTAAACAACATCAGCATTTTGTTTTCACAGTGTCTCTCTAACTGTTCTATTGGTATGAGCAAGGTAGAAACATGCAAATCATTCCTAATAGCTTTAAGAAGCTACTATAACAATGCTGGAGAGAGACAATGGTGGCTAGATGGACAGCTATGCTTACTATTATACTGCCAGTGCTGATGCTAGTGGCGTGGATTAAGAAGTGTTTGCATTTTTCATACTTTGAAGCAGAGGTCTTGTGATTTGGGTGTGGATTGTGGATAAACAGGAGTCAAATATAGTTCTAAGTTCTTTGGCCTGAGTAACCACAACAAATGGACCATAATTATAATAAAAGAAAGGCAAGAAGAAAGGAAAGAAGGAAGGAAGGAAGGAAGGAAGGAAGGAAGGAAGAAAGAAAGAAAGAAAGAAAGAAAGAAAGAAAGAAAGAAAGAAAGAAAGAAAGAAAGAAAGAAAGAAAGAAAGAAAGAAAGAAAGAAAAGAAAGAAAGAAAGAAAAGAAAGAAAGAAAGAAAGAAAGAAAGAAAGAAAGAAAGAAAAAGGAAAGAAAGAAAGAAGGAAAGAAAGAAAGAACGATGAGGTCAATTGGAAGAAGTTAGGGGTGACATATAAGATATATAATTTAGATACTTTCAGATACAGAATTCAGATAGACAGTCAATGACAGATGGTTGTACAGGCAGCTGGACTGCTGAATCTGGAATTACAGATTAAGTTTAAGCTGGAGAGATAGAAATTAAGAGTTGTCTATGTTTTAGTTTTATTAAAACCAGGAACTGAAAAGATCCCCAGGGAAGTAAGTATAAAACCATAAGATATCCACGTGTTAAACCTTGAGATATTCTCCAGTTCAAGAGTAGGAGAAGAGGAGGAAGGTGCCAAGGTGTATAAGTAGTGGTCAGGGCATAGGAGAAAACTTCGACTATCCTGTATACAAGATCTTCCCCAGACTCATCTATCCTTCTCAACACTCCTGTAATGCTTCCTTGGGAGGCTGGGTAGGCATTTTTAGAGCAAGAGTTATGCCACTTCTCCACTCCCCACAGAGCTTAGTATCTAGGAATCCTTCTACTAAAACCTAACTGACTGTCTTACAGCTGAGTCAGAAAGCAATCAAACAGAAGGGCCCAAGAAATCACCTAGCTTTGTGATTCCCATCTGTATTTTTTTGGAGCAAGTAAAGGACTTATTTCCTTTCATCATTGGGAACCCTATAAAGCTGCTCTCTCTCCTTTCCTAGAAAGCTTTATTAAAGCAACAGCATCCTGGCAGGCAAATGCCTAACCCCTTCCATCTAGGAAATATTTCTGATTTTCATCAGACCTCAGACATTTAAGAAGGCTCAAAGTGCTTGGGTCTAGTCAAGCACATCAGGGAACAGAGGGGCCAGGGAAAGAACATGCTGTACTCAAACCTTGGCCTCGTTTCAGCCTGACTTGAGAAGGGAAGACACCATCTGCACATTCTTTCCTCTTAGAACCAACCAAAGGGCCAAAATCCTAGACAAGATCCTAGACAATATAACATGCAAACACCTTTTAGATGATAAATTTGGGCATAGAAAATTCCAGTATCCAGTTTAGAATTATTTACTACATATGTTTGATCCAAGACTGAAAACCAGGTCTCTCTCAACTTGAAATGTTGCTCAGTCTCAGATTTAACTAAACCGTGTTCACATTTATTACTTCCTTGAAAACATGCCAGGTGCTTTTACATTTTATCATTCTTCATCCTCACCACACTGTCTAAGAATGATACTATTATGTTAATACTACAGATGAGAAGATAAATTCTTGGACTGACAGAAAGTGCAGTGTCCAGGGTCATGTGGCTGGTGTGTGGAAGGGCAGAATGAGAGCTCTTACCTGTCCAGTGCTCATTTCAGCATACCTACTGCCTTCCTTAGCAGGCATCCTCTCATAAGCTTATATGTTCCCGCTGTACAAGAAGCTTGCAATAATAGGTTAGGCTTCTCCATCTTGATGTGATAGTGAGTGACTTGTATTCGAAACCAGAGACTAAATTCACACTGCCTAGGTTTGAATCATGATTCTACTCCATTGGGAGCTGTGCAATGTTGGGCTCTGCTAATTCCCAATCACTCAGCTTTCATATCATAAACTGAGATCAATGATATGCTTACACCAGGGAGTTGGGACTAAGCAATACAATAGGTTTAAATAATTTGCCAGAAGGACTTATGTGTAAATGTTCAATAAATCTAAAATAAAATAACAGTGACTGACTTTTTAAAAACCCTGAGATGTTTGGAAAAATACTGTCTACTTCTTCAAAATTCTTTTCTGGAGCATATCCAGATGGTGAAACCAATATCAACATACAGATCTTATACTTCTAACAAGTTACAACATTCTCTGTGTCAATCAGGATTTAAATAGAAAAGAGAAATCATCATAAGTGATATATGCAATAAAGGATTTATTATAAGAATCTTATCTTACACAACTATGTAATATCAAAGGTACAGAGTGATTAGTAAGCCCTAAAATGTCCTTTGAAATACCAACAAAAAGTATTTAATTAATACTTTATGTGTATTATAAATTATTAGTGTGTGTATTATGAAGTATATTATGTTTATATTATAATTTATGTGTGTATTATAAGCTAGTAATTACTTTAAATGTATATTATATACACATGTATACAAAAACAACATAAGGAAATTCACTAAAATATTCACAGTAGATATTTTTAGTAATAGGATACTGAGAAATTTAATTTTACTTTCTTTTTTTTTCTTTTGCTTTTTGGGTCACACCTGGTGATGCTCAGGGAGTTGCTCCTGGCGGTGCTCGGGGGACCATATGGGATGCCGGGATCAAACCCAGGATGGCTGCGTGCAAGGCAAACACCCTACCGCTGTGCTATCGCTCTGGCCCCTAATTTTACTTTCCATGTATTTGATTTCTAACATTGCAGCCAAAATGGGTAATTGAAACAAAACTATTTATTGATGTTTATAATTTCTTACTTTATCTTTGCTCTGACTTGACCACTTCTTAAAAGTAGTTTAAAGCAGGGGCCAGAGTGATAGTACAATGTGTAGAGTGTTTTGACTTTGCATGCAGCCAACCGGGGTTCGATCTGGCACCCCTTGCATGCAGTCAACCGGACAGCTATCTAGTCCCCTGAGCCTTCCAGGAGTGAACACTGAACCCAGGGCCAAGAATAAGCCATGCATACTTATTTTTGAGCCCTGCCCCCAATAAGAAAAAATTTATGCATTTTAAGAATTTATAGCTTATGAAATTAATCATGGAGAATAGATCTAGTAGAAGGATAATTATTGAATGGGTATAGAATAGGAAGGCATAGTAGATAACCCTTTGATAATTTAGTTAATTTTATTCTTGGGATTCTGAGAGTTATGCAAAGAAAATGATATAATCTGAGTCTATATTAATATGTCTATCATTAGAAAGTAGTAATTGATATGAAAATTAATCTCATACCACTCAATAGTTGACAAAAAGAACATTTAGATTGGTGGTGCTATGGAACAGACACTCATATGGGTGTGGTATATGTAAGAAGATGTTTTAGCTCCATCTCAAAAGCTACCTGGGATTCACACTCCTTGTGTGTCCCTTTTCCTCTATAAAAATGAAAAGCTTCCAAGTCAACGATTTCCTGCTCTATCTGTGTGTTTCATTTGCCAGATTTTAGAGGCATTACCAGAGGGTAATGGAGTGGTGGGATGGGTAGAGCAGGTGCTGAATGTTAAAGCAAAGCCCCTAACTATGCTCCTAAAGATAAACTCCTAAGTAGAGGTTATTTTTCCTGAATAATATCATCCAGGTCTCCCTGGATGTCTTTTGGTATTTCTGGTGATGTATGATCTGGTCAGAATCTAAAGTTCTATAACTTCATTTTTCCTAACAAATGGATGGACATGGAGAAGATTATGTTGAGCAAAATTAGCCAGAAGGAGAGAGACAGATACAGAATGACTGCATTTAACTGCATAACATAAATATATATCTACATATTATAATACCAATATCCAAGGTCAAGTGAAACATATATCAGGAGGTTTTGTCAAAGGTAGAAATTATCACAAATGTGGGGAGTCAGAGGCTAGGTAAGACAGAAAATGGAACAGTGGGCTAACAATTGTCGAGGGTACTAATGCCAACCTAGAACTGAGCATTAAATAGAGGCAAAAAGATACACATGGCAACCCTTTAATGTATGTTCTGTAATCCATAGTCTGGAGGGAAGGAAAAGAGAAAGAGAGAGAAATGGAAAGAAATAAATAACCTGCCATGGAGGAGGGATGGGGAGGGGGAGGGAACCGGGACATTGGTGGTGGGAGATGGGCACTAGTGGCGGGATGGGTGCTGCAACACTGTATGACCAAAACCCAAATATGAACTATTTAATTGTATATCTTTGTAATTATAAAAATAAAAAAATTAAAAAAAAAGAATCTAAAGTTCTAGAGAAAAATCAGAGAATTTAAGGTCTCAAAGTATCAAAAGATACATATATTTCAAGCTTCCCACTTGATAAACAAGGACACTGAAACCCAGAAAGTCAAATCACTTACCTAGAGAAGCAGGAACAAGGTATCCTGGCTTGAAGGAGGGTCCACCATACCTTAATATCTCCAAGATACTTCCTGCCATGGTCAATTTTATACAGATCAAGGAATGCTAGGAAAGAGGAGCAGAACCATTACTCTTAGCCTTATATGGTAGAAATGAAAACATTTATCACATAGGCAGATAGACTAAACTGGATAATTTTCTTCAAAGCTCTAGACTCCCCCACAAGAATAGATTCAACTTTTGGTCAACAATCTTTATCAAGTATTCCAGAGACGATTCAGACAATGACTAGTCTATATTTAGTTAGACAAGTCTATCTAACTATGCCAACAAACTGCTCTATTGTTTACTCATATTTTTGTCCCTTTCACTGATAGGAGAAATATACTTGACTATTGACTATGATTGCTCCATAAAATATAACTCAAGAGTCTAAAGACTTAATCTTTAAAGATTATTGAGTGGGAAGAAGTAGAGAGGCTTAGAAAAAAAATCATGCCAAATGTAAAGCTAGGAAAGTGACAATGCTTCTATTTATTGCGTATATGGTCTTGGCTAAGGCATTTCACTTTCTGGACCTGGTTCTTTCATGAAAAACTTGGGTAATATTTGTTCTTGTCTTTCAAATCCTGCCATGTGGTTAAGACAATCCATACATGAGGCATAAAAATATATGGATGTTACCACTATCATTAACTATAGTTCTAGTGTTAATTCTCAATAGCATTATGAAATTAATGGAAATGAAACTTCACTTGATGAAATTGAAATCTGTCCACAAAATGAAAGTGACTTTCAGATATCAAATACATTGGTGAGTGGGTTGATGTAAGAAGATAGAAGGAGCAGAGGAAAGAAAAAGCTTTTTTTCCTCTTTTCCTGGAAAGCTCTGTTGTTTAATCGTTTTCTTAGAATAAAGAAATCCCAGCCACATTCTAGCAAACAAAACATGAGCTTCTCTCTGATGTCATCACTCACCCAGGGGCCTGCATCATTTCCCTGATTTCATCAATAGATTCAAAATCCTTATGTTTGGGTTTCTTTGGTGCCCCTGCTAGATGTTTAATCTCCCTGAAAATATACTATAACTTAACCAACCAAAAAGGAATTCAAAACAAAAGATCACAAAGAGAGAAAAGAGATAGATATTTCTATTCTGTGGAAGGATGGTGAATAATGAGACTTACATGTTGATTAAAAGCCAAATAGTTTTCCCCACACAGTGGAGTCCACAGAAGTGTCAGACTGCAGGAGGCAGGAGCAGAAACATGAGTCCTGCTCACCAAGTAGTTTTGTTACCATCGCTTGTGGTAACAGAGAAAACACTGACTGGTGTGAGCCAGACTTCACTACTATGACCTGCAGTAACAAGCACGGACCTGGCCTTTCAGGTACAATCCTTCTAGGGATGGGCCTCTCTCCCTGTCTTGGGTTCCGCCTCAAGACAGGGTGAGTCCTGTAAAGATTCCAGATACTTCTTCATCCACATAGATCAAGATGTCACGTTTACCAGTGCTGGACCTTACTCCTTCTTGAACCAGCCAACTGATCACCTTAAGCTCTCATTTTTCGGAATGAGGGGTTCACAGAACTTTCTAAAGGACTCAAGAAGCGAGATCAGGAAAGTACTTCAGCAGCTCATTTACTATGTCACTCTTTAACTCCTGACTCACTCTCCACACCCCACAGTTCAAACCGAGATTCAACCCTCTTACCAGATTTGGAAAGATGCTGCGAATGTTGCCTCTCCCATGATTATGGCAATTTGACACGGTGTTCTTCTTTCTATATTTCAGATCTTCTTGTACTCCTCCTTTCAAGTGGTCAGTTTTCAGCTGGATCAAGGAAAGATCAGCTGGTATAAGGCAAAATAAGTGATCATTAGGCAGTGTTGAGCCCTGAACAGTACATACATAATTATACTAATTGGTAGATTGGTGAAGGTTCGGTTGGGAAATAATACATTTTAAGGAAGTGTAAACTTTTAACTTCTGAATTGGAACAGGAAGCATGCCAAGAGAAGGAGTGGATTAACTATAGCATAACCCTTTGAGCTATGTGCACTGAGCTGAGCAAAAACTAAGAGTCAGGGACAAGAGGACAGGAAGAAATCAGAGTCCTCTGAGAAGAGTCCTCTAAGTCAGAGTCCTCTGAGAATGTAGGAAGAACTAGATAAGCATGGATTGGTTAAATACTATAGCATATAATACCAAGGCAATCTTGTCCCCTCTTGTTCACCAATAATAGGTTCAAGTGTGTCACCCACCTCTACTAAATGCTTTTTTTTACAATGTTACCATCCATATTTATTATAAATTTATTGCCTGAAATCCCCATGGCTAAAAAATCCTAGAGTATTAGTGTTTGTAATATTGAGACCAATTAACCCTTATACAGAGTTCACTTCTATTACTCAACAAAGTTAAACAACTAATTTTATAACCATAAAGATGAAACTCATCATCCATAGTTCCACTCAAGTGAATTATTTTGAAATAAAATCAGAACTAAGTCCTAGGTCTTCCAGCTCCTAGTAGAGAACTATATTCTCGTTATCAGTGACAAAATGTTCCATATGACCGACTTTGACAGAGAATGTGGAAAGATATGTCTACAGCTGAATCTCAACAAAACTATGTTCATGAAAAATGAACTAGTTCCAGAGGTCCCATTCACTCTCAATGGAGCAAACATCTCTGAATGCAGCAGTTATGTGTACCTAGGTCGAGAAATCAACATGATGAACGACCTAAAACCTGAGCTGCTCAGGAGGAAGAGAGCGGCATGGAATGCCTTCAGAGGCATCGAAGAAATAGCTAAAAGGACAAAGGACCTCCGGCTCCGAGCACATCTCTTTGACTCCACCATTCTCCCTGCATTAACATGCACCTCAGAGACCTGGGCCCTACAAAAGCAGGATGAGAATGCTATTCGGGTCTCCCAGAGAGGAATCGAAAGAGCTGTGCTTGGAATATCACGCCTCACTCAAGTGAGAGGAGGAATCCGGAGTTCCGGCCTCTGTTGCTATTCCAGAGTTAGGGACACAGTCTCGTTTGCCAAGGCATTGAAAATTAGATGGGCTGGACATGGAATGCGATTTGGAGACTACCGCTGGACTAGAGCCATTACAGACTGGATCCCATGGGACATCAAAAGATCACGTGGCCAACCACCTACAAGATGGTCAGACTTCTTCGTTAAGACCCTGAGCGAATAGTTTGAGGCTCTTTGTATTCCTGAAGCAACCAGATGCCATTGGGCTACACTGGCACGTGATAGGGTCAAATGGGGATGTTACTGGCACCCGCTTGAGCAAATCGATGAATAACGGGATGTCAAGTGATCAAGTGATGTACAGAATATTATGGTCTCTATTATTCTTTAGAACAGGAGAATAAGTCGCTTGATCACTTGATCATTTGATATATGTGGAAAACAGGAGAATAAGTAAGCACATAAATTAAGTTAGGGAGTGGAGTAAAGGATTAACCTTTACTGACTCCCCTTCTATCAACTTTGTGGAGTAGGATTGCCAACAATCCTTTTATCACATCAATAGACAGCAATTCAATATATGGCAAGCACCATTTAATTTATCTGTTATAAACATATCAAAATTAGTCCCCTTAGGAAAAATATTTGCACACAATAGATCAGATAAAGGGTTGATATGGAAGATCAATAAAGCACTCAACAATGAATCAGAACTCAACCATGAAAAATCCAACAACACTATACATAAATGGGGTAAAGAGATGGACAGACACTTCCTTCAGGAAGACATACAGATGGCCAACAGTCATATAGAAATGTGCTCATCATCACTCATATTAGTAAAATAAAAATTCAAACAACAATGAGATATCATTTCATGCCTATGAGAATAACACGTATTAAAACATCTAGAAACAGCCAGTGTTGTCAGGGCTGTGATGAGAAATGAACCCTCATCAACTGGTAGTGATAGTGGTGGGAATATTATCTGGTTTAACAGCTATAGAAAACAATATGGAGATCTATCAAAAAATGTATTATCACCCAGTGATACCAGTTCTTATCCATCCTCAAAGCACAAAATATTAATTTGAAAGGATTTATGCACATCTATGTTTTCATTGCACTTCTTAGTATAGTATCTAAGATGTGGAACAACCCAAATTCTCAACTATGGATGAGTGAATCAAGAAGTTGTGGCATATACACACAATGTAATATTATGCAAGTCTAAGAAAAGCAAAATCATGCAACTTGCAGCAACTTAAATTGAACTAGTGGAAATCATGCTGAGTGAAGTCAGTCATAAGAAAGGGGAGTCATAACCATATCTGCCACCTTCTCTAGATGATCACAACTTTGTTCATGTGCTCTTCCTGTCATTAAGTTTCTAATATTGTGAGTGGCTGCTATAGTCACACTGAGTAGTGTGACTATTTGAGCTATTTCTTTGAAAAACCTAGACTTCAGCTAAGTCATATCATCAATTAATTTAAGATATAACATCCCCAATTAATGTTACATTATTCATAATTAATGCATCAGATTAAAATACAAGACAAAGTCAGACCCTAACACCTGGTGGTAAGTTGTAATGCTTGATATGTAAATATAAATCTAAAGAAATTATATCATTCTGAATATACTTGTTTCTTAACCATATTTTTAAACTGTTATTTGTACTAAAATATGTTTACATTAAAAGACTATCCACATAATTTAAAACCAGAACATTTTACAGTTGAGCCTAGTCCAGCATCTGGTTATAAATTTGTGGCATAAATCACTTTTTCTCTAACGTGTATGTTTAAAAACATATTTGCTGTTTTAAATACAAAAGGAATATATAGATGAAATCAGAAACTGTCTGACATAATAAAATGTCTGTTTTATAGCCTAGAGAAACACATATACCAAAAAAATAGATTATGGATTACAAGAGGTACAATGCCAGTAACATTAAAGAGAAAGTAATTATATTATATTAAAAGAACTAGTCTATGATTCTCTAAAAGACTTAGGTAAAAGTTCTCAAACATAGAACATGTTCTCATGGTCTCAAACATAAAACTCCAACATCTTGATGATGCAGTTTTACATAGAGGACAATAATAAGGTGGCTTAGATAAAACAGATCCTGGCAATTGGGAAAACTGTCGGTCTATAAATAAATTTGTTAAAATATGCCAAAAATATGATGACTAATCCTATTTCATGCCCAACTGAAATGTGGGCATCCTTTTCTTGCTTCTTAAATTCATCAACAGTGTTTTATTACAAATATATGAGCAGCTGAAATCAATGAAAAGAAACCCAATAAAAACAACTAAACTTTCTGGAGTACTTACTAAAGTCAGACATTCTTCTTTGCAATTTACAGGTATTGGTATCTTTGTCTTCACAACAACTTGTTGAAAAGACTTTTACATTATCCAATTTTGGTACATGCTTAAGTTGTACAGTTGCTACATGAATGAGTCTTTGCTTGGAGTGAGGAGGCGACACCAAAGGCCTAGAATTTTTTTCTTTCTTTTCTTTTCTTTTTTTTTTTTTTGGTCACACCCGGCAATGCTCAGGGGAAACTTCTGTTCTGGCTGTGCACTCAGGAATTCCTCCTGGTGGTGCTCGGGGGACCATATGGGATTCAGGAGGAGATAGAACCCCGGTTGGCTGCATGCAAGGCAAACACCCTACCTGCTGTGCTGTGGTTCCGGCCCCAAGGCCTGGAATTTTCGACCACAATTTTGCACTGCTTTTCTGGAGCCCTGGCTGGTGAGCAGGACTTTCATTTCACACACACACAGAGAGAGAGAGAGAGAGAGAGAGAGAGAGAGAGAGAGAGAGAGAGAAGAGAGAGAAGAGAGAGAACCCCCAGGTTACAAGGGTGAAGTCCATTGTGGTGAATGCTTGAGCAGAATCTTTGTGGTTCTAGCACCTCAGTGCCACTGTCTTCCTTATGAGACAAAGCTTCCTATTTTGATGGTGAATCACCTACTTGCTCTAAACCTCAGCTGAATTTGCTCTTTAAAAAGGGGCCTCTTCATGTTTAGTATTACCTTACTGGCCATCTCTCAGTGTTCTGGTGATCATTCCTGATTCTGAATTATCTTTACTGTGCCAATATCTGCTTTTTCTTCCTTTTCTTAAACACTGGTCATTTCTCATTTTGCTGTTATCTCTCAAAATCAGTACTCATGTAATACTTATTTTTGTTTTAATACCATCTGCATACCACATACCCCCTTTTAATAAATGTTGGAAAATGAGAGAATAATGAATGTCAAAAGATTGAATTATTATTATTTGGGAGCTTTCTAGACTCCCTGATATCTGCTCCGATTCCTTCGGTAGTTAACTAGGCAAAATTTCACTAAGTAGCCACAGTCTAAAGGGGAATAGGAGTGTCCTGTGCATAGAAAGGCAATATTCATGCTGGAAGATTCACTTTCTTCATTCATCCACTTTTCTGTCACTCAGTTAATAAGCATTTTAGGCACTTCCTCTGCTAAGAACATGCAGGAAATGGGAAACAAATATTAGAAACTATGAATTTAGACCATAAATTCCTAGTTTTCAGCTTGGCCTCACCAGTTGAAAGTTGTGTATCTGGGTAACACACATAGTCTCTCTCTTCTCATCTTCCCTATTTGTGTGTTGAGGAGATTATGTGATAGAAGCAATTGAACCATTGGACAAGTTTTCTGGTACCTGTTTCCTAATTTGAAAAATGAAGAAAACGCCAATATAAAAACACTGAGTTAGGTGTGAAAATTAAAGGTGATCAAACATGTTTAGTTCTCAGCCTTGCTCTTCAAGTCTATGTGTTCTCCCTTGAACACACATCCCACTTGCTCGTCTCTTTGCTTGCTTATTTATACTCTGGAAAGCCTGAATGCTTATTTCCCCTCAATCTCTCTTCTCACTTCTTTCTAAGCATATTTTATTTGATAAATTTACCTTGTTTCACTTTAAAAAATATTTAGAGTTCAACAGAGCTTAGCTTTTAGCTCTTATTATTTCTCTTGGTTTCTTTACCAAGAGAAACTAGTTCTTTCCATATTCTCAAAGAACTGACAAACTCATGAGAAGATAGATTACTATAATGCAAGACACTAATAAAATGACACGGAGACTCAGAGTAAGCCGAGAGGACTTATGACAGGAGAATAATGTGAAGTGTCCTTCCTGGAGGAGGCTTCATTTTAGCAGGTTTGGATATATAGACATGTAAGAGAAAAGGATACTAGAAGGTTAGATTGCCTAACAAATAAATGGAGGTACTAAGGAATAACTTTATATATGTTCTTGGCTACTGAGTCACTGGGTGTTTAATTTGACAGAACTAAGATAGATATTAAAGGGATAGAGTGACAGCAGCCTGGAGAAAAAGATGGGAAATATTTTTGGGGAGAATCTTATTATCTATACCAAGAGTTCATTTTCCATTCTTTGTACAACAGATGTGTTGTGGATTATTTGCATCATTCATTCATTTCATTTTTATTTTTAACTGCAGAGAGTTATTAAATCTTTCAGATTTTAAGTCATTACTTCCTTCATGTTTGGAAAGTGTGATCATCTTCCAGTGGTTTTACAATTGCCCTGTCATGCCTCCCCGAGTGACTCAGTCATTCTATGAGATGAAGAAATAAAGGGAGAAGTGAAGAAATCCACATGGGCAGGTTAGATAACCTGCTGGGGAGAGAGCTGTAACCTGTGTGGGCTGGGAGTTAAGTTTTATGGCTACTTACTCCACAACTTTCTATTTCCCTAAGTGGGGGAATGCAGAGTAGGGAAGCAAAGTCATGTTGCCCAAGTGACAGGCAGAGAAGAAGCTTCAGTGACGTGGCCCTCCATCTGGCTGTTGCTTCTGTTCTCACAGGTCAGTGATTTGCACAAGTGAGTGACACACAGAGTAGAATCTGTTGCAAATATTTTCCTGCTCTCCTGACTTGGCCTCCTGGGTACCTTTCTTCTGGCCTCATCCCAGGGTTCTTACAGGACTTCAAAAGAAACTTATTGAATCAGCTCTAGGGTTGTTTATAATGGAAATCCAGTCTCTTTTTTCCTCCTGGCTTCCACAAAAGAGTCGGACTCTTAATTTGAACCTTGGGGAATTTCAGGCCCAATTTGCTTTATTTAGCTTTCATGACATTGTAATTTTTTTTTTGAGAAGAGCTCAAAGATCCTCTGAAAGTAAAAGTATGCTATGTCCCAAAGTCTTGACCAACTTAAGCAATTTGGTTTCTTCTCCAAATCCCATTCTTACTTTCCCCAAAGTTGGATATTCTCTCAATTCCTTTCCTTGAACAATTTTGGATAACAATAAGCTTTTGAGTATAATCTAGAGTCAATTTATTTAAGCAACACACACACATATACACATACACACAGGCACACAGACACACACACACGCGTGCACAGTTTTACCTAGCATGCTCCAAGGAGTTTTCAGGCTCAAGGAGGTTCAGTGGTTGTACATTCTGTATTCTCAAGTCTTGAAAAGTTATTCTTCTGCCCATAAGTTCTTCAACATTTGTCAACATTTATTGACTAAATGAATTTGTGAGCATGCCTGTGATTCTCTATATGAAAAAGCACCTTTGACAATGTGAAATAAATTATTATGATTTTCTTTACTTTAAATTTTCTTAGGTCCTTGCTTAATTACCATTTTTCTCTTCCTCAGCCCCAACTCAACACACACACACATGCACATACACACACACTCACACACTAATGAATTGTTAAGATTTGGCCTATGTTCTGTTATGTTGGACATATACCATGTATACTTCTAAAACTATTTTGGGTCTCACTTGGAGGTCTTAGGGCTTACTCCTACTGAACTCAGGGAATTACTCTTAGCAGGGCTTTGGAGACCATATGAAGTGTCAGGAATCCAACCTGGTGTGACTGGTTGCAAGGCAGGCACCTTACCTGCTGTACTATCTTTCCAACCCCTCTAAAACTTTTTTCTCACTTAATAGTTGTGTGGCCTTAGAGATGCAAGTTAGATGCCTTGGTGTTTTAGTTAGATGAGTGGATGGAGAATAGATTATTTAGAAATATTAGCACATTTCATCTGCTCAATTATTGTTTGTTAGATGAACTTTTTTGTGTATCTAAGTAAAAGGCTTGACATGCACTTTTAAACTATCAGTCAACTTTTATGGATATTAGACATAAAAATACAGTAAGATATTTTAATTATTTGTGAACTTATATATATAGCCTACTCATTTAATAAATATATTTGAGAATATCATGTAATGAATATCATTATTAACATTTGGATTAAAAGCAAGTATGAGTCATTTATTGAAACAAATAGTTCTATAGTCCTCTACAATCACTTGGTGTTTTCTCAAATACATACTCTAATCCTTTCACAGTTATTAGTAAGACATTGTTACTTATCTGAGGGTGTGTAGTGACTGTCCTGGTTCTCACTGCTTGCAACGTACGTTAAGGGGTTCAGAAATGCTTGGAAGCTTCTATCACAGTGCTCTCTCCCCTAGAGGAGAGCTAGATTTCTATAATCTTTGGTATCTACTTAAACCACAGTCTTGACTTTTACAAGACCAGGACTTTATGGAAGAGGCAATAAAGCAATAATTACCTCTGGCCATTATTCTGATTTAAATCCTACCTGACCTGAGTCAATTTAGACACTTTTTGAGCTTCTGTTGGCTTGACTGTAAGATAACACAGATTTTTGTGATGATAAAATGAGGCAGTGCTTACTGTAGGGACACGAGTCCTAGCTATATAAAAAGTTCAACTATGGCTTTGATCACCTTAAAAGCTAACTCTTGGATGCCATAAGGTTTGACTCAGAAAGTGTTAAGGGGTGGAGGAGAAAGTCCCAAATGGAACTAAAGAGAAAGGTAGAAGACACCTCTAAGAATAAGAGCCCTCAGCTATTCAGTTCATTAGACAGGGTGTGGCACAAAAGGGAGAGTGAAAGAATGAAACAAGAAGATTTGAGTTCTGTAACCAAGGTCTTTAGCCACTGGTCCAGGGGCCAGTTTCCCTGAAGTTTGCCACTACTTCCTAAAATAGTTGTTGCCACTTAGTTGGCAGTATTTTTAACTCTTAGTAACTGGCTGGTGTACAGTTTGCATGTGTCAAAAGCTGACTTCACTGTTGTAGGTATTTAGTTGCCAATTCAGTAGTCATTTCGGTCAGATCTTTACCTTTCAGGGTTTCAATTTGCCATCTGATAAAAAATGGACACCAATAATCAGCTATCTAGGGATCCATTCAACCTAGTTTTTCTTTTGTAAATTCTGGGGAATTAAGGTTTGGCTAGAGAGAAAGAATACAAAAAGATTTGAGCACGGAAGTTGCAGACTTGTCTATTTTGGTTCCTATATTCTAACTAATTTGAAATTCTGAGCATTTCACAATCTGTATCTAAATTACTCCTCACCCCCAAACCTGTCCCCCGCCTCAGTGTAAGACAACGGTTATAGGCTTTAGAGACCCTTAGTTGTCGTATCATATAAGGAAGAAAATGCTTGATTTGATGAGTTCCAACTGGGCCATCACATTCATGATCAGCTAATTGTGAGAAAGTCTCAGTGATGGAAAATGGGTCCTCTGTCCAAAGCAAAGAAAATAGATAAAAGGAGGAACAAGGAGAAAGAAGGAGGGGTACCGGAAATAAACAAAAGAGGAAGAGAACAGATAGAGAAGAAGAAACTTACTCTTGGAGATGAATTCACATTTACAAGCTCCTAAAGAAACTAATATCCATCTTGATCCTCATAATCACCCTGAGATTATTACACTTTTGCAGAAGAGGAAACTAAAGCTCAGAAAAGTAAAATCACTGCCAAATGCCGTGTGAGTTGATCTCATTCTAGGGGTGTTCTGGAAAATCTTTTCCTTTGTAGTGTTTAGATGGGTATATGAGTGAGTATGTGAGTGTGCTTGTGTGTGATCTCCCTGTTGTGTGAGCATTTTTTGGAAGAGACCTGGGTTTTAATCTCAAGTCTACTCTTCCTGAGTAAGTGGAGGTTCAATAACTTACACAAAGTGGATGTATTGTTGGATGGATGAATAACCCCTGCAATAAAGCACCTAAAATGTGATAATCAGATACCATAGATATGGAATCTCCATCCCCTGGTTTTATTGTGTTGGGGATAGACTAGGTGACAATGTTTACTTAGATGCATACTCACTCACCTTTTAAAGAAACAGCTTGAGAATCCAGACAATGGTGTTTAGTCTATTGGTCAGTTTGCATGCAGATCTATATACTTTGAGAAATTCTCTTACTGGTTATTTGATTCCACAAGGTTGTAAAGGAGTAATTATTTGTAACTCATTTGTGGAAGGTAAGCAGCTTACTTGGGCTCATCGTGTATAAGAGTGATTCAGGCCAGATTTGAAATCATTCATTGAGGTTCTGGATCCTGTTCTTGGTGTTCTGTCTATCTGTGACATCTCCCTGTGTTGAATGAGGTCCATTATTGTTACTGTTTTGGGCATATTGAATACACCACAGGTAGCTTGCCAGGCTCTGCTATGGCTCTAGGTTCATCCCAGGGGGCCCTGTCTTTTTCTGTGTCAGACCATCTACCATACAGGGCCCACAGGGCAGAGACTTGGGGGTGTAAAAAGCCTGTCTCCTGTCTGCCACCGGCCAATGCAGCCAGGCACTGCAGCCACACCTGCAACACCTCAACAGTAACAATATTTTTGTTGATTTATAATTGTCTTAAAATAACACAAAGTTTCCGAGACTTCTTTTCATCCATCTCTATGTGCATAGTTGTCATTACCCCACCATCAAAGTTCTGGTACATTCTAGCATCCAAAAGATTCCTGTGTTCTTTGTACCCTTTTCCCATTTCCCTCAGAAATCCATCATATTTCCCTCAGTCTAGGAATCTATTTTGTTACTTTTGACCAGTTGGTTTACTTTCACTGTATCATCACGCTCTTCCCGTTGTTCATCGATTTGCTCGAGCGGACACCAGTAACATCTCCATATGTCCTGTCTCATGCTAGTAGAGCCCAAGGACATCTGTTTGCTCTAGGAGCATAAAGAGCCTCAAACCATTCTATTAGGTCATGGGAATGAGGTCTATAATTGTTACTGGTATTTGGCATATCAAATACGACACGGGTAGCTTGCCAGGCTCTGCCATGGTTTGCTTTACTTATTATTATTCCATACTGGAATGAAACTATATAATTGCCTTTCACTTTCATACTTTTCCACTCCAAGTTACATTCAATTTGCCCCAAAGGCACAGTTTCATCTTATTCTTTCTTTTTGGGTCACACCTGATGATGCTCAGGGTTACTCCTGGCTCTTGCTCTTCGCTCAGGAATTACTCCCTCGCAATGTTTGGGGAACCACATGGGATGCTGCGGATTGAATCCGGCTTGGTCACATGCAAAGCAAACACCATACCCACTCGACTATCGTTCTGACCCATAGTTTCATCTAGGATTTCTAATGGCAAAGTAATGTTCCATTTTTTTTCAGAGCGTGCATATTTCTGTAGAAATCAATAAAGCCAACATATGAGCAATAGTAGGTCTTGCAGAATATTCATTAAATAAATGATTCTCGACTCTGTACTCTATGCCACACATAGTCTAAACATCAGGGATATGAGGTGAATGTACACAAGAGATAAAATCTCTGAACTCAGAGCTCGTATTCTAAAGGAAAGAAACAAAAAGAAAGATGTTACTTTAGTAACATCTAATAGGATATGCTATCCTATTAGTAACTCTGTTACTTTAGTAACATCTAATAGGATATGCTATCCTATTAGTAACTCTGCTACTTTAGTAACATCTAATAGGATATGGTATCCTATTAGTAACTCTGTTACTTTAGTAACATCTATAGGATATGCTGTCCTATTAGTAACTCTGTTACTTTAGTAACATCTATAGGATATGCTGTCCTATTAGTAACTCTGTTACTTTAGTAACATCTAATAGGATATGCTGTCCTATTAGTAACTCTGTTACTTTAGTAACATCTAATAGGATATGCTGTCCTATTAGTAACTCTGTTACTTTAGTAACACATAGTATATGCTATCTTATTAGTAACTCTGTTACTATAGTAACATCTAATAGGATATGCTGCCCTATTAGTAACTCTGTTACTTTAGTAACATCTAATAGGATATGCTGTCCTATTAGTAACTCTGTTACTTTCATAACATCTAATAGGATATGCTGTCCTATTAGTAACTCTGTTACTTTAGTAACATCTAATAGGATATGCTGTCCTATTAGTAACTCTGTTACTTTAGTAACATCTAATAGGATATGCTGTCCTATTAGTAACTCTGTTACTTTAGTAACATATAGGATATGCTATCCTATTAGTAACTCTGTTACTATAGTAACATCTAATAGGATATGCTGTCCTATTAGTAACTCTGTTACTTTAGTAACATCTAATAGGATATGCTGTCCTATTAGTAACTCTAATGGGATATGCTAAATGCTATGCAGAACAATTTACTAGGAGGAAGAGGGATACAAATTAGTGGTCATGTCATACTATTTTAGCATATTAATAGTCTTTAGCATTGGTGAGATTTTAACCCAGATCTGAGGGAGTGTCAGGGAGAATAATGTTCCTAAGGGAGGGAATATAATTCGAAAAGATCTTGTGGTAGAAGTATGTTCAAGTGTCCGGGGACAGCAATTACTGTATTGTAGTTCCTGGGAGAAGATTCAATCCTTAGTCCCAGGGGTGTGTCTGCCTGGGACTAAGGATTGAATCTGAGTGTGAGGGAAAATACTGGAGTGTCATGAGTAGAATCTCAAGGGTCTCACTTAGCACTTACTTGACTGCTAACATCATGGGTCTATGTGGGAAACAGGTCTGCTAGGGTGACCAGAGAAAGGCAGTGGCTAAGTTGAAAGGGCAGGAGACAAATGAATAGATGTTATAAAAGTCAAAGCCTAAAATGATTGTGAGTTGGACTTAATAGTCTATACTGTTGACTCATGGAATGAGGTGGACCAAATATAAGAATAGCTTATCTTTCAAGCTTGGACTGTGGGACAGAGAAAATTCAAATTAAATTTATAGTTTTGTGGCTGTTTCTACCTATCTAGTCTAATGCAAACAAATATTAACTTTGATAAGCATGTAGGCAATTTTTCTTTTCAATGGTGAAAAAAATAAAGTAGGATTTTATATCCCTTCTCTTGGTTTTCCTATGATTTAAATTACTAAGTGGGCTGTGAAGAGAATGATTCAGTCAGATTCTTAAAAATACATTTCTCTTTTCTTCCTTTTGTTGCAATGGCTGAAGGCCGCACACACTTTGGCGCTTGCACTTGTGTTTTTTGTGGGGGGGACAAAACTCTTTTTTTTTTTGCGTTTTGGGTCACACCCGGCAATGCTCAGGGATTACTCCTGTCTCTGCACTCAGGAATTACTCCTGGCGGTGCTTGGGGGACCATATGGGGTGCAGGGGATCGAACCCAAACTCTTGGGGCGTTTTTTTTTTGTATTTTGGAGCAGTCCTTGACCAGGGTTTTACCTTTGGTTGTGGTGCATGCACACACTTGATAGTGGCACTGACCCCCCAAAACAGATGGACTGTTATCAGACTTAGGCCTCTGAGGCAGTGGTGGGGATTGGATTCTTAGCATCATTAGTTTTAGGTTTGAAAGCCAGGTGCTTTTGCCACTGAGCTATTCCTAGTCCCTTTAGTCAATTGTTAAGTGATGAAAGAAGCAAAAGAAAATGTACCCCTAGTTACAGAGTAGGTTTCCATTAACAAATTTGAAATGATCTCAGAAGCATGAATATGGTCACATTAACGTAAGAAAGGAGCACGTGTTGCTAGATCTAGAAGAGATTCCACTTTGGAGATGAGGAAAGTAAAACTCAGAAGGGAGATTAACTATCCAACTTACACAATAGTTGCAAAATTTGGACTAGAACCTGATTTTCAGCACGTTGACTCCTCCATAGAATGTTGTCTTATGAATGCATTTGTTGCTAACATATTAGGAAGTTCTGAGAATGACTTCTGTAACTGGCCCTATTAAGATTTATTCTAGTATTGAGCTAGATACCCAGTATAGATGTTAGATTATACCAGGGCTTGACCCTGGCATGTAGTACTAGGGCTCCACCCTGGTTAAATCTTTGGCTTATGCCCGTGGAGAACTGCTGGGTGGTCCCCAGCTGGGGCTGGTGGTCCCCAGCACCAGAAGGCTCAAGCAACACCTCATCCTTAGGTCCTCACAATGAACCTTTTGGGTATGAAGCACCAGGAGTAGCTCTGAGGGGCTCTAGCTCCTCTAGGAATGCACCCCCAAAAAAAAAACCTCACATTTTCTAGCACCTTGAGAGACAAGTGAAGTTAGTCTACTCAAGTTTTGATCCCCCCACGCCACTTTTCTCCCTTCTGCCCTCACTCAGCCCCATGAGAAGTGATTTATGTTTCTCTGACTACCTTTTCAACAGCAATCTACACCTCCTCCCTTACCCCTTCCCTGATTTGTCCTCTTATGCTACAGAAAGAGAGAAACTAAACACACAGCACCGGGTGCGTGTTCCGATGAGCTGAAGATCACCCCACCCGCCCCATATAGACACACACTTCAATGTTTTCATTCCTTCATGAAAAAGATTTACATTTTCAAGAGTTGGAATTTCAATGTGTGACTTTATTCCTGTTACTTTATATTTGCTCACACATTCAGTTTTTTGAGAAGGAACACCGTGTGAATTTGAATGTCAAAGAATACATAGGATTCTTTTTCATTATGTTTATGGTAACACAACTTGAAAAGAAATTTTGTAAAAGGCGAAAGATTTATGCGATCTGAAAAGAAACCAGAGTATTGAAAAGAAATTTTGAAAGCAGCAGTTAGTTAACTTGCAAAGACACAGAATGCTAGACCCAGCTCTAGGTCTCAGTCCTTCATTTCATCCGTCCATTTCTCTTCCATACTCTCCTCTTTCATTTGTGAATCGAAGGGAGGAGGATTTTGGGGTTTTGCTGACCGTGTCTGCTAGGGAATCTCAAGGCTCATTCAAAAGGCATATGACTTACTATGACTTCATCTTTTCAGGCTGTTTATGGTCTTCCATCCTGACCCCAATATCCCGGCATCCATTGTCTAAGTTCCAACTTCTGTGACTTTCATTCAGAGTTGTAAATATTTATTGAGAGTTTCTCTTATGCTCACTGCTTTCTTGGGCACTGTGAAATCATGAAAAAGAAATATAATACACTATTTCTTCGCTTAAGTCAAAGTCAATGGAAGGGAGGCTTGTTTGAATGAAGGAAAAGTTTACATAATAGATTCTTTTGAAGGAATAAATTTTAGTGTCTTTATCTACCTTTCATAATTCAGTAAATCCAGAAAATAGTGTTTAGGAAAGCACTTAGAGCAAAGCTTTAATTAATCCACCAGAATGCTTTGAAATGAATAAACCAAGGACTTCTTTGTAAATCAGAGGATCAGAATCTCAGAAAAATAATGGATTCTCTGAAATATTTGAAGCATTTTCATCATAGTTCTACACTACTATTTTTTATACTACTGAAGAAACAAAAGCCTAGCTTTTTGGATCTGTCACATTTTCAGAATTACTGAAATCTAAAATCTGAAAGAAAAGGATGGTTCCACTGAAATACTGTGGCTTATTTTCACTTTAAAAAATTCTAACCTGGGTCTGGGCGATAGTCTAGTGGGGAGGGCATTTGCCTTGCAAGTGGCTGACCCAGGTTCAATACCCAGCATTCCATATGGTCCCCACAGCAGGAGTAACTCCTGAGCACAGAGCCAGGAGTAACCCCTGAGCATCGTTAGGTGTGACCCAAAAAGCAAAAAAAAATTTCTAACCATCTTTGAAAGTTGAATTAAAATATTTCCTCATATATATCAATAACAACAATAATTCCCTGCTTTCAATTAGTATAGGTAACTATCCATACTGCCTTAGAACATTCATGATCACTACTTTGCCTAAAAGCATTTTGAGTATTTGCCATTTTGTGTGCTGAGCCAGAATCCCTGGAGTAGGAAGCATGTTTGATTTACCAAGTCATGCTGTACCCTGCCAGTAACAGGCTTTTGCATGATATTAGATCAGTGGTAAAGCTATCATTCCCTGTGAAAATGACCCTATCAGTGAAGATACAAGTTCAATTGTTCTAACACGGACCTATAATAAAAATGGGCGAATCAGTTACTTGGTTGGTTAGTCTTGCAAGTATACATAAAGTATCATCAGTAAAAAAAGTAGGGCTAGTAGTAATACTCAAATATTGAGGAAGTCTGGAGGCAGAGAGATAGTACTGAAGGGTAAGCCACTTGTCTTGCATGTAACCGATCTGGGTTCCATCTTTGGGAATCCCATATGGTCCCATGAACACCACCAGGAATAATTCCTGAGTGCACAGCCAAGAGTAACTTCTGAGCATTGCTGGGTGTGGCCCCCAAATTTCAAAAAATAAAATAAAATATTAGAAGTCTGGTTCCTCCTACTTTATTGTTCTGTCATCCTTAAATGTTTCCATTACATATGTGATATAAAACAAACTCTTCAAAATATCTATATTACAAAGGAAAGTGGAAGGCCGCCACCTCTTTTTTAAAACAATTGTTTTTGTCTTTTGGGTCACAACAGGCAATGCTCAAGGGTTACTCCTGGCTCTGCATTCAGGAGTTACTCCTGACTATGCTTGGGGATCCATGTGG
Source organism: Cryptotis parvus (assembly GCA_021461705.1). Taxonomy (NCBI): domain Eukaryota; kingdom Metazoa; phylum Chordata; class Mammalia; order Eulipotyphla; family Soricidae; genus Cryptotis; species Cryptotis parvus. The sequence continues at coordinate 368,021 of JAJIBD010023166.1, read as the reverse complement.
GGTTTGGGCATTGAACCTGGGTTGGCCACATTCAAAGCAAACGCCCTACCTTCTCTACTACCACTCTGGTCTGGAGGCCATCACTTCTAATGAAGGTGTTACTGACCAGCTTTCAGCATTGCTTCCACTCACGTTCCACTGAGAAATTCATCTTATGGTCTCATTTAGTCAATAGTATTCTGGAACCAATTCATAGGATGCCGTGCGATAACTGATTACATGCGTTTCCTTCCAACTCTATGCTCAGTGAGTCATGTTAGTAGCTTGAAATGGGCCATGAGGTAATGAAAAGCACAGAAATTGGTGAATGCTACAAGTCAAGGTTTCTTTTTTCTTCCATCCCAAGAACTGATTATCATTTATATATAATTGACTGCACCTAGCTGCAAGAAAAGCTGGATTTGTTTTATTTTTCCTCCAAAGTTAGATATCTAGTTACCAATTCCTAATTTAGGAACAAGTTTTACTTCTACAACAAAGCAAAGAATGGATATTTGTAAACATCTGGAAATCTAAAAATACTATATCATTGGGTGAAAACATGAATAAGTTGAAACCCATTTTTAACTGTGAGAGAACAGATTTATCTAAAAGAAAATGCTAAAAGTGGCAAATTGTTGTCCTCTAGGTGTGAAGGACTGTACCAGAGAGGTTAGGCATATTTCGCTTTGACTTGAGATGCAGACCTCTGGGTAGAGATTATGTGATCAAATTCTGCTCCATTTGGATGATTAGAACTGCGAAAAGCAGCATGGGTTTGATTTCTTTCTTTTCTTTCTTTCTTTCTTTCTTTCTTTCTTTCTTTCTTTCTTTCTTTCTTTTTCTTTCTTTCTTTCTTTCTTTCTTTCTTTCTTTCTTTCTTTCTTTCTTTCTTTCTTTTCTTTCTTTCTTTCTTTCTTTCTTTCTTTCTTTCTTTCTTTCTTTCTTTCTTTCTTTCTTTCTTCCTTCCTTCCTTTCTTCTTCCTTCTTTCCTTTCTTTCTTCTTCCTTCCTTCCTTCCTTCCTTCCTTCCTTCCTTCCTTCCTTCCTTCCTTCCTTCCTTCCTTCCTTCCTTCCTTCCTTCCTTCCTTCCTCCCTCCCTCCCTCCCTCCCTCCCTCCCTCCCTCCCCTCCCTCCCTCCCTTCCTCCTCCCTCCCTCCCCCCCTCCCTCCCTCCTCCCTTCCTTCCTTCCTTCCTTCTCTTCCTTTCTTTCTTTCTTTCTTTCTTTCTTTCTTTCTTTCTTTCTTTCTTTCTTTCTTTCTTTCTTTCTTTCTTTCTTTCTTTCTTTTCTTTCTTTTAGCTGTGATTGTCCAGGCAGGAACTGAGATTTCACTCTGACTTGAGGTTATCCTAGAGATTTCCAAATCTGTTCATCTATTCTGTTTCAAGGACATTGTTCCTGATACCTCAGATTTTGTTGCCTCTGTTGTTTTGATTTTCAGACCACATTTGGTGGTGTTGAGGGGCTACCCCCAGCTCAGTGTTTGAGGATTGCAACAGTAAGACAGGAGTAATCTTCGGTGGTGCTCTTGGGACTGTTTTTTTTTTTTTGGCTAGGAATCTAACCTGATGACCTGAGCCTCTTGTATATGAAATATGAGTTTAGCCTGTTGAGCTATGTCTTTAACCTCCCTCTGATTTTTATGGTGTATATTACTTTCCTTTGCACCACTCAGCCCAGTTGTAATTATTAATTTGTCTTATATTGGCTCTTCAAATAGATTGTAAGAGCAGCAGCTGTGTTGTTTTCCTTACAATTGTGTCTTGCTGTATGGAGCAAAGTGTTTGACTTGAAATACCTGCTGAATGGAAGAAGGATGCTGTGAGTTGTCATGTGTAAATTCAGTTGTCTTGTAAACAGAATGTGTTAATTATTATTTAAAAATAAAATGTTAGGATATAAAACAGAACAGAAAGCAGGTAAAGGAAGTGGCAGTAAGTGCTACCAGACATCTAGGGGGGAACCGAATTTGATTCTAAGCTTCCTGGAAAATAAGTCCTAAAAGAGAACATATCAGGTTACTGAGTTTTTTGTTTTCTAATGGGACAAATTTTGTAAAGTCATCAGTAGGGGCCAAGTTTTTTTCCTAGTGATTTATTAAAATAAGACTGTTGTTTCCTTCCAGTTAATGTTTAAGCATGATGAAATCTCTCCTAACTTAATAAGAAAAAAAAAGAAATGGAAAAAGAAAAGTCCTTTTTGCCTCTTATTCTTGTTTGGGCTCACTGCAGCCTGGTTTCTGCCCTCGCTGTTCTACTGGCATATCTGTCATGCAAAGCAATTGGAAACCTGGCTTGCCTTTATCTCTGTCTCACTTTGTATTGCAATAGTCAGTTCTTAATCATTTGACTCTTGACCCTGCGAGATCATGTTGCCTTAGGTCTATGACATCAAACTGTCTTGATTTTATTCATATTTTCCTGTATTCTTTTTCTTAGCTTCTTTTAAAAATTATTCTACTCCTCTCTTAAACATTGGCATTCCTTGGATTTTTAACTTTTTTTTAACCCTTTTCTTGCTCTCTTTGTTCTTCTTAGGAAATTTTGTTTATGCTAAATTACTTTAATGATTCTCTGAATTTCAAAGACCTCCCAATTTTAAATACTTAGACATGATGGTCAAACTTAGTTTTAAACCCCTTTAATTTCTTCATGGTGATTATCTTATATGCCTCTCTTCAGCAGGCTCTGAACCTCAAAGTCAGGAGGTGCCAAACTGAGCCCCCAAGTTCTTTTCTCATAACTTTTTTATTCTTATATTTCCTTCTCAGGGGAGGGACCCAACCTTCCACCTAGTTTCTCAAGTTGCAAATCTTATCATTGTCTTTTTCTCCTGTAACTGTCTGATTTACTCTCTCTCACTCTTATCCCCCAAGAAGTATCAACTGTATTTAAGCACTTAATCAGTCCACCAATCGATGCTTTTCATTGTCACAACCTCAGTGAGACCCCTGTATGGAACCACAGTCCTTAACTCACTATCCTCTGGATTTTCTCTCCTTCTAATCAACTTCTGCAAGACAATGAAGGTGGTCTTTCTGAAATAGTGCTCTGAACTTGTCCTTACTCCACTTAAAGTTTATCAGTGGCTCTTTGTGGACTTCTTGATGAAGTCCTAATTCATCAATAATGAGACTTAACCAGTCTTTTTGGTTAAAAACCAGTTGTTTTTTTTTTAGAAACTTCTCAGCCCTCCCCCCATCCACCCTCAAAAACATCTGCTCTCTGACACTTAGTTCTCTCTAGCTTCAGGGTCATTGTATATACTCTATTTCCCTACCCACTCCTCCACACTCATGAATTATGCCAAGTATTTTTCACTCTTGCCATCAGAAGCATCTATCATCATCCATCCATCCATCCATCCATCCATCCATCCATCCATCCATCCATCCATCCATCCATCCGTCCATCCATCCATCCATCCATCCATCCATCCATCCATCCATCCATCCGTCCATCCATCCATCCATCCCATCCATCCGTCCGTCTGTCCGTCTGTCCGATCCATCCATCCACCCATCCATCCATCCATCCATCCATCCATCCACCCATCCATCCATCCATCCACCCATCCATCCACCCATCCATCCATCCATCCACCGATCCATTCACCCATCCATCCATCCATCCACCCACCCACCCACCCATCCATCCACCCACCTGCCCACCCGTCCACCCGTCCACGCGTCCATGCGTCCACTCCACTGTCCATCTGTCCATGCGTCCATCTGTCCATCCATCCGCCATGATGTACATGCGTACATATGTACATATACATACATATATTTAATGTTTTTGAGCACCTACTATTGACAGGTACCAAGATTAATAATGTAAGCAAGACACACATAGTTTCTGACTCCATTGGTCCAAGTTCACGAGGACTATACTCTTTCCAAGACTGTATTTCTCATGGATTCCTGTCTATACCCCATCTGGCACTGACTAAAACATATTTTATTAACTTTAAAATGAGGGTATAAAATAAGTCAACAAACTTTTTCTGTAAAGGGAAAGAAGTCAGATAATAAATATTTTGTCTTTTATGACATATGGTCTCTATTAGAACTACTCTCATCTGCAGTTGTAGAAGGAAGGTATATATGCTAATACATAAATTGATGTGTGAGACCATGTCACAGTAATTTTACTTATACAAAGGCAGATGTTTTTGTCCCATTAGGAAGTTTTCTGATTTCTGGTATACACAGCCCACTCAGAAAGTTCATTTTTCATCTTTATGTAGTGCAAAAGATAGTATTTAACACAGAAACATCTCCCTAAGAGTTTATTGGATCAATAAGTAATTGGAAAATGAACAAATTAGGGGAAGACCCATTAACCCTTTTTCCCCATGGTCACAACATATCATCATAGATCACCAAGTGAGATGACTTTCATCTGTTGTACTCATCTAAACATTTGTGTTAAGTGTCAGATGAGAAGTTTAGGTTTTGTTGGTCATAGTGGTCAAGTTTAAGTCCTTTGTCACTTTTCCCCACCCCAAATTGTCCACAAGAATGTAGTCTCTGCTCTTTCTAATAGGAATGATAGCAAAATGTTAGATTAATCAGATGCATTTCATGTAATTTATCATAAACTTTAATCATTCTACATGTGTGAGTTGATATATTTGTATTTTAGTTATATATATATAATTCTATATACATATATTTTAGTTCTATATGCATAGTTCTATGTACATATATACACATTACATATCTTCACCTATGTATATTTGGGGATGAAACCAGTATATATATACGTATATATATATATATATATATATATATATATATATATATATATAGGGTGACACTCAGTGGTGCTCAGGGTAGGCATAGGTATAATTAACTTCTGGAAGTGCTCAGGGAACTATATAAGGTGCTCAGGATAGAACCTGTATCAGCCGCTTTCAAGACAAGACCCCTATCTGCTATATTATCTCTCTGGGTCCTCATATCTATTTTTAAGACCTATCTTAAAACCTTCCTGGAAGGGGGGGGGGGGCATGTAGAATATTAGGGGTAAAACACTTCATTTAAATTCATGTACAAAGCATTTATTCACAGGCACTAGAGATTTAATTTTTAGAGGTATTGTCACCAAGGAGCTTATAACGAAAATGGAGATAATAAGACAATTAAATACTTCAGTGCAATGAAGAGAGTTCTAAGTTCTGTGAGGAAGGGATCAGTAAAGTGCTCTGGGACTTTCAGAGGAAATGAAGTTTATCTCCAGTCAAAGAGATCAAAGAAGGTTCTGAGCAAAAGGTAATTGAACTGGACATTGAAAGATAGGTCTTTGAGATATTTATATAGTACCAAAGGACTTTTAAGACCTAGGAAACTATAGGCACACCCACAAGTTACTAGAAAGCAAGATTTAATGAAATCTACGTCCAGGGACTGGCTGATAAAAGTGCAGCCAAATCCCTTCAAGAAGGTGCCAAGTCCATTCTGGTCTGGAATGCATTGATAATTGGGACATTATGCTCAGAGGCTGCAAATTGACATTCTGTCGTCATCCCTCTTGGAATAGAAACTCTGATCCTTTAAAGCAATTAGCACCAATTTGGAGCATGTGTGCAAAAATAAATCACAAGTGTCCAAAAACAGATACATTGAGTTCAGTGATTAGGAGCAAACATTCTTATTAGCTCCGCCTACATAAACAAAATCAGAAGCAATTAACTTTTAAAAATAGAAGAGACAAGGAGAGTTCACAGTTCCCACTGGAAAATTATTATTTATATAAATGTCCACAATGATGACTCTTGGCTTGCCCTTCCTGATCCCAGTCACATTATTTCAGTGGCTAATGGACCAAGTTTCTTTCCGGAGATTTCTGAGGAAGAAGAAACATGACTCTGTGCATGCTGCCCTGCTTGAATTTGAGGGGTGCATGTCCTCCAGTAAACAATAGGCTGGGTCTGTTATCTCTGCCCTATCACTTTATTATGGTCCATCACCCCATCCTCTAGTAAGCTAAGAATAAGGTTGCCCATATCTCAAGACTGTCAACAGACTCACTTCTAGAAAATCCCCTGCAGGGTAGAGTGTTGGCCTTTGTCAAAAAGATATACCTGTCTGTTAAAGAAAAAATTCTCAGTTTCTCCACCCTCACAGCTATATTTCCCCTTTTCCTCTTTACTCCCAGACCAAGAAGGGCAACCATCCTCATGAACTCACAAGTGGGAGTGGACTTGATTTGCTTTCTAGGACACAGTGCCTTTGTTCCAGGTTGCAGCTCATGGCTGTATTAAGTGTCTAACGGGAGAGGCCACTGGACATAGAACATCTGAAGAGCCTCAGAGGAAGTGTGGGAAGAATGTTGGTGGACCAAAGGGCACCAGTAGCTGCCTGAATAGGACTGAATCCCAGCTCTGTAATGAACTTGCTCTGTAGACTTATTCAAGCCTCTTATTCTTTCTAAATCTTAGTTTCCCTACCCTTGAAATCAGAAACTGAAAATGGTTGTCTTCTTGCTTTATTCCATACAGAATTTTGATATTTTTAAGTCAGAACTCAACTTTTTTAGTTGCTCACACCCATTTACTTAGAAAAATGTGGTGAGCGGTGGATTGGGTTAGGGGTGTCAGACTCAAATAATATTTCTCAATTCCCTCATTTGGAGACAATGAAAAAATACCCCTATAGTTTGTGGCTTTGGGAATTCAGGGATGATGGGGGATGCAGAAGATCTGGCAGTCTGGAGTATGGTGGAAACTTCTGGATCACTATCAGTTGAAGAAACAAACAACACATTGAGAGCTGAGTGGATCTTAGGCAAAGGAAGGGAAAGGAAAGGCATGTGCTCCAAGTGGCATGTTAATGACAAATATTTGCTCTAAATTCTATTTCTTCCACCATGTCTTTCTTGTACTGGCTTTAGGAAGTCTAACCTGAAGCTGGTGCTAAGAGATTCATGAGCAAACATTTGCTTTAAATCATAACATTAGGGGCCAGAGCGATAGTCCAGTGGGTAGGATGTTTGCTTTGCACGAAGCCGACCTGGGTTTGATCCCCGGCATCCATCTGGTCTCCTGAGCACCACCAGGAGTAATTCCTGAGTGAAGAGCCAGGAGTAACCCCTGAGCATTGCCAAGGTGTGACCCCCAAAAAAGCAAAAACGAAAATCATAGCACTAGTGGAGCTTTGTGGGAGTGGGGTGAGTTAAATCTTCGACCACTAGTTTTTTGTTAAGGCCCTGTTCAATTTTTCATATATTCTCCCTGAAGATTTTTGTTTTGTTTTATGCCTTGTAATTAATACCAGTCTCCCAACTATTGTGCACATACATAAGTACTTGTTTTGCATTGTGGCCTCCATGGTGCTTCCTATCTAATCAAAAGAAGACAGTTCAATACCCTGACCATTGATTGAGTAATGCTCGAACTCGACAGTTATATGCTTGGCATCACGTTAGGAGATCATGTGATACCAGGGATTAACTCAGGTCTACTGACCTTTGAGCATTCATGCTGACCCTACACCAATAGTTTGCTGTTGTCACAAAAATTAAGGGCCAAAGCTTCTTTCCCTATGCCGTCTTCCCAACTCCCTGTGAGTCTAGAATCCATGACATGAGAGCCACGCTTTGCTCAGAAATTGCCTCAAACATTTCTAGTTTCACTGTGCACTGAGGTCCTGTTCCTCTATTGGCATGGGGAATTCTTTGGGGAAATGGCGGTATCTTTGGATTCCTGTTTCCAAGTCCAGAAAAGCCTCTCTGTTGAAGAAATAAGTGAAAGAGGCAAATTCTTCTATGGCCAGATATCCCCAAGTGTGAGGACAGATGGTGCAGTAGCCTTCAGCTCATTCTTTATGAGGAATCAGAAAATGCAGAGAACAGGCAGATCAGTTTTGGCTCCTTCAAATCTCCTGTATTGTGTCCTTATGGCTATAAACTTGTAGCACTCAGTATGACCGTTTATGAGTGGCTGGAGAACACAGAACCATCCTTTCTAGCTAAGAAAACAGAGTGGAGGGTGGGGAGAGAGAAGAAGAAACCAACTCTTAAGTTGTGCATTGCCAGTCTCAGCATGAGGGAATCCCAGAGCCAATCCACCCCCGTGGCACTGGCTAGGGACCTGGGTCTGTTTTATCCACGCCAACATTAGTCAGCTTTGCCATTGGGAGGAGATGCTGGTAAGGGCCAGACCCCAGGGGTGGTACCTGAAACAATTTTGGGTAAAGTGAGAGACTGAATGGCCCTTGGCTCAGAGGCCTGGAGGAGCAGAAGGAGGGGAGAGAGAATAAGAATTCATCTCGTTCCTGCCTAACAGGAAAAGATGGAAAGCCAAGAGGAGACTTAAGAGATATTAGCAAAAGATGAGTTGTTTTGGGGATGGGGACTGCTCTTGGAGATCTGGAATGAGGTCTTTCTTTAATGCCCAGTGGTTTAAGATCAATGAGAACGTGGAAACATCCTCATAGATCTTAAAAGAGCCTGGAATGAGATTGCAGAATGAGACAGAGACAAGAAAGATAGAACAGAAGAAGCTGAGAAAGAAGAAATATTGGAAGGAGGAACAAAGAATGGCTGAAAAAAATAAAAGTATAAAGGTAAAAGGCACAGATCCCCAGGCAGACCGAGGAGAGACACTTGTGGAGAGAGAAACCAGCAGTGCACAGCAATGAAGAGTGTATACAGACCCACAGACAGCTGAAAGCCTGTTTGACCTGCTCAGCTCAGGGAGCTCTTTTGTGAGCCTGGCCAGAGCAAGATCTGTACACAGAGGAAAATGTGCTGACTCCTGCCCAAGGCCTATTGGAGGCTAGAAACAGATCAATTAACCTGGGTGGGGCCTTTCAGTGCCAGGCCTGGCACTGCCAGTTCTCAAGTGTCCGGCCAGACCAGGCCAAGGACTCTCACATGATCATTAAGCTATTACAGGGCCATCAGCTTCAGGGCAAAATCAGTCTTTTACCCGCAAAACAAAAACAAAAACAAAACAACCCTCTTCTTCTGCCCATGTCACCTCAGCTGCTCTAGGCACCAGGCCCATCTCAGCCCAGTTAGACCTCTCCCATTGGCCTGGGGAAAACTGACCACTGGGAATCTGAAGAGGCTTTGAGACCTACTGGGGCCCTTCTATCATGTAATTGATGGCATGTCCCTGGGCCATATTTGTGGGTGGAGCAGGGAGGAGTCTGAAGCAGGATGTTTCCACATCCTCATAGGTCTTAAACCACTGAGCATTAAAAAAAAAAACAAGATTTCTGACAAGAAGGACAGTGAAATAAAAATTCTATCTATTAATTTATACATTCACAATTTTCCCATCAATTTTTTTTGGCTTTTGGGGTCACACATGACAATGCTCAGGGGTTACTCTGGGCTCTGCAGTCAGGAATTACTCTTGATGGTGCTCATATGGGATGCCGAGGATCAAGCTCTTGTTGGGCACATTCTAGGCAAATGCCTTCCCTACTGTATTATTGCTCTGGTCCCATCCCATCAATGTTTGAGAATTGACAAAGCCTGGAGTATCATGCTAGAGGTCAAGAACCCAGGGATAGTCACATTTGCTGCCGTTAGGGTCAAAACAGTAATGACCATACTACTTGGACCCAATGTGACAGAGGTGTGACAGAGTGTGTAGGGAGCATGAACAAAACACGACAGCATCAAGTACAGTCAAGGCCATCAGGAAGGAGACTCTGAGCACAGACTTACAGGGCAAGTAAGGTCCATGAGAGAAAGTGACGGGAATCTAGACCAAGAGAAGCATGGGGTGGAGTCAGCAGATGAAACAGTGCAGCAGGTTCTTCTGAGGGATGAGTATGGCAGAAACGCGAACCAGGTTAGTGTGTGATGGAGGGTGACCAGTTAAGCACAGGACATCACAAAGGCACAGAAACTCCCCACATTTTTCTCAGTTGGCACTTTATCTAAGGATACATCTTAATCATTGTATTTGCTTTTTAATTCATTATGTGTATATATACATGTGATGTAGACTTCATTGAAGGCCTGAAATTGAGTATGGTGAAAGGGGGGGGCATTATCAAAACCAAAAAAAAATTGAGCTAAATATAGCATTCCTTGTAAAAGATCTACTAGTATATTTTTACCACATGCCTTCTCTCTCAGTCACTTTTTTTGTCTTCTTTCCCATTTCAAGTTCTCATCCGTCTTTTCAGAGTGCTCCCAGGTAGTCAACTTTTTCTTTTGGGACTCCTCTAGGACATAGAGGTAGTCATAGAACAAAGGAGCTTTCTATTTTCCTATATCTGCCTTCCTTAGAAGACAAATGCTAGCTTGTTTGTGTCTGAAAAGTTCCCAATTCCCCAGGAGTTAAAATTATCCTTGTGCAGTTCTTTTAAAGGAATTAATTACATAATGAGGGGCTGGAGAGCTAGTATAAGGTGCTGGTCTTGCAAGCATCTGATCTGGGTTAGATCTCTGGCACCCCATAAGGTTCCTTAAACCTATCCGCAAGTGATCCCTGAGTGCAGAACTGGATTAAATGTTGAGCTTGGCTGAGTGTGGGTCCAAAAAATATATATACATGTACACTCAAACATATTTATAGAAAGAAAACTGTGCCTTCATATTTATCAGGTTTTAAATTTAAAAATATATTGTGAAAATGTTCAAACTTTATTTCTCAGTTAAATCCATAGACTAGATGTAACATAAGTTTTCAACTATTTTTCTGATGACAGACATGGATTGTTCAACCTGTTTGTGGTCACTCAAGATTGTTGCTTTAAACATTCTTAAACATAAGTCCTGGGCCGTTGCAATAACACAGTGGGTAGGGTGTTTGCCTTGCATGTGGCCGACCCAAAGCTCTGCCAGGAGTAGTTCCTGAATGTAGAGCCAGGAGTAACCCCTGAGCATTGCTGGGTACGACTCAAAAAGAAAAAAACACCTTGAGTCCTTATATACTCTTGCTATTATTTCCATAGAATGTAAGCCTAGAAATTAGGTTGTTATGAAACTGATAACAATGCCATCTGTGCTAAGAGGGCAACTTGAGATTTAGTTGTTAAGTTAAAGAATATACACTTTCAATTGCTTTTACTTTTATTTTATTTTCATTTTGGGCCACACCCAGTGGTGGCCTCAGCGTTCAGACCTGAGACCATTTGAGAGGCCACATGAGGTGTCAGGATCCAAACCAGGGCTCAGCTGAAGCTGCATAGTAGGCAAGTGCCTTAACCTTTGTTGCCTTCAGTTTGGCTCCACTTTCACTTTGCCTTATAATTTTGGCCAACACACAGCAGTGTTCATGAGCTTCTCCTAGCATGGTGCCTGAGAATAACTCTCTGTGGTGTTCAGAGGCTCAGGTGGTGCCGGGAAATGAATCCAGTCCTCTTGCATACAGAGTGAAATCCTGCCTTTGAGCCATAGTCTCAGCCCCTAGAATATGCACTATTGAAATCTTACCAGTAAATACAAAATTTATTTCAAAAGGTTGTACAAGCTTGTGCTCCAACATACGAATTACACTAGGGTGGCTCTCCCACACTCATTCTCTACCACTGAAAGTGTCTCATCATTTGCCGTATGAGGAATTTGCATTGAGAGAATTAGCAGTTTACTAATAACATACATTCAGGTACTTGCAATGTTGGTATCAAGTGACCAGATCTATTATTATACAATGGGACAACACATGCCCGATATGAAGGAGGTAATTCCAAGTGCTCAATGTTGGTTGTTAAAGTGCACTGCCAAAATGGGGGCCTATCAGAAAATTTAGCGACTGACTCAGTATGGAAGATAGATTGAAGAGGAGAGAGAACAGAGGCAAGGATATCCCAGATAGTCCTAGGATGGGTATAGTACCTCTTGTCTCTAATTTTATAAGATTCTGTGGCTACAACTTCACAATGTTAAATTTAATGTTGATTCACTGTCCACCATAATATTGCTTCTGGAGGACAAGAGAGAAAGTGCTTTCTGATCTATTGTCTAATATGCTGCAGTCACCTAATATCCAAAAGGAACTTGAAATGAGAATCTTCCACAGTGGAGATTCCTTCACTCTATTAGTTTAATGCCTGAACATTAGCAAGGAAAGTGTGCCTCAAATTATTGTGTACTGTTTGTCTTAGGTGAGTTTCCTCTACACAGCTAAGATACATATGAGAGTTAGCGTGTAGGGTCTATGGGGAGCCTGTCTTGATTTTTTTAATCTTCCATCATGACAACTGGTTGGTCGGGAGCACTCAGGGAGACTTTCAATGTGTGCAAAGTGGGGCAAAAATGATGAGGCTGGTTTGGAGTAAATCTCAGACAGTCCCTTTGTTTTTAAGTAGTGCTTCATAGATGCTGACTAATTGAATTCCCATGGAGAAATTAGGCTATTTATCTAAAGTCATATTCACCCTTGCAAATGGATAAACTCAGAACTGCTCTAAACTAACCTCTTGGCTGTATGCTTCTCAGGATGTGGCCAATATTCTTCAGCTGAAAGTTGGATAGGACAGAGATGAGTGTGTGGGGAAACGGGACTGTAGAAGGTAACAGCCACTGGAAGAATTTGGCCCCAAAGCCGAGGAATTTTCAATCAATATTCATGAATTTCAGAATTCCTATTTTAATCAGAAAAAACGGAAATGAAATTCCAATGTAGCTTTTAGTATAAAAAACAAATTACAAGTGGTATATGATATGCATACCATTTCCTCTGAAATTCTTTTTAAGAATTGAAGAAAATAACTAACATGCTGAAAAGAACACTAGCCTAGACATCCAGAGATTTAGTTTCTTGACCTAAATTTATCACCAAGTAGCTGTGTGATCAAAAGTAGTCAGTTTCCCCATTTACCTCATTTCACTCATGTATAGTCTAAGAGGACAAATGATACATAAATGTTCCTTCATCCCCAATAGTAAATAAATTAACAAATACCTGATTATCACTAAACAGTTTTCCCATTCTTCCATCCATCACCCATTTTTTTTACTCCAAATATTTATCGAATTCCTGTTGTGCTATATTCATGTGATTTGAATCCTAGGATTGGTAGGTAATAGCATTACCACCATTCCAAATGCCCAGACTCAATGTGGAGTGAATTTTGCTTTACCATATCATTCCTTAACTCTTCACCTTCCATGAGTCTCCAGTGTCCATTCTTCTGTTTGGATCCATTATCTCTCTATGCTTTTCTTTTGGCCACATCAGCTTTCATCTGAGTCCTTGAAAAATCTTCCTAACTGGTTTCCCATTCTCATTATTTTTTCTCTTTATTCACTACATATAAATTCCAAAAGTCATTTCCAATCTTTTGTTTTCTTTTGATTTTTGGGGTCACATCAGCTGTGTTCAGGTCACTCCTAGTTCTGCGCTCAGGGATCACTCCTGGCATTGCTTAGGGGCCTTATGTGACACTTGGGATTAAACCTGGGTTGGTTGCATGCAAGGCAAGTATTTTGCTCACTGTACTATCCCTCTTTTATTTTAGTTAATAGTTTATGAAGGTTTGCTGAACTCCAACTCTGTGTTTAAACCCCTACTTAGCTCACATTCTGGAGAAAGATACACAATCACAGGATCCATACAACATGTTAAGAAATTGTAGTAGTGAAGAAACACTAAGTGTTATGTTTCTTTTGTCCCATAAGGCTTAATGTTCCCTCTTTTATGTATCGTTATATCCCCTATTCCCTTTTTTTCTGCATCTAGCATCCTTGTCATATTTCTTCCCTACCCTCACCATCTTCATTCTTTACTTTACCTTCTCTTTCCTTGATTAGATTGAATATCTTGATGGCAGATATCAGAATAATTTAAGTCATCCTTTCAGTTCAGAAACCTTATGTGGTTCCCTTTTGCTCTCCAGGGGATAACTCAAACCTTCATGTTGGGCACTGACAGTTCTTAAGTTTCGGTTTATCTTTCCAATTAACTTTGCTAATTGCCCGTATTTAATCACACCCTGGTCTGAGATCTCTTCTCATTGGAACTTGACTTCTACAATCTCATCCTTTCCCACACAACAGCTTGACCACACTCAATGCTCTTGCACTCACTGTCATTGGGTAAACTCTGGCTTCTTCTGAGCATACCTAAAATACTTCCCTCCCCTCCAAATGCACCCTCTCCCCAGTCCTAGTGCTCATAGGGATTTGCCTAGAGGGTCATTTCCTTTTCTTTAGAAGTACTGTGTCACTTAGCCTAACTCTCTCCCAAGTTGACATATTCCAGGAACTGCACAGACTTTGTGGCATTTCATCCTCCCAGAAGACCAGGAAAGTCAGTAATCAGCCCAAAGCACCAGCAGGTGGGTGATACAAGTTAGACTTGAACACAGTTGCCCCTAACTACCAGGCAACATTCTGCCCTACAAGAGGCCACAAGAAATGCTGAGTGGTTTTGTAGCCATTTGGAGGAGAGGTTGAAGATAAAAAGTTAACAAGTATTTCCTGATAACCTAGGGGAGATTTCTAAAGTTTTTGAATGCATTGACATCTGATTTTTCCTTTGAAGAACAAATAGGAATTTCACAAAGGGAAAAAGGAAATAATATTCTACTGAAAAAATGAAATTTGAGAAAGTCTTCCAGTGTGTGAATAAAGTGGATTTGAGGGCAAATTTGAGGGTGGATGCTGTTTACTGATTCACTTCCTGAGGCAGACTGTAAGCGTTTCAGGGAAGGAAACATGGTCTTGCTTAAGGCTGAATCTCTCTTGCCCATGGCAGAGTCTAACACAGAGCACAAGTTAAATAGTTTGTATGATTTCATCTATTCAATAAATACCACTAAAGCACTATTTGTATTCATATAATTTTAATCTCATTCTTACCCTACTAGAAGGCTGAACACCCTAATGGCCTATGTGAAAAGTTAAAAGCCCCAAAGCCAAACTTTAAGACCTTGAAAGTGAAAGCTCTAGTCCTTAGAAAGTTTCACTGACCAGCCCAGTTTCACTGACTGGTTAAGTCAAAGACAAGCATTCAACCGAAAGGACAAGCTATGATAAAACTCAAGTGAAAAAATCTCTCGGTTCTAAAACACTTGGGTATTTTCAGTAATGTGCCTCCCGCCAGAAAATCTGAGGCCAGGGAAGCTGTTTCCAGTAAGAGCTCTGACCTTCTGACTCCTGGGGCACAGCCCTCCAGGTCAGCATGACAGCTGGGATGGGCCAAGAGTGAGTTCAAAGGGAACCGAGGCAGAAGATCTTCCCTTCTTTACAAGGCCTCCATCTCATCACCCCTTCTGCACTGGAATAAACTGAAAGTTGTCTGTGTCAGTGAGCATGTTCGAGTTCACAACATTTGTTGAATCAGTGAATCAGAAAAATGGTTCAAAGTGGAGCTAGTATGTGGAGGATTTAGAATATTGAAAAAATAAATGCAGAAAGTGGCCGGAGAGAGCAGGTATGTTTCTTTTTGGCTATTGTGGATTACCTCTTTTCTCTGGGTGTCAGTTTCCTCTTTCACTTCTGACATTCGTGGGAGGTCCTCATTATGGTTGGGGTTGTGTGGGAATGCATGCAAAATATTTGGGGTTCTTTTTAAAAAGGAGATATTCATGTACAGCGTTTGATGTATATGGGGACCTAGGAAATCAGAGATTTTCTCTCTTCTCACCCAGAGTTCTCATCATTGTCTAGGTAAATCTCACTGGGGAAGGCAGCCCCATGCACTCTGAGACATTTTATACTATCTCCAATCTCTCTGCTTAGTAGATGACAATAGTATACATTTGCTTCTCTCCAGTATTTCCTGACTTTTCCAATCACCCCCTCCCCCAATTACTTGAATGTCTTCATAATCCGAACCGACAGTTTCCTTTGTAATATGTAGCTGAAGATGGACTTGGAAGTGTCCAGAAACCAGGCAGAAAGTTTTCCTGCACTCCTAGAGACCTAAATATGGGGTTTCCATGAGAACTCAGGAAAGTTTGAAGTGCTTCTATTTTGAGGCAGGAAACTGAGAAACGAGTCCTTTTGCTATCAAAGATGGTCTGTGTCAGCTTTATCACAGTACCTAACTTCCTGAATCCCCATGAAACCAAAGGGTGCAATATCTCACTGTGAGGACCCTTCCTCCTATTCTTTGTACCTCTGATTGCATCAGCAAAATATTTCTGGGGCTACTAAAAGTAGTGTATGTTGTTGAAGAGACAGTCTGACTGAAACCCAATCATGAATAACTTTGCAATTGTGCATCTCATGGTGATTCAATAAAAAAATAATAGTGTAGGTAAAAGAACCTCTGAGATAAAAAAAGCTTATGTTAGATGTCTGCTCCCACTCTAAAAAATTTTTCCCTTGCTGTCAGAATATAGAAAAAGAACTTTCTGCTGGATCCCTTTATTTTTCTGTGAAGAATGGAAACGGTGACATTGCAGGTACCATCACAGCAGTACTGACAACAGATCATTGACATTCTCGGTGAATACTGCCATAGTGTGAACTCTCTAAGACTTGGTTTCCATGGGAAACACAAGCTTGTTAGCATTTTTCCCAATAAAAATGAAAAGCCTTCTCAAAGAAGGCATCACTGAAGCTGTGAGATGGCAAGAACAGGATTGGAAGT
Organism: Cryptotis parvus; assembly: GCA_021461705.1. Classification (NCBI taxonomy): domain Eukaryota; kingdom Metazoa; phylum Chordata; class Mammalia; order Eulipotyphla; family Soricidae; genus Cryptotis; species Cryptotis parvus. The sequence continues at coordinate 351,533 of JAJIBD010023166.1, read as the reverse complement.
GACTTGGTTCAATGCTGACTCCTTCTTCAACAAGCCCACTGATTTGGAAGATGCTTACATGACTCGTATTTAGTACCTGAGAACTTCAGCACAAAGAAAGATTTCCAGAAGTAGGTTGGTCTCTGAGTGGAGATCAAGTGGTTACAGTCCAACAGTCTGGCTAGGCAGTGGCCCTCTCAATATCTCAGGTCCAGTCAAATGAATCTGGTCTGAGGGTCAGGACTTCATTCTCAAATTGTGGAAGAGTTTGTATTCAGAGTAACATTCCATCAAGGAACTAGGTAATAGCTAAACTAAGAAGTAGGGGAAGGGGGCGTGTACTGGTCAAGAAGCCAAATTATTTCAAACGCAAACAAGACTTTTTAAATTAGAAACCTCTAAGGTTCAAGGGAGAGGTTCAAGTTAGGAAAAAATATTAAAGCCCACATGTATAATCAACTTTTTTTTTTGTTTTTTGGGTCACACCCGCAATGCTCAGGGGTTTCTCCTGGCTCTGCACTCAGGAATTACTCCTGGCGGTGCTCAGGGGACCATTTGGGATGCTGGGGATCGAACCCGGGCTGGCACAGGCCGGCGCGTGCAAGGCAAACACCCTACCCACTGGGCCATCACTCCGCCCCTATAATCAACTTTTTGATCCTTTAAGTGTAGTAAGGACGAATAGCTGAGGGCATGCCCTTCTGATCCCTGGTGTGTATTCTGGCTCTGCTCCTGTGCTTACTATGTGGCCCTGGGCACCAGGTGGGAGTGCTGTGTTACCTTCACTGTTCTGTATGCTACTTGATGCGCTAAAGCAACCTCTGAGGTTGATGGTGCAATCATTTTCACATTGCAGCATCTAAAGTTCACACAAGTGCAGCCCTGCACAGCACCTCCACACCCCTTTGCCCTACTCTTCCTCTTAAGTCACTTTTCCTTTTATCTCTACGATCTAAATGCCATCTGTTCCACAAAACTGTTCAAATGCTCCTCTTTGAATTCTGTTGCTAGAATGGAATTAATCTCAGCTTCCTCCAAATTCCATAACAAAAAAAATTCTCTTATGGTATGGCGTTCACATAATGAACAAACAAACAAACAAAAGGTACAAGAGCAGCAACAGGACCAAAAAAAAGCCCACAAAGATACTTAATACTTAGTAGATTGTGATAAAAAGTTCAGGGAGAGTCCCAGGTAAAGAAGTCAGAGTGCTCAAAGGAAGGAAAGTTTCCTCCCTAAAGCATTTGAGAGGAAATCTCTCTGTCCCCATCTAACAGTCTTTATAACTTTACCTTTGAAAGCCCTCTGCACTGGCTGATTCTAGTCAAAGCCAACCCCTATGCTTTTTCCCTTCTGAGACTGAGTAAGTGAAGGGGCAGAGACACTTGGTTTCCTCTCCACATCTTGCATGGCACATGGTCAAAGATTGGAAAGGCTGAAAAAATATAGAGAACAGCTTGCTGACAGTGTGTGATGGTGCTAGATGATGGTGAAGATGACAATGATAACAGAGAAGTTAACTGAACTGAAACCCAGCTGTCACGAAGGGTGATGGATTCATGGTGTTTCACTATGACTGAGTGAACAACAAGATATCCACTAATCAGACCTAGAAATGTACTCATTGGTAAACTGAAAAAACACTGGAAAATGGCAAAGGCACCTGGGCGGGACTCTTTTTATCAGCTTGAGTTTGATCTATAGATTAATGTGGTAATGGTACATGGAAATATTCTTTCTCTTGATTGTTTAAAAATGTCACTTTTTAAGTCATTGAGTCATTAAGTCATTGTTTAAGTCAATGACTCATTAAATCATTGCTCCTTGAGAAATACAGAAAATATCCAAAAGTATAGATAAGGGAAAATCACGCACCATAGCAAGTTGAGAGTCATGAAGATTTGTTGTTTTACCCTTGCTCTACCTATATGATTTTATACTGTTTGAGAACATACTGATATTTTCTATCATAAAAAGTGTATTGTACTTTTTTTTGGATACAGAGCACTTACATAAGGCACAATGTTTGAAAGGCAGGCAGCAAAGTCAGTAGCTTCTTCCCTTCCCCACCACTCAGTTCCCTTTGAATTGCTTCTTCCTTGCCCTCATCACCCAGTTCCCTTGAATTGCTTATGCATCCATAGAGAGGAGTCCTATACTTGTCACTCTACATTTTTGTGTGAGTCTTTAAGCCCTTAATTCTGGAGTAAGTGAAGGGGCAGAGAGACACTTGGTGACCGTAATTTTGTAAGACTTTCAAGAACCAAAATATTGTATGATTGTAAGATTTTCTGTTGGTGAAACATGTCCCTAATACAATGTCTTTAGGTTGATAAAAGATATCATTGGAATTATGTAACCAGAATTATGCATAACACCTCTTTCTCAACAAAGGTTGGAGGTACTTAGTCAAAACGCAATCCCTTAATAGACTTCTGTCCAAAGATTTCTCTGAGATGTTCCCACTACCTCGAAGGGGTTCAAAAGCTTAGAACTTGGCATCAAGAGTCTGCTTGTGTCTGGTTGCTGTGACAGAGACATGAGTCCTAAATGCAGGTCTCACTTCCCAAGATCAGATCTGACAAGGACTTTCTCACCTTGCTCTGCCCTTGAGGGGCTGGAGTTGGAAGTGAGGATGAGTGGGTGGGGAATTCCAGTTCCAATGAAGCAGTTTATTTAAAAAGTAATTTCCATAAAATCTAGCTCAAAACAGAGAAAAAAATTACTTTATGCTTATTCATACTTTTGTCATTTTCAAACTTATCTCCTTATCCTAAACACAAAGAAGTGGAGGGTGAGAATCTAGGGTGACCCTTGATCTCTGGTGCCATGTGCGTGTCGAGCATTTCCCTTGTTATAAATCCTCTCACTCTGATGCACATCCCAGCATAACTTCATTGGGAATCTTCTCCCTAGGAATCAGTTTCAAGAGATTTTCATGAAATTGCTAAGAGTTTGGATGTTTATTTACCAGTGAAGTGATTTTTTTCTCTATTCTCCTGCCTCCCCACCCATCTGATAAAGTTCCAGAAGGCAACTTAGATTCACAACAGCCCCCACCAGCTCCCCCACTGAATAACACGTCGTCTGGCGACAGGAGGCGTTTGATTACATTGGGATGGAACGCCTGCATCAACTCCAGTTGTCCCTGAATTGGAACCAACGGGACTCACGTGCTGCAGCCAACAGTTTGTCTTCACCCACTCCCCACTCTGAAATGAACCTTTCTCTGGGAAAACAAGAAACCTACGTGCCATCCTGGGTGAGAGACAAACAGGAACAACATCCCAGCATCACATCCCAGGCATTGGAGACTAGAACACACTCTGAGGGACTTGTAACACCAAGCCATGCTTTGAGATTTCTGGAGGTACCCTCTGTATAGCTTTCTCTAGAGTACTGGGGTCTCTGTGTTCATTTCACTTCATGGCATCTGGTTTTTCCAGTGGACAGAAAAAAGCACCTTCTATTTTCTCCTTCAGTAGACCTCTATAACACCCATCCACTCATATCCTTTCTGCCTTATTTTATCTTAGTCATTTGGATAGTCTGAGTAACAGTTCTCCAAAGATATTTACATGCTAATCCTGGAAGTCTTTGAATAAGTCACTTTATATGGCAAGAGAGAATTAAGGATCTAGATCAAATTGAACTTGCTGGTCCAATTACCTTCCAAACATGGATCTTAACCAGACCATCCTTTGGGCCCAATATATACACACAAAAAAATGAGTGAATTTAAGTAGGGAAAAGAAGAGAGATACATAAAAATCCAAATGAAGGTTGACATTACGAAAAGTTCAATCTACCTTTTGTGGTTTTTTGTTTGTTTTTATTTGGGGACTACACCTGGCAGTGTTCAGGGCTTACTTGTGGCTTGACACCCAGAGATCATTCTAGGTAGGGTTGATTAGGGAACCGTATTTTGTAGCTGGGGTGTATCTGGAGGGGTCGGAACAAGACAAGTGTCCTACCTGCTGCACTCTCTGTCTTTGCACTTGGAATGAAAGGATCATAAACTGGGGACTGAAATACACTTCTCAGTCTGGAACAGGGAAGAAGGCAGTGCTCTTCTAGGCTCAGCTTCTTTGATTTTAGTGCGGTGAAATCCATTTGGACTCTGACCTCCAGAGTCATAGTAGCTAATATTACAATAGAAAACCAAGATTGTCACGGTGGACTTGCCAAATGCCAGATGCTGAGAACATTCCCATAGCCTTGTGTTGTACCTTGTATCAGTCATCAGGGTCCAAGCAGGACAATGAAAAGTGCTCTTAGTATAGAAAGAGGCAATTGAATACAGATCACTGATTACAGGGATAGAAGCTGAGACACTATTGGAACAGCAGAGGATGCTGCTACGATACTACCAAGATGGGTTAGAAGGACACTGAGAGGAGATCATATGTCTGAGTCCAGAAGTGGGAGGCCAGGAGCATCTGGTGTAAGCTCAACCATGGTGAACTGGGGGAGTGCTGGAGTCTGGCAGGAGCTGGAGCTGCAAAGGGAATGGAACCCTACTGTTGAAGTTGTCTGAGACAGAGATTCCGCTTCACTCTTTATCCTGCTCTCCAATCTCATGCCAACAATTCTTATTAGTTGTCCTCAGCTGGTAGGCATCTGATGTGACAACCTGAGAGTCAGAAGGTCACCTGTCCTTGCAGTACAGAGCACAGCTGGGGAAGAGTAGTGAATGATTGATATACTTGACCATGAATAAGACAGGTGCACACACCTCCTTTTGCACTGATCACCATGTCCTGAAATGCAGCACAGACTCTAAGACCTTACGTAATCTGGTCCTCTCCTAACTGCACTGATTTATCTGTAAATATCTCCTCATTTGCCACACCCCACCAAATTGACTTCTCTATTCTCAGCAGGCCACAATGGGTTCTACATGGCACGTAAAGCAAAGGATGATTTCCCTCCCCTGTTTCTCCCCTTACTGATCTCTTTTCACTTAATTTTCATTAAGTTAATCTCGGTTCTGCTGCCACTTGTTCAGTTAATCCCATAAAATAGGTTCCCCTAATTCAAAGTCATCACCACAATCCCCTGCTTTATTTTCTTCTGAGCAACTGTTACTCTCCTATCTTGCTCCTTGCTCTATACTTGTTATTCAAAGTGGATACATGGCCACCAAAATCCGTTTCTTCTTCCTGGAAATAATGCAAGGTTCATTTCATGTTCCTGCAGTGTGCCTGAAGTTCCAGCTACTAACACAGAAGTGGATGAATACCCTGCTGCTTCCAGCCCTGGCCAACGAAACTTCTCGTGCACGTTCTTGCACAGGAAAGCATTTTCCTGTTCTGTCAGATGATGGCAAGCCTGAGGGGATTGCAGAGGCACAAGATGAAAGGAATCTGGGCTCAGGAATGACTAAGTGAAGTAGGATTGTCCCAACAACCCAAAGGCCCATCCAAGATTTTTATGGGTATAAGAATTAAGTGCTTTTTGTATAGTCACTGTATTAGTCTGACCTATCTAAGGCGATCCTTAATGCCAATGATTTTCAATATCTGATCAATAATTGATCTCCTATAGCTATTGTGCGATTAAATAATAAATACACAATGAGTATTTGTTCAGCAATGAATGTCTTCTTCCTTTGGCTCCTCATCTGTGAAGCTCCTAGAGGAAAGCCTGATATTCAACACTGTGCTCTTGACACTTTGCATTGTATCTAAATCTCTAGAAACAGTCAATGCATGTGTGCGCGTGTGTGTGATGTTTGTCAGTGTGTGCATGTATGTATGTGTGGCACTGAATTTATGTGTTAATAAGAGTAGCGATGATTAACAAGCCTCGTTTAGAAGCAAGACTCCCAGGAGCTGTTCAACGTTGCTGTAACTACCAACGGTTCCAGGTTCCCAAGAGGATTTTCACTGGATCCTTCTAACAAACCTGAAAGGAATTTACTTATAATGCCCATTACACAGATACTAGTCCTGAGCTCCCGGAAGCTTATTATTTGCCCAGGATGGTACTTTTTAAACCACTGACTGAATCTGGAATTAGTTTATTGTGCAAAACCTTTTATGGAGTGCCTACAACGTGGCTCAATTGACTCCGCCTTGTAGGAACAGACGGGAAGCCAAATTTACAAAGATACGGAAATTAGCTCCCAAAGCTAAAAAGGGCTCCCCTAATGCTGCTCCTCCGCCCCTCCCCCACAAGCCCAGGCTAGAGACCTGAAAACTGCTGGTGTCCTGAGGCTTCCGTGTTTATCCGTCACTTTGCTGCTGCTGTGTGTGTTTGTGGGTGGTCTGCAGATTTTCCTGGAGGCAGAAGCATGGCAGGAAGCCCCTCAGCAGCAATTCCACTTGCCCAGGCTAATGTCCCTGGCATTCTCAGGCTGCCCTTTTCCATACATTCTTTCCTCCTTCGTGTGCCAAGATTTCAGTAGACGATTTCAAGTGGGTTCCAGGCCATTTAGCTCAGTCAGAGATTTGGGTGAAAGTTTCCTCCCACCCATCCTAGGCCCCAGATAACCCATGAGGGTGTGACTGCCTGGGTGAGTGAAGGAAGGGCACACAATGCTATGGTGTTTTTCAGGCAAAGGATTGTAGCAAAAGTTTCTGCAGGGGCCACATTTATTCACTCTGCCCTGACGGTGCCAAGTGTGTAGGGGATGGGCTAGTTGGAAAACATGAGATGAAAAGCTGAAGAAAAGCTTGAAACACAAGCAACTGGGGACAGTGCTGGCCCCTGAAGGAATCCTGCAGACGGAATTGTTTGCCAACGAAGAGGGTCAGTGCAGGTGCCTGGAAGGCCAGCTGGATGCAGAGAAAAACGGCCAGGTCTCTGCCAAGGCTCAACCTTTCCCAGGTTGACAAGACTCTTCTCCATGCCTGGGTGCCTCTCTCTGTAAATAAACCCAGGCTGCTCTTACAGTGCAGAATGTCCCACATACCGCACATCTGAGGTGGGGTGAAATACAAATATGCCTTTTCATAATAGCTTTACACCTGGAGCAGCAGAGGACTGGTTTATTACCTTGGTAAACAAAAGTTAGAATTCAAGCAAAGTACAAACTTTGCCCAAGGCACTTCTGACAGTGCACCTCGTGTTTGCAAAGTGAACTCAATATATACATATACCACGTGAAGCAATGGCAGGAGGAGCTTTTTTTTTTAATTCTCTTTCTCTCTTGTCTGATTTCCAAGGTTTAAAAGTTCACACACACACACGTGAACTTGTGTGTGTGTGTGTGTGTGTGTGTGTGTGGGAGTTTACTTTGGCTTTGGTTTTGTTTCTCTATTTTTGTTTTCAGCATTTTAAAATTGTGCTGTTTGGTGTGTTAAAAAAATCTACAAAAAAAAAATAAGCCAGTTTCTACTGCTTTCCAAATGTGTTTTTTGTCGCATACAGGATTGCAATAAGGGTTTGCGGGTGGGAGCCAGAGTAAACCAGTTTGGAGTACACACAAAGGGACAAGAATTTGCATTGAGCTTAAACATTAAAAATTAATAAATATTTACTCACAGCCTGTTTTTTGACCAGCACAGAACTATAAACTTTCACTAATGTTACGTTATTTAATCTTCACCATTACACAGAGTAGAAATTATTTTATTATATTTTTTAAATGGGATCACAGTGCGATACAGTCACAAAGTTGCTCATGACTGAGTTTCAGTCATACAATGTTCCAACACCCATTTCTTCTTCAGTGCACATTTCTCACCACCAATGTCCCCAGTTTCCCTCCTGTCCTAAACCTCTGCCCTACCCTGCCTATGTCTCTGTGGCAGGCACTTTTCTTTTCCCTCTTTCTCTTAATTTCCTTTTATATGCTGTGGTTTACAATATCGTTGCTGAAAGGAATCATGCATACCACTTACCCCCTATCAGCAATGTTTATGTCCAGAGTGATCATTTCTAACTATCATTGTCATAGTGGTCCCTTCTCTGTTCTAACTGTCCTCCACCTTCCCCTTGTGGTAAGTTTCCTACCATGGACCAATCCTCCTGACGCTTTCTACTGTCTTTGGGTGCTATTCACATATTCTTATTTTCTGTATTCTGAAAATGAATACAGTCATTCTATGTTCTGGCATAAGACTTCCAAGTTATGTAGACGTATCATAGCTTCTTTATACATTCATTTTTTCTTGGGCATTTGAGTTGCTTCAGAATTCTGGCTATTGTGAATAGTGCTGCAATGAACCTAGCAGTGCAGATAGATTTTGGCATTGTGTTTTGGGCGCAAGGGTAAATTCCCAGGAGTGGTATTACTTGGTCACATGTAATGGTTTCAAGTTTTTTTTTTTTTTTTTGAGGAATGTCCATATTGTTTTCCAGAAAGGCTGGGCCAATTGTCATTCCCACCAACACTGAATGAGAATCCCTTTCTCTCCACATCCACACCAACACTGGTTGTTCTTTTTGATGTGTGCTAGTCTCTGTGGTGTGAGATGATATCTTATTGTTGTTTTGATTTGCATCTCCCTGATAATTAGTGACGTAAAGCACTGTTTCATGTGCCTTTCGGCATTTGTATCTCTTCTTTGAGGAAGTTTCTGTTCATCTCTTCACCCATTTTTTGATGGAGTTGTATACTTTTTGAAAGTTTCATCAGGGCCTTATATATCTTGGATATTAACCTCTTATCAGAAGAGTGATAAATATTTTTCTCATTTTGTGGACAGTCTTTATATTCTGGTTATTATTTCTTTCAAGTGCAGAAGCTTCTTAGATTAATGTAGTTCCATTTGTTTAGTTTTGCTTCTACTTTCTTGGTCAGTGGTGCTTTATCCTTGAAGATGCCGTTAGTTTCAATGTCATGTAGAACTCTGCCTATATTTTCCACTATGTACCTTATGGATTCAGGTATGACATGAAGGTCCTTAATCCATTTCGACTTTATTTTTGTGTGTGGTGTTAGAAAAGAGGACAGTCATTTTTTAAAAATTTTGCATGGAGCTGACCAGTTTTCCAACACCACTTGTTGAAGAGATTTTCCTTGCTCCACTTCATATTTTTGCTACTTTATCAAAGATGAACTGATCAACCTGTCACTTGGCTTGCCCTCTGTGTACCTCCATCTCTCTGCGTCATTATCTACCTGCACATGAGGAAACAATTGATCTCCTGAGGGAGATCAATAGGTCTGATATGTATCAGTGTATGGTGTATCTGCTTAGAGGAATTTTCAACTCTTTAGCATCCACCTGGCCATCTGGACCACTGTTTCACCAACCAGCACCTTCCTGAATTCAAGTGCAAAAGATTTGAAACATATGGATTAGATTTTCTCTCAAAACACATATTGGCTTAAAAAGCAAAGGCAGCACCAATAAAGCAAGAACACACATCTCATGTTCAGTTGATTCCACAAATGCCTCCATGTTCTCCCATCCCCAGCTTGAATAAATCAGATAAATTTCAGAAAAAAGAATCCGAACTCTTTGGGTTTCTTTCCAAAACAAGCCTTTGAACCTGAAGAACTTTGCCCATCTTTGTTTGCATGTTCGCTCCTCAAATGTTCAGCTGGGGATAGCTTGTTGCATAGCTCAGCCTGTAAATTTTTTTTAACTCTTTCATCAACAGATTAATTCCCAAACCTTCTAAAGCACAAGTGAAAACTCATTAAGCTTATTTTAAGAGAAGTCTAGAGGAATGTGTCAACTGGTGCCATTGTTACAGATGAAGGATTCTTTGCCTTAAGAACATATAAAAAGGAGCTAGAAAGAGGTGATGTCATTGAGGCATTGTCAACTCAGCAGTTTCAGGGGACTGGAACTCTGGCGGCTTACACTTAGCAAGGCTGTCCCACTCTCTTCCAATTCTCCTTTTATTCCCCACCCACTATCATTAATGCATCGTTAATTGCAGCTCCTTGAGGAATGCCTTTGACTTAATTTTATTGCAAGCAAAAAAATATATTGAACACAAACACTCATTTCAAGGACCTAGATTTCAACTGAAACTGGATTAAAGGATAATCCTGTACCAGAGCCCTGGAGGGAAGAGTAAAGGACCCTTTAGGCAAAGCTTGGTCTAGTCTGCTTATTGTTCAGACTCTGCTCTTTAAGCCTAGGCAACCCAAATGGTGGAATATTAGCCTCGAAACAAGCTTTTACAAAGCATCTAACTCAACCCCTTTCTCTGACAGAGGAAGAAACAAGCTCAGAGTGGAAAAAACAAGTACCAGGTCGATGCACTCAGTCAGTATCGCATCTGCCCCACTCCTTGAACAGGGTCCATAGTAGTCTCCTATGCTGGGAGAGAGTGAAATTAAAGGAAAAGAACTTACTTCTAAATCCTGATGTGGATTAAGTTTCCTGACGTTTTATCATTTTATCATTGATAGTAAGTACAAAGACTATTGATCAGATTCATGGAAAGATGTTTACCCAAAAAAAAAAGGAAATGGGAAAAGAGATTACCTTTGAAACATTGACTGAATTCTTACTCATGGTTAGGACATATTAATGTATCTTTATGTAGTTATTATTATGGACCACAAAGGCAGTGCTCAAAAAGTAATCTATATTCTTTCCCTATATTCAGTTTCATTCTAGTTAGGCTTTTTGATTTCTATGTTGTGTTTTTAAGTTGCTATGGGTCTCTGGCATTGAGAAATATAGATAGACCAAGACTAAATCCTAAGTTGAAGTAAATATATTGTTTAGGTTATTGGGTTAAAAAGAAGTTTCATGGATACTTTGGATCATATTTTTCAGGTTACAGATTAATATAGCAGAACACAGAGAGAAGTGTTTTATCTGTGATTACTAAGCAAATCAATGAATTACAACTAAATGTTCTTCCAACCAAGTGGAAAGAGTCTTCTTTCAGTTGACAAGCATAAAGCCAAACTCTTTGTAATAGTGTATTCAGGTGTCCTTTACGCACAATTAATGAACTGTGCCCAACTTCAGAGAGCTGAACATTTATTGCAGTCTGGGTCTGACTAATCCATGGCATCTCCAGTAGGTGTGGGTTATGAGTTATCCTTACCATCTTTTGTTTCATGGAAAGATGGTATACAGAAGTCAGGAGAATTTTCCAAGGTTCTGTGATGAGTCAGTGAAGGCGCTGAGGCAGCATGCCGCTACTGGATGAATGAGTAGATATAAACATTCTTCACATTATCTCTAACTTTGTTGGAGACCCGGGCAACTCACTTCATTCTGAGTCCCAGTTTCCTTCTTGGATGGACTTTTGCTGTATAACCTCTGAGAACCTTTTAACACTGACAGCCTAGAGAACCAAAACAAGACCCAGAGCTCTTTCATATCGAGAACATGATCACAAGTCATAAATTCCATGTCTTAGCTATTGTACTAAGTGTTGCCATAAATAATGGTGTACTTATGTATTTTTATAAGAATTTTTTTTAGTTCTGGGGTAGATACTCAAAAGTGGAATTGCTGGGTCATACGGAGGCTCAATTTTTTTTTAACATTTTATTATACCACCGTGAGATATACAATTACAACGTTGTTCACGCTTGGGGATTTCGGTCAAATGGTGTTCCAGCACCCCGCCCTCCACCAGTGCCCCTCAGCCACCACCCATGTCCCCAATTCCCTCCCCCTCCCACATCCCGCCTAAGTGGCAGGTTCTTTATCTCCTCTCCTCTCCCTCTCTCTCTCTCCTGGAGGCTCAATTTTAAGTCTACTGAAAACTCTATAACATCTTCCACATGGGTTAAAACAGACAACATTCCTAGCAGAAGTGGATAAGAGTTCTTTCTTCACCACATGCCCTGTCACGGTGGCAGATAAGGGATGAGGGTAGAGGAAAGAAACTTGGGAACCCCGGGGAGGGAAGTTGATACTGAGAGTGGGATTGGTGCTTAGAACATTATATGTCTAAAACTCAACTATCAATAACTTTGTAAATAGTAGTTCTTTAATCAAATTTTTTTAGCTTAAAACTGGCTAGAAAATGACATATGTCCAGGATTCTCAAACTGCCTCCAATACAGTAAGAGTATCCTTTAAGAATTTGTATGCAAGAAAAGTTAATAAGTTCAGTTTTAGTTTTATCCATGATTTTTCTTTTTCTTGAACTCTTTGTGATGTTAATATGTGTCTGTTTTCTAAAACAAGTGTACAACACAACACAACACATAAACAAGTAACTGGCAATAGTAAAGTTAAAAGATGTTATACTTTTACATTTTTATTTTTGAGGAATTATAAAAAAATGGTATTTATTGAAATACCATTATACATGGGGCAGAGCTGCTACTGGCTCTCCCTGTGCACAGCCACTCACGAGGCACCTGGGAGGGATGGCAGGTTCTAGCCCTGGCCCACCACCCCAGCAGAGCCTTGCAACAAGCCAGATGACCCCTCACTCCATGAGGGCCGCCATTTTCCACATCCGGACTTCCCTCTCGTCAGCAATCCACCCAGCAGAGGAGCTGATCACAGCCTGGTTCGGCCTCGTGGTTCATCAATAAATCCTGGATTTAGAGATGACTACAAGAGTATGCCATCTGCACGGCAGAGCCTGGCAAGCTACCCGTGTTGTATTTGATATGCCAAATACCAGTAACAATTATAGACCTCATTCCAATGACCTGATGGAATGGTTTGAGGCTCTTTATGTTCCTGGAGCAAGCAGATGCCCTTGGGCTCTACTAGCATGAGACAGGACATATGGAGATGTTACTGGTGCCCACTTGAGCAAATAGATGATCAACGGGAAGACACAGTGATTTATTGAAAATGTGCCACAATACAACTCGATCATTTCTAAAACAATCAGTATTATTATGCCCCTTTTATAGATGAGGGCACTGAGGCTCAGATATGAAATACTTTGTATCACACACACATACACACAAATATTAAACAATAAAGACTAATTGTTAAATTAGCTATACTGACTCTATAGCTTATATTTTCTTTTCGTTTTTGTTTTTTTGGATCACACCGGAGATGCTCAGGGGTTACTTCTGACTCTGCACTCAGGAGTTACTCCTGGCAGTGCTCTGGGGACCATATGGGATGCCGGGATTGAACCCGGGTTGGCTGTGTGTAAGGCAAACACCCTACCCACTGGACTATCACTCCGGCCCCTATAGCTTATATTTTCTATGATTATAAACTTCAGCATGAAATACATAGACATAGAAATTGCTTATATAGAAAGGAAATTAAGTGTATCAACATTTTATGCAGTTACACACACAATGCATGATTTTTCTGGGTCTCAATGTCTGAATATTTTGAAATTAAACCAAAGAATATGAAATATAATAGAATCTGACTTTTGCCCGATAATCTTGGAGAGAGAGAGAAGATACTTATTTCTGGAATTGTTCCAATCAGAAGTACCTAATATGCTCATAAATGGGAGATCAGTTAGCTGTTTATTTAGAATTCATGTTACTATAAACATGTGCCAGGCTTTTGTTCTACCCTCTCCTTACTTATTCAGTCTTATAATCTTCCCAGGAATATAAAGCAAGATTAAATAATCTTGAAGAACCTGTTTATGATTCAGAGACTCCCCCTCTGAGGGGGAGTCTGAATTGTGTTTCCTGCAAGTGCCCCACCAAATCCCAAACATTGGGCAGCAACTGGAATCAGATCCCACAATCCCACAAGTTTCATTCATAGCCCCACCCCATTTTTCCATTCTTTTGGAATAAAAGTATTTGAGTCTTTCAGGATATCTACTTCTATACTGCTTTAGGTGCAGTATAATGCTAATGATATAAGGACACGTTGAATTCTTGTATCACTTGTCTTCCTGTTGTTCATTGATTTGCCTCGAGTGGGCACCAGTAACGTAATTCGTTGGGAATGAGGTCCATTATTGTTACTGATTTTGCCATATTGAATACACCATGTTGAATTCATCCCTTGCTATGCAGGCCAGACCTCAGGAACAACCAGGCAACACTGCCTTGTCCTCTGCCCACTTCCAAGATCTAGAGGCAAGGAATCATGTCACATCAGAGGTTTTCTGTTCTGACTTTCACCAGAAAGAAAATGGCTGTGCTCACTTGTCTCTGTAATTTTCCCAAAGAGCGGAGCAAGTTCATGTCTAAAATGACTCAAGAGATTTACCTATCCAATTTGATTCAAATCCCTCCTTTTTAGAGATAAGATTACTGAGGTGCAGAGGGTAGAAGGTTGTCCAAGTTCATTCACAAATGTGGAGCAATGCTGGATTAAAACTCAGATTGCTTGGCTCCAAGCTCAATGCTCTTTTCACTGCCGTTGTCTAATTGCCTGGCTGGTAGGAAAGACATTATCCCTGGAAGGAAAAAGAGTCAGTCTTTGTTCAACAAAAAAATATGACCCGATGGATAGACAGCTCTGCACTTCCTCAAATTACAGTGGCTTATGGTTCTGTTGGGCTAACTCTGTGGCTCACTAACAAAAATACCTTATACTGCGGCACTGTGGCCATTCTGTGTTCATTCATGTCCCGGATATACCAGACCTTTTCTTGCTTTGCATATTCCATTTCCTGGATCTGCATTATTTCCCTCTTTCTCCTCATAGCAAATGCTTATTCTTTCAATACCAATTCCATGTCATCCTCTACCAAACTGTTGTGCTTTTAATTCTGTGTCACTTTAGGCAACTGCAAATATGTCTCCAAGAATCTCCTTCCCGCAGAGTTCCACAGCAGCACTGACACAGGAGGGATTCTGCACTGCATTTGGAATACAGAAGTGCAGTTACAGGGTTTTATGGTTCCAAGCGTGATAGATGCAGCACCATGTATTGTAATGTGGCTGAGCTGCTGACTCACCAACGGGTAGGGGGCAGCAGTTGCATCCTCAGTTGCCCAGCTCCCTCCAGGTATCCTCTGGAATCCCAGAAGAGCATGGAGAGTTCCACGGGGAAGACCAGCTGGTCCTACAGGTGACCAATATCATCAGAATGAGCTCTAGTTGGTTCTTATGGATTATGTTCCATTTTTAATTTCTCCCACTTTAAACTCATTTCACCTACCCAAGTGACTACCCCTGCTGACTACAATTGAGCACCGTACTCCAAGCAGCAACCTCAATATCAGCTGTGGAGCCAGTTCTAGCAATGTTGAGTATTAAATGCTAATGATAAAACTGGCTCCGTAGCAAATGTTGTGGTCCTGCTTCTCTGTTTAGAGTCTCCTGTGAATCATCCAGAATCAATCATTCCCCAGAGAGCACTTCTATGAAAGCACGTAACACACCGTGTTGTACTTTAATGATTGACCCGCCTCTCTTTCCCATTAATGGGGATACCTGATTTGTACTGTGTACTTACTTGAGCCAGGCACTCTTATGAGTGCTAACTTAAACAACCCAAAGAGAAAAGTGTGACTGTTATTTCTACTGTACAGAAATGATGGGTGGGAACTAGGGCAGGTCGATGATTTGCCCCAGTTTTCACAAATAGGCTTGGGCAGATGAAGCCATGGAAAGAGCAGCAGGTTCCACACCAACACTCTGACCCCCTTCAAGGAACGAGTCTCATAGATTATGAAATCCTGGCACTGGAATGAATGAATGAGTGATCCATTACTTCATTCGAGGAGAAATTGTCTTTTCTACAAAGTTGGATGGAAAGCTGATAAAAATGGAAGTTTGAGGGGATCTAGGATCTTTCTGTCCCTTGAATGCCGTGTACTCCAGATTGGAAATTAAAATCACAATAGATCCATGATCAAGGTCTTGCTATACAGAAGGACCTGCTTACACACCTTCTATGCTCCCCAAAGCATCAGCATGCTCTTTGCAAGCAATAAATACTGGCATTGCAGTACATTACCAGATGAGCCTGCTTTTCTCCCCTGTCCAGGTAGATGCCCCACCCTGGGTGGGGCTCTCTGAGCTTGTGAGTCTCCTGGAGTGAAGGGCTGAGCTTGGCTGGAGGGAAGAATTCCCACACAGGTGCCAGGCATGCAATTAGTGTTTAACACTTCACTTTTTATAAGTACTGATGAAATGTGACCTCAAAACTGTCTTTCTGGATGGAGTAAGCATAGACTGGGATCCAGACTTAATTTTGAATGAGCTTGTTGATGTCTAGATATCAAACTGGAACAAAATGTCAAGTTCGAATTCAAACCAGGCGCCTTTGACAATCGACGGTCATTCTCTGTAAAATACGTTTACGTATTTTACAGAGATATTTCTGGTTTCTGTAACTCCAGAGGAGATACAGGCTACATATCTTATAAGTGGCACTCCAGATTTCTTTTTAATAGAGGAAAAGGGAGGGAGCTAGATGACAGCTTGTGGCTTGCATGCACAAGGGCCTGAGTTCAGTCCCCTTGAAGCACTGCCAAGGATAGCTCTGGTGGTGGTGCTGGGCCGGAACAACCTTGCTTTGTTGGATCTAAACTTAGACCGATTCTGCCCATTTGCCTTAGTATCTATCTCTTTGAATAGCCCCTCAGATTCCTGAACATTGCTTGGAACTGTCTCCCTCCAAAGTGAAAAAGGAAAACAAAATTAAATTTATTTAAAATTTGTAGTACATAGAAAAAAAACTTGATTGCTCTCAAAGGAGACCAACTCCCTCTACTGCTCTTCTAGGGACAGAAGGAGGCAGGGAAAGGTATGTATAGTTCTATGTACTTGGCGCTTCTACTTTTCACAGGAGGAGAAACCCCTGGTGCTATTTGATGTATCATTTACGTTCCATTTTATGAACATGTTTGTATAACACGTTGAATGAATGAATGAGTGATCCAACCGCAAGAAGCACTTGCAATATTTGATGTCAGGACTTTTATTTGAAACTAGGCTTGGAGAACTAATTTAGTCCAAGTATTCTTTTTAACAGATGAGGAAACCCAGGCTCTGAGAGAAATCCCAGGTCTCATGATGCTAGCAGGCTTGAGAAGAAGTCACAGCAAAGAGGTCCTGGGAGCAGGGACTCGGTAGAGACCTAGGCTTCTTGTCTCAGAATAGAACCTTCTCTCCTTGTGCAGACTTCCACCTGCTACCTACAAGCCCACACATGGCACCCCCGTCCCGCAGAGCCTCTGTGAGATGGTAAAGCAAGAGATTTGGAGTGTGCCGACCTGAGGCCTTGCTGGCAATAAAATCCCGTCACCCAGCCTGCGGCATGTTCTAACCTTCCTGGGATTTTCGCCCAAGCTCATAAACCCTTTTCATTCTTCCCACGCCTTCTGGGAGTTAGTTCTCCAAAACAGCCTCTGTCATACCCCAAGTCCACAAAAAAGAGTTTCTCACAAGAGCTTATTTTTTGAAATCTAAATCCAAAGACAAGAAGCAGATCAGATGTTGAGGACCGAGCTGATGAGATTTATTTCCTTTTCCTTACAAAATTACCATTTGGGAATGTGTCATAGAATAAAATATCTCAGCCTTCTACACGTTTTAGGGTAATTCACTTATTTCTTGGATGAAAATGAGGCCCCAAAAGAAGAATGTCCTAACTCAGGACATGCAGGGACTGAGATGATTTGGGCTTAAGTGGGGACTTTGATCCCTAAGCAATATTCTTCCCTCTATTTGTAGTGGGCAGCCCTGTATATCCACGTGGCTGAACTTGTTTGTACATGCCTCTGCGTGTCTGTGTGTGTGTGACCACACATGCGTATGTGCCAGGGGTGGCATTGAGTTTCCCTATATATCACAGAGGGAAGGGAGTAGGGAAAAGGATAAATATTTGTTTGTTTGTTTGTTTTCAGGCTTTTGGGTCACTCCTGGCTCTGTGTTCAGGGTTTACTTTTGGTGGTGTTAAGGCAATCAAACAAGATTTCACTGCACATAAGAAATTGTCTTACCTCTACTATCTCTCTGGCCCCCAAATGGGTATTTTTATAGGTAGAGTGAAAAAAATTTTCATGGTGATTAGCATTTGTATTTGTAATAGAATCCAAAAATGAAAAACCCACTTCACAATTTTGACCACTATTAATTTCAAAAGTTCCTTCACTGAAAGAGATGTATATTTATAATAGAAAATTTGGAAGTTAAAAAATATAAAAGGATCAAAAATATTCATGATCACACTAGCTAGAAATAGCCTTGTCAATGTTGATTTAAATTCTTCAATACCTATTTTTGAAATGATGCCAATTTATGGCATACATGATTATGCCAAGTATGTGACTTGTTCTATTTGCTAATCTAATGGTCATGTCCTAATGAACTGTTTTCATAATACTAAATACTCCTTCATGAGCTGTTTTTAGTGACTGACAAGTTATTCTGTTCTATTAGCATATATATTCAATGCAAATAATTACATTCTATTTCCTTCCTTTCTTTGGTAATTCCTCTATGTTCTCATCATAAACATTAGTGAGATAAATATATCTTGGTATCTTGTTTATTGCTAAATGATATTCTTAAAAATGCAATAGTAAAACTAAGAGAATCACATCTAAAAATTTGACATATAAACATTTAAAAATTTAAAAATTTGACATAATTTGTCAGACCTCAGAAATCTTAAGTATATTTGCATTCAATAATAATGTGGTATGCAAGCACTTGTTTCTCCCTTCATTTTGCTTTTACTCTTCTGGAATACCAAGAAATCTTACAATTATTATAATCACTGATATGCAAGCATTTTAAATTTCCACTTAATTTTATAAAATGTATGTAATTAGTTATGCTACAAAGGAAAGGACTAGCCTAGTTCTATTTTACACTGTTTGCATTTTGATCTTCTTAATAAAAATGAATTTCTACATAATTATAAGCACATAAGGCAACTTTAGAGATTTTACATATAAATTAGTCTATAACATGTCCTCACGTTGCTTATTTAACAGTTCAAAACTGTAAAGATTTTATTTGTATTTTGAGCTATACCTGGAGTGCTCAGGACTTTCTCCTGGTGTTGCACTAAAGGATGACTCCTGGCAGTGTTCAGGGGGACTATATGTGGTGCCAGGGATTGACTCAGACTGGTTGTGTGCAAGTTAAGTGCCCTCGACCCACTGTACTATCTCTCTTGAACCCTGTGAAGATTTTTTCAAGTACTATAATGATAAGTCACAGATACATGGGGCAGAGCTGCTACTGGCTCTCCCTGTGCTTAGCTGATCATGAGGTATCTGGGAGGGAGGGGCAGGTTCTAGCCTTGGCCTGCCATCCCAATGGGGCCTCACAAGAAGTGAAAGGAATCCCCAAACCACAAGGGCAGCCATTTTCCACATCCAGACTCCACAGTTTGTCAGAGCTCCTCCCAAGAGAAAAGCTAATCTCAAGCTCTGCTCATCAGAGTCCCACCCTACAGCGAAGCCTATTTCAAGCCCAGGTGTGCTTGAACCAAAGACACAGATACACTGGGCAGAGCTGCTGCTGGCTCTCCCTGTGTTCAGCTGCTCATGAGGTGTCTGGGAGGGAAGGCGAGTTTTAACCCTGGCCCGTCATCCCAATAGAGCCTCGCAAGAAGCCAGAGGAGCCACCACACCACAAGGGCAGTCATTTTCAACATCCGGACTCGGCAGCTTGTCAGACTTGTCACCAAAGATAAAAGCCAATCTCTCCCTGTTGCATGCAGCTGCTTTGCGGCCACATGGTTCATCCATAAATGCACAAACTTAGAGCCTACTACCAAGAGTATACCCTCATGGCAGAGCCTGGCAAGCTACCAGTGTCGTATTTGATATGCCAAAAGCCAGTAATAATTATAGATCTCATTCCCATGACCTGGACAAAAGGTTTGAGGCTTTTTATGTTCCTGGAGCAAGCAGATGCCTTTGGGCTACACTAGCACACTACAGGACATATGGAGGTGTTACTGGTGCCTGCTCGAGCAGATCGATGATCAATGGGAAGACAAGTGATACTATAATGATCACATGGTATAGATGTCCTGCAATTTGGTGAAAGAGTTCTCTATTTTGAGTCTCTGAGTTGTTTTCACTTTAATTAGTACTAAGAGGTAAAGACTATAAACACTTTCCTTATTGCCATAGGGTGTCAGTATCACAAATTGAACTATGCTTTGTGTATTGTGGGAGGGGACAAAACAACTTTCTTACATAATTGTTTCCAGATAACAATATTTACAGACTCTTTATTTCCTTTAAACTCACATTTTTTTTCCTTGCATCTCTGTAGATTACAGTGTTTATTCACAAGGACATAAAAAGTCAAAGGAAGTATTAAATAGAATAGTGTATTTTGTGTATAAGTTTAAACTTTGCTTATAAAAGTAATGTTATATGCAAAGAATTGCAGAATAGAAATAGAAATGAAGAAAATGAAAATATCTTGTAGTCACTTCATGAAAGAGAAAACTCTGAATGTGATAATGTTGATGCATTTCCAGAATCCTCCCTATGGAAGTTGGAAACAGGGTCCATATTGTCTCTATCCAGAACTTCTAGTGTACAGTGAACATATCATAGAAATATTCAGTACATCAATATACACTTTTTAACAGATTTCTAGTTTAATATAAGTGACATAAGAAGCAATTATGAGAGAAATCATAATTGCCTTGGTTGTTAGTGAGCTTAAGGACAAACTTAGGAGGACAGAAAGGAACAGAGGTTGCCCAAGTCTTGCCCTAGAGTTTTTATCTTGGTGTGTTCTCACTAGTAAGGAAAACTTAGACTTTTTTTTTTGGTCCCTCCTCCACCCTGGACCTGAGTTTTACAATAGCAAAAATTAAAAAAGTATAGTATTCTTATACTTGTCTTTAGGGCATAATGTAATACTTACTGTTTCTGACCTATAAGCAATAAAAATTTGCCTTACCCTCTTTTCAGAGCCATGCTCTTGATGACATGGCAGAACACAGAACACAGTCCCCAGAAGCTATAGATGTATATTTGTCCTATGGCAATACCAACAATGGTTCATCACAAACTGACTTTAGGAGAATACAGGACTTCCTTATGCTGGATCACCATTGCAGCAAAGAATGTTTCCTCTTATTTGACCATGGGCACTCTGCTCCTTATTGCTTATCATGATATATATTGACCTTAGTGGGTGGGCACAGCTCTCCGGAAGGGAAAGTTGAGGCTCAGAGAAAAGGAGCCATTGCTGGAGGACCAACCTTGTAAGAGAGAGAGAAGAGGACCAGAATGAAGTCCAGGCCCTATGAACTCAGTGCAACATTCTTTTTTTTTTTTTTTTTTGGGTCACTGAGGGTTAACAATAAAACTTTATTTTTTTTTTATTTTTTTATTATACCACCGTGAAACATACAATTACAAAGGTGTTCATAATTGGTTCTTGGTAATACAGTATTCCAGCACCCATCCCTCCACCAGTGCCCCATTTCCACCACCAATGTAACCCTCCCCTCCCATCCCCCACCCGCTTTAATAGCAGGTACCCCAGTTTCCTCTCTTTCTCTCTCTCTCTCTCTCTGTCTCTGCATCTCTCTCCCTCTTATAGTGCAACATTCTTTAAACTTTTCTCACTCTCTGCCTTAGGCATGGGTGACTTGACCCATGGATCAAAGATAGGCCATGCCATCTGCATTTCTAAAACTAGCAGCCCCCTCCCAAACAAACACTATCATACACTGCCATAAAGTAAAGACAATCCCAACAAAATGCTCCTGGGCATCCTTCCCACCTTGGAAGGATCTGTCTCATCTTGTGGCCCTTGCACTGTTGCTGGAGCCTGATTCATACTTAAATATTGTTTGGTCCAGACCACCCACAGCTACGGACCATCTCAGACAAGCCAGGAGCCCTTCCATGGGGAGTTTCCAGCTCTGCATCACTCATGCCCAGGGGCACGCTCTCCATTCTCAGGCAGGGTCAAGAGTCCCAGACAGCAGACACCCAACAAGCACCTCTGAAGAGCAGAATATAGAGGGGGAGACTTTGAAGAGAAGCTTGAGGTGATATAAGACTCTAGAAAGCGTTGGAACAATATGGTCACACTCTATAGAGTCATCCTTTATGATTCATGGTCATTGTCTCACCTGTATGAGCCTTGCACTAGTAAGAGGCTTTTGTTGTTAATCACAATTTAACAGACAGAGGTGATAAGTGTTTGTAAACCATCTGGCTGGGCCTAGATTAGATAGGGAGAAGCACAGCTAAGACCTAAACCTTAATTCTTCAGACTCCAAAACCCCATCTTCCAATTCCCTGTTCTCTGAAGAATGGCTTCAATACACTGTGCTACTTGGAATTCTCCCTCTCGCCCAGGAGATGAGTTTGATAAGACTCTACTGCTCTTTACAAGGGGAAAAGTAGGCTCCACTCAAGAAGTGAAGACAGTACGGCCTCTGGCTCCACGTCTCAGTATCCTTTGCTTAACCTGGTCCCATTGGCAAATAGGTCCCCAGAGAACAGGAACTTGTGAACAGGGCAAGAATGACAAAAAATTCAAAGTAGACTAAGAACTCTGAAGGGGGCTACAGAGGAATGTTTTCGATTGTTGACTGAGAACTGCTCTGGGGGAGCCCCAGCCCCAGCTCTCAGTGTGTGGGTGTGAAATGTGTTTTGAGGTCATGTCCGCTTCCTCTTAGGCATTGCGGCCTGTGATTTTCCCTCTGGTCTAGGCCAGATGCCACTTTCTACTGACCAGGCACGGAGTCCTACTTTAGAAAGCCCAATTGTTGCTCAGCAGTGTGGTTTCTTGAAAGAAAAATGTGAGCAGAGGCGAAGAGGGAAGGAAATTGGCAAGAGAGAATAGAGAATAACAAGCACACTGACTTGTCTGTCACTTGTTTTGGGAAAGATTGTAGAGCATTTTACACTGGCCGTGGCCTGTTCCTTCTCTGAGTGCAGAGAAAAGTCTAACGTTTTTAGCATTTTAAAGTCTGGGCAAAGTTCTCATTCATTGTATAAATACAGCTTGAAGACCAGTTTGGAAACTTAAAGAATTAAAATGGGATATGATGAAGATTTAAAAGTGGCTTGGCAGGGTGTGTGTGTGAAAAGATAGCTTAATAGGCTGAGTTCATGTTTTGCCGGCAGAATGCTGGGATTCAATCCCAGGCATCGAGTGGTCCTCCAAGCACCCCCAGGAGCAGCCCCTAGCACCCAAATGGGAGTAACCCTTGCACTGCGGTGTGGCTCCTGAACAAATGCTAAAAGCAAAAGGATGCAAAAGGATGTAACAAATGCAAAAGGATGTAAAATAAGACGGTGGTCTGAGAAAGTCTACAGAGGCAGAATCAATCTGTCTTTGGGGCTACATGATGAGGAGAGGGGAATTGATTGATGAGTGAAAGATCTCTGGGTTACTAACTCAAGCATTTAGTAACCCAGGAACAGAGCTAAGGACCTTGGAGAGAGAACGTTGGAGGGAATATTCTATTTGTTGAGAATATTCTCAGGATGTTAATAAAAGTCAAGAGGCTTAGAAGAGAGGGCCTCTAACTCCATCCCATGAAAATCACCTTGGAAAAATGCTTCGTGACAATCATCATGGATCACTGCAGAGTAAATAAGGAGAGATTTGGAAAGGAGATTGAGAAAGAGTGGATGGTACTTGTGTAATTCATAGTGAACAAAGGAAGGAGATTATAAGAACAAGTAGACTTCTCTGATTTCCTTCAGCTAATTATTTTCATAGATTGTTTCGTAGTAGCACCAATGTCATATTGATAACCTAATAATGGAATGACTTGAGAATCTTGAGTTAAAAGGTTCTGAATTTGACATTATAAATTATTAGCCAAATACTGGGATTAAAAATGTTTAATGTTTATGTTATTTCTTCCTTCTCTAAGCAATGGTTGTCTTATAAATTTTCTGTATAAATTATAATAAGCCATTCATTGCTACTTTATCAGTTTAAGCTGTCACACCAATAAGCAACTAATTTTATAACTGAAATTAAAAGCTTACCAATTTGAGAAGCTCAAGCTTTAAGGAGGAAGTACTAACAGATTGGAAAACCCAGTGAAATTTTCAGACCAATTTATAGGAAATCCTCATAGCTCCAGTATCCTGTAGGGAAGGAAGACACAAGAATGGAAGTCAGGGGATGTCCCATCAAACTCCTGACTACACCCCCCCCAAACTCCATCACTGGTGATGTTTGCATGTCCGATACAGAGTCCAAAAATATGGACTCTTGTGGGTGCTTTGTTTGCTTCTGTGGCACAGCTCTCAGTCATTCTGTATGTGCTAGGGCTCAAGGAGATGTTACCGTTATTATCAAACACTGATATTTAGTATCACTCAAAAAGTAATCAGTTCAGTGTTGACTCTGAAGTAATAAGAGGTGGGTGTTGTGCATGGACTTCAATTTAATACTGAAAAATACCTGTTTCTTGAAGATATTGAACTTTCCAGGTGCTAAGCAATGGAAATAGAATGTCTAACCAAACAGTCAAGGTCTCTATTGTTATGATGCTTCATAATGGGATGAGAGCTCCAAGACTGTCAGCATACGTGTCCTGGGAACAGAAACACAGGATGACAAATGGAAGTCAGAATCTGAGATGTTGATGCAGAGTCAGCCAGCCACTCACAACCAGTGCAATTTTGGACCAGCTCATGTCACTGAAAAATGACAATGATGACAAAAATAGAAGTCATTATTTATGAGCTACGATTTAAGACAAGGAAGCAAGGAAGGAAATGAAAAAAAAGATTCTTTGTGCTGATGTGCATATGTTGAAAGAGTACAGAACGCCTTTAAATACGTTCTGCCCCCTCTTGCCTCTTGTGTCTCTATTTATACTTGTATTCTGTTACCTGACTGTGATTTAGTCTAGATGATAATACTAATTTGTGTAATATAAGTCTACATTGCTTTGATAAAAGAGGGGATGTATTTGGCACACAGAGTATAAAAAATCTCCAGGAGAAATGAAAACACATAAGACTGTAGATTGTTGCTCTCATCCGTGCTTTTAACACAGTACTTGAGTAGGCTCCTGCAGTCTGATGCCTCATGAAGCTTCTGTGGTCCCATCTCTCATTGAGCCAAGAAATCTGATATAAAATGTCTGGAATGATCAAAGAGTGAAAGGTGTGTGGAGATAATTAGAGGCTACAGAGCAAGCAATAACATTAATGTGCACTCAAATCTGAATACAGGTAGTAAATTCCTTATGTGGACCAGGGTTGGTTACGTTTAACATTATAAAAAAATAAAAGCCAACACATACAACTCTATCTCCAATAGTTTTCTTCCTTATACATGAAACAAAAAAAAGCAGAAAAATGTGTTTTTATAATAAATAATCATGCCTTGTTTAGCATATGGGGTCAGAGATTGCAGTAATTTTAGGATTATAGCTAAATGGTGCACCTTAATTTTATTTTTATGGCTCAGGTATTATATTTGAGAAAGTAAAAATGATGATTATGCTGTTAAAAGGAACAGAGAAGTGATATTTCCTGGGTGTCTTCATGGTGCCAGGCACGCTGTGACATTTTTTCCTACATATCCCATGGGATGTCAAAAGATCACTTGGCCGCCCACCTATAAAATGGTCAGACTTCTTCGTCAAGACCCTGGACGAAAGGTTTGAGTCTCTTTGTAGTCCTGAAGCAACCAGATGCCATTGGGCTACACTGGTACGTGATAGGGTCAAATGGAAATGTTACTGGTGCCCGCTTGAGCAAATCGATGAATAACGGAATGCCAAGTGATCAAGTCAAGTGATCAAGTGACACTGTCTCCTAGTCCCTTTAATCTTTCTCACCTTGTTCTCCCCCCATCAAAATCTTTCTACAATCAGCAGAGTTTTTCTTGAGTCCTTCTTCCGAAGTGCTACCTGCTCCATTTCACTCCATAAAGCACCTGATAACTCTTCCCCCTGAGGATTAAGCCTGTGTCCATGTCTGTTCAGTTTTCCCCCTTCCATATTTCTTCAGGATCCAGTCCTTCCTTTATCAGATTTTATAACAAAGTCCATCATTCAACTGCAACCTGCTTCCCCATAGAAGAGTATAGTTTGTGAGAAGAGGGCACCATTTCTATTTTTGTCACAAACCCGTATGCAGGATAGTTCTAAATGTGGACAATGTTCTCTATGATGTTAGTTGATGCAACAAATGAATTGAGTTACTGAGTTAACCAAGTAATATTAGTCCCCAGTTTTCTGATAAGAAAAATGAGGCTGAGAGAAGGTGAGCGGTCCCAGTACCTATGTGTGATCTGTAGTCCAAAAATATGGATTCAACTGCTGACTTGTTCTCTTAGAGACTCACAGACATGGGGCAGAGCTGCTACTGGATCTCCCGATGCCCAGTTGCTCATGAGGCACCCGGGAGGGATGGCAGGTTCTAGCACTGGCCTGCCACCCCAGCAAAGCCTACAACAAGCCTGGCGACCCCCACTCCATGAGAGCCTCCATTTTCCACATCCCGGACTTACCCTCATCAGAAATCCACCCAGCAGGCCAGCCTATCACAGCCCGGCTCATCGAGATCCACCCTGAAGCAGTCTTTTTTTAATCCGGCCCAGGTATGCTGAACCAGAGACTCATAGACATGGGGCAGAGCTGCTACTGGCTCTCCCCTGTGCCCAGCTGCTCATGAGGTGCCCAGGAGGGATGGCAGGTTCTAGCCCTGGCCCACCACCCCAGAAGAGCCTACAACAAGCCAGATGACCCCCCCACTCCATGAGGGCCTCCATTTTCCACATCTGGACTTCCCCCTTGTCAGAACTCCACCTAGCAGACCAGAACCACAAGCGGCCGTGCAGTTCATCAATAAATGCTGGATTTTGAGATGACTACAAGAGTATGCTACCTGCACGGCAGAGCCTGGCAAGCTACCCATGTCGTATTTGATATGCCAGATACCAGTAACAATTATAGACCTCATTCCCATGACCTGATGGAATGGTTTGAGGCTCTATGTTCCTGGAGCAAGCCGGTGCCCTTGGGCTCTACTAGCATGAGACAGGACATATGGAGATGTTACTGGTGCCGCTCAAGCAAATCGATGATGAATGGGAAGACAGTGATACAGTGATACAGTTCTCTTAGTTACTATCAATAAGGGCGGGTGATTCCTGTCATTTTGCAGCCTAATGATCACTTCTCCGGAAAGAAACTACTCAGTACCCCTGAAAATCAAGCTGCTTTAAGTGAACAAACAGAAAGTGCTTTCCCCCCAATTTACATCCTAAACTATTTCCACCCCATCTCTCCATCTTTCCATCACCCTCCAGGAAGTGACACAATTCCTTTGGGGGATACACTAGAAGAAAGCACAGGCCCAAGAAGCAGCCCTTAACTTTGCACGTGCAAAGCCTTTTGTTAGATCCCTGACACCAAAAAACACTTAAAAGGGCATTACTGAAAAGCAAATATTTCAAAGCAACCAAAGGCAACGTATGGTGTAGGGTTCAGCAATGAACCTGAAGCACAGGATTATCCAGAATCTCCATTAAGGTCAGAAAAAATGAAATCTTTGAAATCCAGGACACACTTTCTGAGTGTCTACCGCCCGTTCTCATACAGCAGTGCTATAAGCTGATGAGAGTTTAGAGATGGCACCTGACTTTCAGGTTGCTCTTAGGCTCTCCAAGGTGTGAAGATGACACATACCAAGGTGAAACAGCCTCAGGTTGGAGGATACTGGTAAGAAGATAAGAGAAAGGCCCCTGGCCAAGTCAGAGGGCCAGTTTCTGCCTTTCTTTTTTAGAGATGTTTCTTGGAGCTTGAGTTGCAATACCCACAAAATTTAGCACATGCCATTCTCCTTTTGACTCTCAGAAGAAAACAACTCTGCCAATACCTTGATTCTAGGTTGCTAGGCTCCAGAACTGTCAGACAACAAATTCTGGTTAAATAGCCCAGTATATATATTTTTTTGTTACAGCATCGAGCACCCACTCATCTTATCAACTTGCTTTTCAGATATTTAGGTCTATCTTCCTGAGATAAGACCATCTCATAGATCTCCCTCAGTGTTACTATTTCATGACTTTTCCCTAAAATTCTAACATTGTGGAAGAAGCTCTATTTTAGGGTATAGTTGACCAGACTGAATTCCTCCCAAACTGATGGTATGATGGTAAATGTTTACTAGCTCTTGGGAGTAGGGAGCAGAAAAGCCCTGATTTATAATCTTTGGCAATTTCTGACTAGGGTTGATTTCAAGATTTCCATTTAGCTCATTGAAGGTAGAGATGAAAGAGTTCTGTGCCATTGACTGAACGTTGGTGGACGTGACCAGCATAGCTCTGTGTTGGTCCTCTGGGGCCTCAGAGGTTAGGCTAAGCTTTTACACCTGACTTGTTTAAATGCCTGAGCTTTGTAAAACATCTGAGCAAATGTCAGGAAACTAAGATCTGAATCCTTCTTCTTCAATGGAACCCCCGAGTAAAATGGAATAAACCTTTAGACCTCGACAACAACCATCTCTTGTTAGATGGGAAGTCTTGAACAAAGTAAGGATTTAGAGATTAGTGGATTGTCCTATGCACCCTTTAGGGTGGGAAGACAAGGCAAGTAAATCCTCCTTATTCTTTGATTGCAGTTTTTTTTCTCTTTTGAAATTCCCTTATTTATGACTGAGGTAACATTGTTTTTACAAGAGCGCAAATGTTTTGGGCTATAATGTTATGGAACCACACCCACTGCCAGAGTGCCAGTATCCCTTCACTATTGTTCATAGAATCTTTCCCGCCCAAAGGTCCTTGTCCCTTAGTAACCTCAGTTCTGTTGTCAGAGTGTAAGGGGTTTGTTTTCATTAGGCCCCTGTCTATCCCATGACGTTCTTTATGTACCACTGGTGCGTGTGGTTATCTCCTAATTGTCCTTATCTGCAAAGTACCAAAGGTACTTTGCTTGAGTATAGTTTATACTAAAGACTCTAGATCATTTGTTGTGACTCTAGATCAGGTTTATTTTGGGGAGGGAGGAGTGAGAATGTGTTACTTCACAGAGCTAAAGCAATGACTTCTGAGGCACTCTGGTTGATGTCCTGTGCCTCTCCATGATTCTAGACCAGAGCTTTCAACCTTACCAACAAACATCACAAAGGATGTATAGGAGGTGGTGGAGGAAAACATAACCAAGGGGTGCTCAATTCCAGAGAAAAAGGCGACAGGTAGGGAGCAGGTGGGAAGCACTGTAGGGGCCCCAGTGAGGCAGCACAGCTTCTGAGCACGCTTCCTCCAAAAGACTCCTTTGACATGTGAACGGAGCAATATTTTTTACCTGCACTTGGATGGCATCCAGGACTGAGGTGGGAGGTGGCAGCTGTTTAATAGCCCATGGTAACACTCCACAGCAATTAGGACAGGAAGTGGAGAAGAGTGCATCAAGCTGAAACTGCTGAGGTAGTTGAGGTCAAGGAAAGCTGCTCCTCAAACTAACTTCTCCTTCCTGTCCAAACCGGATGTCTTCCACCAGGGTTGACAGGTGGTTTCTAAAGTGTATAGTTTTGATGTAGGCAGGCAGACAGGAAAGGTCCTCCATGACAATGAACTTTCCAGGCTAGCTTTAGGACCGCTAGCCCTAAAGCTGTCCAGACCCATTTTTTGGAATCAGAAACCAAGACTTGATAAGAGTTCATTAATAATAGACACTAAGGAAGCTGGATCAACCTTCTCTGCCCAGTACTTAATCTGATTAATCCTCAGTGACCCAGACCACAGAAAACACCACAACATTCCAGGACAAAGAAGATCCAGCAGGTACAGAGGTCAAGAAAAGTAGTTTTCAAAAAAAGACTACTCCCAACTCTATTGCAACCCCCCCACCTCCCTTCGCCCTCTTGACAACTGCCCTCTCTAGCAATGGACTTTAAGCTAGGTAGAAGCCCCATGTAGGAAAAACCTATAGAAGCCTCCTTCACTAAAGGAGGGGTGTGTCTATGCTGCCAGAGCCCATGTGATGCTTGAGTCCACGTGGCCAAGCACCTGAGCAAATGTGTCGCCTGCATCTCCCTCCTGAGATGTGTACTTAGTCCTCCTTCCCGTTCCTAAAAACCTCCAAATAAAATCTGTTTTACTTTTGCAGCTCATTTACTCCTGAAATTCTTTTCTGCGAGGAAGACAAAGAACCTTGAAAAACTCTGTGTAAGGCCTAGGACTGACTTTCCTTTCCTGCAAAGATCAATTGCTTGCTTCAGCGTGAGTCTGTGGCTCCTTAAGAAATCTTGGGTGGTGGGGATAAAATCCCATGCCTAGAAGACCAAGCGGATATCAGGTGTGGCTTGGCGGCCACCTGCTGGGACTGGCAGGACTCTGGCCTCTGTGTGTGTGTGTGTGTATGTGTGTGTGTGTGTGTGTGTGTGTGTGTTTGGGGGTGCTCATTACAGACTATTAGTCCTAGCCTTTCTGGCAGTTCCCAGGTTGGCAGAGATTGACCAGGAGAAAGTGACTGACTCTCTCCTCCAGCCTCCCTCAAGTCCCCTGTGGGGGGCCCACTTGAGCCTAATATACATGTCAAGAAGCAGGATCCTTGTACCCATTAGAATTTGAGTGTCAAAGTATCCCCCACCCCTCCTGATTTCTCCTGTGCATGCTCTCACTCTTTTGCTCCCTCTCCCCACCCCCTCCACTCTTGGGCAAGGAGTCTGTGAGTCTGTGGAGGTAATGATGGGATGTTGGTGGAAACAAGGAATTTTAAGGTTTAAAGGGTTAGAGGGTTAGAGGTTTAAAGGGTTAGAATTTTCATCAAAGAAATTATGTTGGCTCCAACTTTTAAATTCTTATCCAGAATCTAATCACTTTTTAACCCCTGCAGCTATGACTTTCTGGTTTGTTGCAATCACCTCCTACTGGCCTCCGTTTCGCCCTCTGTTCCTTGCTATAGCCTCAAGTCAAAAGGCAGACTAACTCTTTTTCAAATGTTCATTGAATCATGCCACTATGTTGAAATCTTTGACTTGATTTTCCATTTCTTTTTGTATCACTTGTATCACTTGTCTTCCCGTTGTTCATCCATTTGCTCAAGCGGGCGCCAGTAACGTCTCCATTCATTGGGAATGAGGTTCATTATTGTTACTGTTTTTTTAATTCCATTTCTATCAGAGACAAAACCCCAGACCTCAAAATAGCTATAGGGCCTGATGACCTGCCCTGCAATATCGCTTTAGCTTCTTTTGCCCACCTTTCAGATCCCAGTCAGATTACACTGTCCAACCATTCAGGCATCCTGCCTCTTTCTAGAATATGTTTCTATTAAGGTCATTGTTTTCTCCTGTGTTCACATACCCACCTTCTCTCCTTTAAGTCTGCTCAAATCTCACTGCAATCAGTTCTATTTTGAGCATAGTATATTATCTAGTAGATCTGTAATTTGCTCCATCACTTCCATCTTTGTCATCACATCACCTCAAACCTGGGTCTTTAAGCTGTTTTAGTTTCCATACACCCTCTTAAAACTTAACAGGATTTGTTTCTGTTTGTTTGACTGTTGCTTTTTGTTTTGGGGTCGCACCCAGAAGTACTTCCTCACTGCACTCAGGAATTATTCCTGGCAGGCTCCGGGACCAGATGGGATGCTGGGGATTAAACCCAGTCAGTTGCATGCAAGGCAAGTACCTTACCTGCTGTACTCTGGTTCCAAGACACTCTGGTTCCAAGACAACATCTTTTAGTTAGCCATTGTTCATGCTTATTGGGTGGTTCATTTCTGTCTCTATCTTTTAGGATGTTAGACCAGCAAGGACAGAAAGTTTCTTCTTTTGTTCACTAAAATATACCTGCCACATGAAAGAATAAGGGTGAATGAAAGAGCACATAACTAAAATATGCTACTTAAACTTTATATTGTGATGTAATTGCAAATTTACAGAAGAGTTGAAAAAATATTTTCTAAGAGTTTAAATACACTCTTCCTGGAGATCTATTCATCTTTACCAACAGGTTTCCTTCAAGAATATTTAATGATATCAATGTCAACTTCAGTAATAATTATAGTAATGACATGCTGTTACGGCTTGAATGTTCATGCCCTCTTTGCAAATTTGTGTTTTTAAATCTGAAATCCCAATGGTGATTATATATAAATATTTATAATAATAAATGTATATTTATAAACATTATAAATAATATATTTATAAATATATAGTCATATATATATTTAGGGTGGAAGGTCTCTGGAAGGTGGATAGGTCATGACGGAGAACTCATGAGTGGACTCAAGGTACTTTTTCTATTCAGTACTGGCCACTCGCAATCAAACTCCCTCTGCTCTGCCAGTGCCAAGGGTGACTGGGGGACAATGCTGCCTCCTCCAGGCTGGAATGCCTTTGAGCAGCTGTGACAACACTCCCAAAGTCATGAATCACCACATTCTTGCCCTCTCCAATGCATGTGCTCCCTTCACTCAGTCTTCTTGCCCTGTGTGCCCATGATGCCAGTGTAGATCATGAACTTCAAGCCTGGGGTTAACCACAGGATCTCAGGGCTCCCTCCAACCTGGTAGTGGAGATGCCATCTGCCATCTGCCACAGCTGCAGGGCGTCCCCAGAAGCAGAAGGAGGGGAGTATGGTGTAGGTTGAGGAAGGACTTCCCACATCTGGTTCAGCTTTATTATAACCTATAGGAAATAAGTTACTGATCTCTCCAGGCCTTAGGTTTTGAATTTGCAGAATGATGAGAATAAAGATATTTGAGAAAAATCATGATTTATTTTTGAGAAGCCAGGGGTCTGTTCCTGGAGACACATGGCCTGTGAGTACTGAACCTGATGAAATAATGCTTTTAGGCCCAATGGTACTGCAGTGTTCATTGGGCCATACAGTACCAGGGAGCAAATTTAGGGCTGAGTGTATGCTTTACACATGTCCAGACTTTTTTAGCTCTCTCCCCAGTCCCTACCCCTAATCATGGCTTCTTTTTTTTAAATTCACTTTGTTTCCCCTTTGGTTGTTTTTGCATCACTTTCAGTAATGTCATGGCTGACCCCCTGACTCTGTGCTCAGATATCACTCCTTGCAGTGCTTGGGGACCGTATGAAGTGCCTGGGATGAAATGAGGGACAGCTGCTTGCAAAACAAGTGCCTTAACATCTCTTGTCTCCTCGTCGTGATTTCTTGGTGCTCAGTAGTTGTGATACTGCTTTGTGGGGTGGGGTGAGTGTAACAAAGGAGCTTGTGTTTCTTTAATTGAAAAAAAATAATCCATACTGTAGCCCTCCCCCAAAAACCAACCCTGTGCAGACTAGAAGATAGAGAAAATATACTTGAGAACCTTTAGGAAAAGTTTGTTCATCTGTGGGTGAGCAGGCATACAGCTGGGATCCATGGCTGATTCTTGGATATTCAAGGAAGAAGTTACAAATCTTGATCCCTTAGGAAAACTGTTAGACATGGGAACCCATCACTGTAGATGAAAGGAGGGAAGACACGTCAAAAGGAGGGGAGATGATGAAGAGCTTCTTTTACGGTTCAATGAGCTCATATAGGTAAAGCATGTGATGAGAAGTTAAAGCAACTTTTTGTAGTAACAGTGAAGAGTCTTTCTCAATGTCTCTGTTCTCACTGCCCTCAGTTAGACTCTTCTTTGATCACCTCTGAGCTTCTAGAGTAGCCTCCAATATGGTTTTCTAGTCACCACGGTCTCCCTTCTCCAAGCCTACCTGCCTACTTAGAGGAATTTCACAGTTGTGTCACGTCTCCCTCCCCTGTGCAAAACACACTTCCAGTGATCCCCAAAAAGGTTTCTGCATTAGGGCCTCTGATTCACGCTGGTGGTTAAGCCTTTCAACCACAAAGCCCCAAACAATTTTTCCACTGCATTCCATCGGTTCCCCCACACCTATGCAGTGTTTTAGTAACCCTGCTCAAGGCAGGGGATAGTTACTGAGTGCCGTAAGATGGTAGCTTAATTAAGAGATCTGGTTCTGGAGTCAGAAAACCCAAGTTTGAGTAGCTGCATGAGCTTGGATAAGTTGTATGACCTCTCTGGACTTCAGCTGCTTCTTCCATAAACAAATATTTAATAATGGCTAGCCAGAGAGATATTTGTTTGTGAACATTAATTTATTTGTCAACACTTATTAAACAGCTACTGTGTAACTGAAACTGCTTTTGGTGATAGAGACCAAAACATGCAGTCTCTATTGATCTCTTATGAATGATAGTACAGTGGATTTGTTTCCTTTGCATGCAGCTGACCCAGGTACTACTCCTGGCACTGCTTATGATCTCTTAGGCCTTTCCTGGAGTGATCCTTAAGAACAGAATCAGATATGACTCCAAATCAGTCAATCAATCAATCAATTTATCAAACATTTTATCTTCTACAGGAATGGCTATAAAGGTAAAAGAAGTATGTAAAGAAATTGATGTATGTAGAATACTTAATGTATGTTTGCTTGCTGGTATTTAATCCTTATTCCAGAATATATAGCCCCTATAGTCTGCCTATTTCCCTGGCCTACACTCCAAAACTTTCTGACTGCCCAATGAAATCCATTATCACTCCCTGCATTCTCTATTGTAGACAAGTTCTTCATCCTCTGTAAGGCAGTAACTGTGCCCAGCTTATATTATCCCTTGCCTGTGGAATTCTTGAAGGCATGGAATAGACCATCTCTTAGAGATTACTTTCTCAGGATCTAGCACAAAGCCCTAAAAAATTCTCAGTGAGGAATTATAAGAGAAAGAATGCAGGAATAAGATGGTGACTTTCAATCGTGAATGAGCACAGCTTGGGAAAACAACCTGATGATACAACTTTTCCAATAGCAGTAGGTCCTGGGCTAGTCATGCTGCCTTTTGATCACTGGGCCCATGGGACTAAGCAACTCAAGAACCAAGGTCAGAATGGCCTTCTCTGCCCGGAGCGTCACTGTTCTGTAACAGGTACATAGTGATGGACAGTCCCTGCACAAGGCAGGGTGGGAGGAGAATTCTGCAGGGGAAAAAGCTGTCACCGGCCATGGCTCCTGGTTCTAATTGGGCAGGGAAACTCTGTTGACTCCAAACGTTCAGTAGATTGGTGCTTCTGAATTTGTTCCCAGAATAGCATTTGGGGTCCTTGGGGAGTTTCTAGATAAACAGTTTCACTCCCACCTCAATTTACAAAATCGGCAAGACTGAGGAGGTACTTAGCCAACTTTGTTTTCTCTAGCTTTCTAGATGTCTCCGGGTACACTCAAGGTTGAGATATACTGGGCTGTGGGATCTTAAAGGCACAGTATATCCCAAGGTCTGTTAAGACAGTTGAGGCCAGGGTTCTGAGCCTGGAAAAGACTATAAATAGGGGCCCAGGAAAGCATCCTAGGGGAGGGGTCTTCCAGACTGAGAGAGCAGCAGCCTCTGGTGCCTGGCCAGTACCTAGACCATGGGGCCCCTTGTGCCAGAATCAGATGTCCAGCACCTGGGAGGAGAAGCTGCTACTGATGTCTAGGCCCGAGGGCCAGTACCAGAGCCACAGGGCCTGGTGCTTGAGCCTGAGGGCTGGCACCAAAGCTACAGGGCTTCAGAGCTACTGTATATTAGAACTTAGATAGGGATTCAGAGACACAAGACATAGTAGCAAAAGATACAACAGGTAACTAGGGAAATAGATAGGGACATAGCTGAGGAGTCCAGAGAAAAGAAACCCTGAAGAGAAAAGCCTGACCTGAAGGACCAGAGGAAAAGGTCCTTAAAGGAGACGTCCTGGGAGAGGAGCAAAAGCATAGAGTCTTGAAGGAGACATCCGAAGTGAGAGGTCCTAATGAGCAGAGCCGCAGAACCCTCAAAAGAGAGAGCAGCCTGGAGGAGAAACTACCCGGAAAGAAACAGGTCCAGGAGAGGTTCCTGCAGAGGGCAAGCAAGAGATAAAAGAAAGCAACATTAAAGAATAATCTTTAGGAACCTCTAGCCTTGCTCATTATCTGCCTGCAGGTCAGAGGGAACAGGGACTGGGCACAGTGGACGAAGGGGACTAATGGACAGGGAGTACTGCAGGGGACCCAGGTAGGACCCAGCTAGCTGCCACAGTCACCCTCTGACCCCCAAGTAATGTAAATCCACAGGTGGTCCCTTGAGCCTGGAGCCTTGGGACCTCCCTGAGGGGGCCACAATCCCCGCTCCTATATAGTTAAAGCCTTAACACTGGGCTGTATTGATGGATGTTTTGAAGAACTTCGACTTTTTTGTTTGTAACCGCAATGAACTTTTGCGATTCTTCCAATGAAGTCTTAGGCATAGATGCCCAATACCTGGACCGGAACCCCTTCAGTACCCTGTCCCAACATACCACACACAGACACACACACACAGACATGCCCGCACACACACACACAGACACGCCTGTCACACACACACACACACACACACACTTCTCAGAATGCACTACCCTGAAAGAACCCCTGGCCTATCATTCTGCTAACAGTCCAGAGAATAGAATTTGGGACATTCCCGACCATATACTGCTGGTGGACAGTGTTTTTAAAATGCACTTTTATGGGCTCCTCGCTTAATGACCCCTGAAAACACCCGTGGGTAACCAGGGAACTTAATGCAATGGGTCCCAAAGCTGGGTGTGGGAGAAGTAGGTGTTAAGGTCTGGGGTTGTTCTGAGCCAGGAGGTAAGTTGGGAATCAGTGGTTTTAACCATGGCGGGTCTCTCCTGAGATCCCCGGAGCACTGGATGTCCTCTCCACATTTGGGGAAGGTTGAAGTCACACTTCAGAATCACCCTCTCTGCTTTGGGACACAATATGGCACCACTCAGAAATTTTAAGCTCTTCACTTCGATGCAGCTCAGCAGAGCCACGTGAAGTCAGTTGTCAAGAGGCCAGCAGAAATACTCATCGCGGGCCCTCAGACTTTTTTCTTCTCCCCTCCTGCCCTGGGGATTGATGAGTCCTTTGAATTCCTTTTTTATGAGATAAAAGTAGAGCCCATGGGTGGTTGGGGCAGCTATAGGGGACAGCTGGGCTTAGAGAACTTCAGAGAAGAGGCCATCCTGTTGGAGATGCAGAAATGAGCCAGTTTGGGAAGCTATTACAAAGGGGGATAGGATGACTGGGAGATTCTTTTTAGGGCAGAGAGGGAGAGAGAATCCAAAGATTACATGTTTCATTGGAAATAGCACTGGAGTATGCACCATTTGTCCAGTACCAGTAACCACACCAACAGCAGGGGAAGTGGTCATCTTCCTGATACCGTCCCGGGATATGTGTAGCATGCAGCTGGTAAAGGAAATTTCTGTTTGGCCAATTCCTGCAGTCAACTATGTAATAGCAAAAGAAAAAAATAGCAGCTTCTTTCACAGAGACATGTCATGCTAAAGGAAGGCCCTGGTGTCCTCAAAAGATACCATTTATGTTGGTCTAAGCACTGTGGAAGAGATTCTGTGTCCCTTTCCCTCTCTGCCTTGATTTCCACATCTGGAAACAAAGAAGAATGATAATGCCAACTTGTTTCTGTAAAAAAAACCCAAAGTAGGCTCAGTCATTTTAACACTTCCTATTTGCCCAGGGTTTCCAGTTACAAAGTACTTCTTACTTATGATCTCAAAGCCAAGGTATGGATCCTTGCCTCCTTGTGAGGATTCAGAGATGTTAAATGTTCTCCCAAGATCACACAGCTACTCAATGGTGATGCAGGTTTCTCAATCCTCTTTCCTAAGTTTCCTCCTAGAACTTTATGCTTTCCCTCTTGGGAAATGCAAAGAAAGATCCCTTCTAATAAGCGTCATGGTTTGTGCTGGCTCTAAAGCTTGTGATTTTAACATTTCATTTCCTCTTTTCTGGAAAACAGCTTTTCCTTAGGTAAAGATTGGCTCCCAACTTCTCTGGAATAAGCTGGCACAAGACTTCACTGTTGTTTTTGCCCTATTTGTCACTTACCCCAGACAGAATTCCTTAAGATTCCAAGGAGCTTATTCCATTTTCTAGTTCTTAAGCAGAGTCAGTGGGAAACACTGTTTTCTGTAGATTCCAAAGGGCTAGTCTCTATGACTTCAAAGACTTTAAACACTGATATTGTGTGACTCTATAACCTAGAAAGGAAAACTCTAAGGCAGTCCCAGGGTTGTGGGATTATGGCCTGTGTTTGGAAATCTGTGTGTGAGTTAGAATCCAGTTGAACAGTGTATATAGGCTCATGCACTTGGCAATTCTGGAGTTGAGGAACTCTTCCCATTTGCTCATGCTGTAACAAGCCCCTCACCTGTCTCTGAATTCCCTTTTCATTACATTTCTGAAACACGGGTGGTAACAGCTGTCTATGAAATGTTCTGTGACCAGGCAGAAGGCATTGTACTGTGGCCAACTATTATGGAACAGATGAGCTTTGTCTGAACTCATTTCCCAGGGCATACAAGTGTGGAATATTTTGGAGGAACACAAAAATGCCACTGCAGGAAAGCTTTCTTCGGTAGTCGCTAGCCAAACCACCTACTCTATAAATATATACTCTATGCACCGTGGCAAGGAGGGGTGGTCCTGCCTCTGTTTGAATGCTTCTAGTGACACAAAGTCACTAATGCAGGGAATAGCCCTCTGTGGTTCATCTTCGTCAGGAATCTCTGCCTCACACAAAGCAGAAAGACACTTGCTTTTAATGGTCACCTCATTCCTCTAGTTCTGTCTTCTCTGGACTCGCTACAGTCTAGAAAAGCTTTTACCCTGCTCCCATCCTTTGTATGTAGGATGTGCTTGAAGGCAACTTCAGTGGCCTTTCTGTCTAGGGCATTCGAAGGTTGCCAAGTGACCAGGTGTGTACCGTGCTCAGGATAGGTGGAAAGAGTGGCACCGTGACATTCGGGTCTGACTTTGTCTCTTCCTGCCCTCAGGAAGAATGCGGTCCTTCTAGCTCCATCTTTCTGATTCCAGCCAGCCCATTTTACCTCCAGTTTAATGTTAGAGTGCTGCTTACGGTACTTCCACATGAGAACATAGTCCAACATTAATAAGAAAATTGAAAAGGAAGGAAGGGTTAATGGAAAGAATGGAGGATGGAATGCTTGTGTGATGGTTTTAGCACTGAGGCGGAAAATGCTGAAGATTGCTAGCTCTGTGGAGCACACCTATGGCCCTTGGATGGGATAGTGATCACAGATGGACTAGACTTCTGTTTAGTCATCTAGGGATTTAGAGTCGCTAGTCCTTCCATAGCAAATTGACTACTCAAAATTTCATACCAGAGAACTTATTTATTTATCTATTCATTCATTCTTTTATTTATTTATTTGTTTGTTTAATCAATTATGTATTTATTTATTTATTTTTGCTTTTG
Organism: Cryptotis parvus; assembly: GCA_021461705.1. Classification (NCBI taxonomy): domain Eukaryota; kingdom Metazoa; phylum Chordata; class Mammalia; order Eulipotyphla; family Soricidae; genus Cryptotis; species Cryptotis parvus. The sequence continues at coordinate 312,568 of JAJIBD010023166.1, read as the reverse complement.
GGGTAACACCCAGCAATGCTCAGGGATTACTCCTGGCTCTTTGCTCAGCAGTTTCTCCTGGCATGCTTGGGAGACCATATGGGATGCCGGGATTGAACTTGGGTCAGCTGCATGCAAAGAAAACACCCTACCCACTGTGCTATTGTTCCTAGTCCCATGTCACAGTATTTTAAAACACCCCAAAATGCCTATTTATTTATTTATTTATTCATCCATCCATCGATCCATCCATCCATTCATCCATCCATCCATCCATCCATTCATTCAATCATTCATTTATCTACATACCTGCTTATTTATTTATTTATTTATTTATTTGTTTATTTATTGAATCACCATGCGATACAGTTACAAGGCTGTTCATGATCAGGTTTTAGTCATACAATGTTCCAACACCCATTTCTCCACCAGTGTACATTTTCTACCACCAATGTGCCCCTTTTCACTCCTGCTGTTCACCCCTCCAGCTACCCCCCACCAAGTCTGTCTCTATGGCAACACTTTCCTTCTTTCTCCCTCTCTCACTCTCTCTCCCTTTGGACACTATGGTTTTTAATACAGATACTGACAGGTTATTTGTTTTTTTTTCTTTTTGGGTCATACCTGGTAATGCTCAGGAGTTACCCTCCTGGCTCTTCACTCAGGAATTACTCCTAGCGGTGCTAGTGGGGACCATATGGGACGCCAGGGATTGAACCCAGGTTGGCTGTGTGCAAGGCCAATGCCCTACCTGTTATACTATCTCTCTGGCCCCAACAGGTTATTATTTCTTCTTTTTCCTACTTTCAGCATACAGTTCTTATCCAGAGTCATCACTTACTGCTATCTTTGTCATGGTGGTCCATTCTCTATCCCAGCTACCTTTTACCCAAGCACTTAAAGTAGGCTTCCAGCCATAGACCAATCCCCTTTACTCTTGCTTCTCTTGTTCTTGGGTATTGGTCTCAAATTATGTTGTTTTACATCATGCAAATGAGTGCAATCATTCTATATATGCCCCTGTCCTATGTCTCATTTTACTCAGTATAATACTCTTCATATTCATCCATTTCTAAGCCAGTTTCACTGACTTCAGTTTTCTTAATAGCTGCATAATATACCATTGTGTAGATGTACTATTGCTTCTTTAACCAGTCATCTGTTCTCAGATACTTGGGTTGTTTCCAGATTCTGGCTATTGTGAATAGTGCTGCAATAAACATTGAAGTTCTGATAGCATTTCTGCTGTGATTTTGAGGTCCCGGGTACACTCCCAGAAGCAGTATTGCTGGGTCATATGGAAGTTTAATTTCTAGCTTTTTTAGAGATATCCATATTGTTCTCCAAAAAATGCAGGACTAGTTGGCACTCCCACCAATAATGAAGGAGAGTCCCTTTTTCCCTGCATCCATAGCAGCATTGGTTGTTCTTGTTCTTTTTGATGTTTCTGTGGTATATGATGATATCTCATTGCTCTTTTAATTTGTACTTCCCTGACAAATACCAATGCAGAGATTTTGTCATGTGTCTTTTGGCCATTTGTATTTCTTCTTTGAAGATCTTTCTGTTTATTTCTTCTCCCCATTTTTTGATGGGATTAATTGTTTATCTTATAAAATTCAACCAGTCCCTTATATATTTTCCATATATAAATATATATTTATATATTATAATATGTCTATATTATATTTATATATATTTATATTGGATATACTTATATATCCAAGATATATATATATGTTATATATATGTTATATGTGTTATGAAGGATTTGGAGAGTTGTCTTTTTAACCATTTGGTTATTAATTTTGTAACCTGCCACTTTACTATATAAATCTATTATTCCTAGGAACATTTTGATAACTACTTTAAAATTTTCTAAGTATAATATCAATGTCGCCTGCAAATAGTGAAAACTTGACTTCTTCCTTTCCTATCTGGATACCCTTAATATCTTTTTCTTGCCTAACTGCCATGGCAAGTACTACCATGAATCATAGTAGTGAGGTGCCTGATCATAGAGAGAAAGCTTTTAGTTTATGTCCATGACAAAGAGATTTTTATGCATTGTATCTGACATTGTATCTCACTGTATCTGATTCACTTTGTGTTTGAGAGGCAGTATGGAGAACTGTGAATGGGTTTGAGTCTAAAATCCTGGTTTTAGATATGGGCTCTCTTATTTTCAGTTATGTTATTACTGAGTAATTCATCTCACCCCTATATGTCTCAGTTTCTGGTTTGGTAAAATGGAAAGAGAAAATTCCTAAATTATAGGAGTATAAAAGTGTAGGTCATTTTAAGCATGAAATGAGCAAAATTTTTTTTCAGACTTTTAACTGTGGTTAACTTGAAAATAACCCAAGCAAAATAATTTTACCTTTTGTCCAAAATAAATCAGTTTTAGTTTAAAGAGAACAATGATGGTCTCTAATAGCGCTAATATCTTGGGGATGTTAGATGACATAAACCTTAAGTCTTATCATAATTTTTAAGTGTTTTAAAATATGAGGAAATGGAACTCCTCTTCCATTTTAGTTTGAGTTCTTTGTGTTACATTAGAGATCCATGCCTATGTCTGTTTTTTTAGCTACATTCCAAGGAAATCAAACTCAGCATAGGATTTTTTCTTTTCTATTCTTCCATTCACTTTTGTTGCTCTGTACTATGAAGGATTTAGAGAGTTGTTTTGTAAAGAGCTACAGTCCAGATGAGGCATGAGAGATGTGCATATACAATGGGAATACGTAACAGGCTAAATAAATAAAAACATGATATTTACAAACAAACTACTGTGAAACTTGAGGAGGGAGAAACAAATTTCATCTCTATAGCAAGAGAGGTGGAAGATTTAGCAAAGATTTTACTTGTCCAAACAAATAAGAATAAATACACACAAGGGGGAGGTGTCAAAGAGATAGTATGGGATTAAAGTCTTTTGCCTTGTATGAGGTTCACCCCTAGCACAATTCCAGCATCACATATGGTCCCCTCAGTACTATCAAGATTGATCCCTGAGCAAAGGCTAGGAGTCAGTCCTGAAAACTATTGAACGTATTCCCAAGATCATCCCAAAAATGAGGTAAAATACACACAGGCATACAGAGATTGAGCATGGCAAGTTAATTTTCTTGTGTGCAAGTTTCCCAGCTTCCTATTTTCCTAGAAGTGTGGCTTTGATTCATTCTTTTTTCCTTAGATTTATCATAATAGTACCTACTTCCTGGAATTGTTATGAAGGTTAGATGAGATAGCACGTAATCTGGCTTATTAAAAAGAGGTCAATAAATATTAGTTGATATATAATTTCATGTAGGAGGTGAGATTGAGATAAGTCTCTATGGATGAGTACAATTTCCAAAGACAAGCAAAGTGAAAGAGCAAAGTGTTCCAAACAGAAGGAACAGTATGAACCGAGGGGGAAGAAAGTTTTCAGAGAAAGATGAGCTGCTCTGTGTGTTTGTGCATTACAGTGTGTGGGAGTTGATGGGAATGGGGCAGGGATGCTGAGGGCTGGAGTATGACTAAAGAAGTAGGTCATCAATCTTGGAAGGCTAAAGAATGTGATCCTGCTAGATAAAGGGTTTCCAAAGAGGCGGACAGCCTCCTAGGAGTGTGTTCAAGTCATACTAGAATATTCATTTTTATTTATACAAAATAAGTAAAATATTCCCATATTTCCTTTACGTATGGATGGTAAGGTCCTCAGTATACTGCATGTTTAATGATTTCATGTGACATCTCCAACTGAGATTTTTCTATAGGAGCGATAGAATTTTATGCCATGGTGAGTAAGGTACCCAAACACTATTCTCATTTAAATAGTTTTTTGACTTATGGATTATTTACCTAGAATTAACTAAGTAAAGCCTTCACAAAATGGACAAGTTTTAAAAGATTCCTGCTAAGAGTCCAGGAAATGAGAGCAATTCTTATAAGACATATAAGCAGACGACAAGAAAATGCCCTAGTTGTCTTTTCTCCTATTCCGGGCTTTTTATTGGCCACATTTCATGAGCCAAAGCCAATGATGACATAATTGGATAATAACAAGTGTTAGGCCAAAAATAAAATTAAATATTCTCAAAAACAATCCTCAAAATATGAGTTTATTTCACTATTATTAATAATAAGTTCTGCCAGGGTGTTGCTTACAACCTGAAATTGTAGAAAAGATAGTAGAATATTAAGTTGATTATACTTCTAAAATTATTCTTCGTTTCATATTTATCTCTTTAGGATTTTTATATTTTGTTTTAGTTTTGTGATGCTTGTACAACAGTGACTGGTCTCCCACAAATGTATTACAAAAAATTCTTCAGGGCAAATGAGAGAAATTTTTTACTGCTGAGGTTACATACTCAGGGAGTTTGGAAGCTGTGGATTAAGGTTATCAGAAGCTATTATTGGAGACTCTTGAACAGTAGGACTTAACAATTTTAACTGTGTTTTTTGGGGGTGACAAGCTTCATCACATTTTCTCCAGAAAAAAAAGTGTTGCATAAAAAGTACAAGGAGGTGGTATCTGGAAGAGTCCTCAAACAGCTTGAATATTCTTCCAAAAAAGTTCTCTCTTTCCTGCTAAGGTAAACCACGGGCTTCCTCAAACTACCAGCAGGAGCTATGTAGGACATGTTCCTGAGCCAGGCTTTCCCTAGTTGTTTGCATAGGCAGAAGACTGTGACAGCATCCTCAGCTAATTTCCTCTCCTCAATTTTTCTTGATTTATTAGCAGTCAATCTTAAGACAGTGCTCAGATTTGATTCCCAATGGAAGAGACTGAGCTTGTCAGGTGGTTTCAGACTTTTCTACCTGAACAATGCAGAATGCCAAAGAGATTGAGAAACATGACCTCTGGAGTTAGAAACCCAGACCTAAATCCCAGTTTTACAGGTTTTCCCATTTCCTCTTTGGTTAGCCACATAGCTCTCATCTGTAAAGTGGGGGAGAACTAACATATCTGAATGGTAGTGGTGATGAGTAAATCAGATAATTTGTGTGCAAAACAGAGGACAATTCCTGACATAGAATAAATCCCCAAGAAATGTGAGACCTTCTCATTACAAAGGAATGAATTGGAGCTTGGTCTGTAGGACTCCAGGGAAGAGGGAAGAATGCTTCCAGGAACACAGATCCTTTAATCTCCTTAAAGCAATATCCAAACAAAAGCACAACTCTATGGAAGCCAGAACATCTCTATGCCACTCTGGGGAGTGGGGGTTTGAAGTGGCTGCGTCTGAGTCACCTTCCCTCCTTGACTCATCTGTCACCTCTGTCATGTCTGCTTCTTGCCACAGTTTCTCATGAAAAATTATGAAATAAATAACCTTGCAGTACTGCCTGGGTGAATAGGTGAACCCCAGGCATGTGGCCAAATCTCCATTCGCTTTAAACTTCCTTAGGTTTAGTGGACTGTCTTACAATTGAAGCCCCTGAAAGGAAAGAAAATACTACTAATCATGTTCATGAGGTCTTAGATATTTATCAAAGTTAACATGATTCTGAAATGCATGGACTGGAATTATCCAAATGAGAAAGATGTGCAGAAATGTGGTGGTGGAGGTGGGTGTGGGGTAGGGGCGGTGAGTGGGCAGGAAGAGTCATTCATAGTCACACCTTTTTGTTTCCAGGTGTAAACAGGAGCCTGGAGAACGAGAACAGGTAATAATTAAGTCACTAACTTTGCTCATTTATACTGGACTAGAGCGTTTCCACAGCGCTTTCAAATACAACAAACTTGTGTGATAGTAGTGATGATAAGAACAGTAATACTAATGAAAGCATTGTGAGATGTTTTCTCTAGTGCTTTATCTCTCTTATTTTTTTAAAGGGGACTCCCAAGTAGTGCTCAGGGACCCAGGTTTCACTCCTGGTGATACTCAGCAGGGCAGCTCAAAGCCAGGGCCTATGGATGCAATGCTGCTCAAGCTCTGGTTTGTGGAAAAACCAGCAGGGTCACAGCAGTGGTGCCTGTAGGTGGGTTGGGATACACCCTCATACACCCTCATGTAATGCTGGGGATTGAACCAGGGCTCCATATATTGCAAAAGAGGGACCCCTACCCCATATCTCAAGTTCCACCTTCTTTCTCTTTCCATCTCTCAGTAGTTCCTTCAGAAGTATTATGGTTCCCATTTTTAAAAAAACTGAGGTCCAGAAACTTTGAGGAACCTGATTATAATCACATAGCTTGAAACTAGTCAAGTATGATGAAAACCTAGTTCTTCAGGTTAAAAGCAATCTTATTTTGTTGTACTAGAACACTGTCCTCCATTTTGTCCACCTGGTCTTCATAAAAATGCTCCACGGTCCTTCTGTCTGGCGATTAATTTCTATTATTGCCCTTTGGATGTCACCAGAGAGGACTGTCCTTAATGTTAACACCATTTTGGTGATTTGCCTGTAGTAGCATGAACTATGTTCTATAGTGGTGGTATTTTAATGAACATCATAAGAACTGGGATACTGTTGAGCCTATCTCTGTGTATCCAGCACCCCCTCTAAGAATGGAATTTGGTGGATGCTCATCACTTGAATGGGGCATTAAATTAGTGTTCTAAATTAGATGTCCTCTGTAGTCTTTGCTGCCTCTTCTATTATTATTTATTCTTGTAGCCTCAGCTCAGGTCCCATGATGATATCTATCTATTTTGAGCCTTTACAGAATCAGATGCTCCTGACTGTGTTCTTACTCTTAGAAATCTTATCTCTGTAGCCTCCAGGTTTCCTATGGGATAAAGATTACATCCGAGTATTCAGAGGGTGCCCCATAAAATCTGGGCTATTTCTAGGAAGATAGGGGTATGGTGAGTTCTTGTACCCATGTTCACATGGTTTCCTGCATTTTGGCAGGAGCTGGTATGACAGGTTGGTACCAGGCAGAGAGACAGAAATCTGATTGGTAAGAGACAGAGAGATGGCCAAGAGCCCAGTCTTTACCTGGCTTATCAGGGTTCCTCTTTCACAATCATGAAACTGTGTCTCATGGGCACTAGTGCACATGGGGAATTCCTTGAAGCCAGACAATAGATCTCTGAGATGATGAAGCTTCAGGCTGAAAAGTTATCGCTACAGAGTATTTGTGTAAAGAAGATGGTTCATTGTCAGGAAGGAGCAAGTATAAAAGGACGCTTTTACACTTTTGTACTGTGAGCGGGATGACTGAACAGGAACAAATCAGGAAACTAGAACCCTGAACTCATTAATTAATGAGATAAGAATTGGGAAGTTTGCTTAAATGAGGAAGTCTGATTAAAAAAGAAATAAATTAAAAGAGGTAACAACCAACACGTTCATTAAATCTTCATTTATTCTGAATTAATAATTCTCTTAGGGGAATTTATTCTAAAATAATGATCCAAGACTAAGAAAGAGAATTTAGAAATATGGCTGAAGAATTATTGGAAATAAAAATGAACTGGAGATTGCATGAAGGTTCCATAATAATTATGTAATGCTGATATGAGTATCGGTAAATTCAATGAACAAATACTTCTAGACTATTAAAATAGGTCACTATAAAAATCAATGAGAATTTCTTGTGTGGTGCATATGAAAATGACCATAAGGCAAAATTTATTTGTGCTGCATGTCCAACACGGTGAGAGAATATGGTTTTCTGTAAAAAACAGGAAAGAGTGAAAATAGATGATTTGTAAAGATAGTAAGCATGTGGGTGGCTTTTTATTTCCATAATCATGGTATTATGCTTTTGTATAATATAAAATTATGTTAATCATATACTTTTAAAAACACACCCTAACAAAAGGTATGTAACATCCAGCAATCATTTCAAAGAAGTCATTTCTAAACATGTTTTTAATTTATGTTCCCTTTTCCAAACACAGGTCCACTCTAGATTTCTTTAGCTGCTGTCAAAGTGGGAGTTGTATATTTGAAAGTCAGAAAGACCCTGGTCACATAGATTTGGATATAGACATGGTTGTTAATACAGGTCCAGACATGGCTATAGATCTAACTCCCCTTGACAAATACATCTCATGTGTCAGGTGCCTCATGCAAAATGACATTTGTGAACGGAAGTGTGGGAAAGACTGCAAACAAAAAGGATTTAAACATAATTCCAAAAATCAGAAGAACCTAAATATATCAAAGCAATTGTGTTCAAGGAACCCAAATGGGAAGAAAGGTTCTGGTTTTGTTCTTAGATGCTTTTCAGACATCTAGACATCACCTGTCTTTCTTGGGTCTCTGCTGCTTAGTCCTTGGAGTCAACCCTACTAAAGATCTTACCAATTTAGACATTGTTGAGTTTGTAGCAGATAAACAGATCTGTGCTTACAATAATGATCAATGCCCACAAGGAAATCATCACTACAGGAATCCAGAATCACTCTGCCACCATCTATTTTTCAGGAATCCTTTACTCTGGTTCTCAGAAAGAAATGTCAGGGAGGCAGCTCTCAGAAATGTCCCTGGATGGACTCTCCACCACATTTATCCCTTTTCGTTCACTTGTCTCTGACAATAGCAACTGGATTTGTTAATAAAATTGACAAAATAAATCAATTATATGATAAAAAGAGTCAATAAGCTTTAAGTATTTATTTCAGGAAATGTTATGATGAAATATGATAAATTATCATCATCACAGAAAGCAGATTTTATATCTATCTACATTACCCTCATCCTATGTTTTATAGGTGATTAAATTTCTAGTGTCCACAGGTATTTAAATAGTTTTCAATTTGAAAATACTCAGGGCCCAAAGAAGTATAATATAGCAGTAAGGCATTTGCCTTGCATGAGACAGACTCAAGTTTGCTCCAGAGTTTGATTCCATATATGGTCTCATGCGCTCCATCAGAAGTGATTCTTGAGCATAGGGCCAGAAATAAGACCTGAATACAAGCTTCCAAACCAAAATAGAACAAAGTGCATGAATATTAAAGCAAAAAAAAGTGAAGACAGCACTATGTTGCTCAATTTTTTCAAATTTCTCTTTAACATAGACCATACTTTGATCAATACTAGAAAAAAAACATAGAATTCTATGTTTAATTTGGTTGCTTGGGGTTATTTATATAACCCCCACACCATGAGGACCTCCGTTTTCCACATCCGGACTTCCCCCTCGTCAGAACTCCACCCAGCAGACCAACTTATCAAGAGGTTGCATGGTTCATCAATAAATGCTAGATTTTGAGATGACTACAAGAGTATGCTACCCATGCGGCAGAGCCTGGCAAGCTACCCGATTCGTATTTGATATGCCAGATACCAGTAACAATTATAGACCTCATTCCCATGACCTGATGGAATGGTTTGAGGCTCTTTATGTTCCTGGAGCAAGCAGGTGCGTTGGGCTCTACTAGCATGAGACAGGACATATAGAGATGTTACTGGTGTCCGCTTGAGCAAATCGATGATGAATGGGAAGACAGTGATACAGTGATACAAGAGTATGCTACCTACACTGCAGAGCCTGGCAAGCTACCCGTGTTGTATTTTATATGCCAAATACCAGTAACAATTATAGACCTCATTCCGGAATGGATTGAGGCTCTTTATGTTCCTGTAGACAGTGATACAGTGATATTCAGACTTTCATTTTCTTTGAATTGTTTTTGTATTTTATTGAAATACAATTTATGTTAAATGTTTGACATGGCAGTTTAAGCCAGGAGTAACCCCTGAGCATTGCCAGGTGTGACCCAAAAACTCAAATAAATAAATAAATAAATAAATAAATAAATAAATAAAATTAGATTAAATTTAGGAAAACTGTTTCTTCACATCTTTAAACTGAAAAAAAATTGGGTTGGGGCAAGGGATAGTATCACAGGTAAAGCACTTGCCTTGCATGTGGATAACACAAGTTTAATCTCTGTACCTATATTATCCCTCGCACTCCATACCTCTCATATGGAATGCTCTCTGAGTGCAGAGTCAATAGTAAGCACAGCACGGCTGGATGTAGCCTAAACCCCAACCCCAAGATGGAGTCATAGAGATAGCTTATTAGACTTAGTAAAGGCTTTGCCCTAGTTTAATAGCCAGTACCACATAGCACCCTAAGAACTTCTGGAAATGACCCAGAGCCTAGAGCAGCCCCAGAGCAAAGCTGAATGTGGTCCTCTCAATAGTAATAGCAGCAGCAACAAAAAGTGAAGAAAAAAAATTAAACCTTATCTGTTTTATTGTAGTGGTTTGCTACTATTATGGCAAACAGAAATTTATGTCAAATTGCAGGGATAGTGTAAATTCAAAGTTAATTTTATTTTCCTCTTAAGTTCGATGTTTAATGCTTCTTTGAGAATCTTCAATTGTTTTTCATACTCTTGCTTATGCGTTTATAACTGATCTTAAAAAGCCTAGTTGTTTACTAGTGGGGACAGTGGACATCCTTATCTTATACCTGATTTTAGCAAGAATGCTTTCAGTAAACTCAGAATTCAACTTTCATTTGACCTAGCAATTACATTTTTTGGGTATCTCTCTCCAGGACAGAAAAATATTCATTCAAAAGAAGGTATACACACCATTACTGCTTGAAACATTCAGTAAAAATGCTAAGATTTGGAGTCAACCTAGGTGTCCAATGACAAATAAGTGGATAATGAAGATGTGGTAGATAAGCACTGTGGAATACTATACAGCTTTAAGAAATAATGAAATCATGCAATTGGCAGCAACATGGATGAAGCAGAGGATATCATGTTAAATGAAGTAAGCCAGAAGAAGGATAAACACAGGACATCAATGTACATGGTCTTTAGAATAACTGGATGAGCGAATGCAATGTTTTAAAGGGGTGGGGAATGCCCTGATCAATCTTCACCTCAGGTAGAGGGAGCAGAAGGAAGGAAAGAGTGGAGGAAAGGGAGAGAATAAACAGATGGTAGGTACAATGGGGGAGGGATTAAGGTACAAAGGTGCTGGTAAGGAATGATAGAGCAAATATTATTCATATCACAGAGTCTCTTGAAATCAAAAGACCCAAATTTTAACAACTGAGTTTAGAAAGATGCCTGTGAAGAGGGCAGGCTAGAGGGGGTGGGGAGAGTAGTATGGGAGTTAATCTGGGAACATTGATGGAGGGAAGTTGACCCTGGTGATGGGATCAGTGGTGTGATATCGTATGTCTTAAACTCAACTATGAATAACTTTGTAAGTTGTGGTATTTTAATAATATTTTTATAAAAAGAAATATATGAAAAATTCTAGCTGTTTTAATAGCATTTCCTCCATTATTTATTCAAGAATGCTCATTAGTCTAAGTATGATTTTTTTCTATTTCACTGTTTAAGTACAAAAGTATATAGAATCTTTTTTGAAGGGGCTATATTTGAATCTGCAAAGTAGAAATCCATCCTGCATATCAAGTTTAACTGCTGATGTTAGCACAAAAGAATGCATCTTTATTTGGGAACAAACTTCAGGTTTATCTTGTTTCTTATTATCTACATTACTGTCATTATAGGTTTTTGTTTAGTTATCTTATATCTTGACCCCTTATTGGGATTTACTTGACATGCAGAAAGCTGGGCTAATTTAATAAATGCAACTTGATGTGTTTAGAGTATGTGTTTATTAATAAAGACCAGGCAAGAACTTTAAACCTTTGGCTCCCAATAAAACTTTTAAAAAATAAAATAAAATATATGTATATCATGGTCATGAAACCATGACTATAATGCATGCCATAGGCATATCCACCCCTCTCAAAAGCAGCTTTTCCACTTCTCTTTTATTGTCGTTATTGTTATTATTACTATCTTTCTGCTGTGATTAGATTATTGGACATAAAATCTGCTTTACAATGAAGTATTTTCCCTATAGACACTGACTATATTTTCCAGGAGATTTCTGAGCCTTATTCATCTGGTATAAATGAAACCTTACACCCTTTCACTAATAACTCCTTTGCTTCTCTCTTCCCTGAATGCCACCTTCTTTCTCCTTTAATGAGCTTTAAAAGTTTCAGCTATATTTTGTACAGAGATAGAATTTAGTCAAAATTCATAAAAGACTTAGCTGTAATATCTGAAACCTTAAAATTCATAGAAGAAATCATAAAGGAGAAAGTTCTTAATGATGGCCTGACCAATGGTTTCTTGAATATAAAATCAAATGCAAGGCAACAAAATAAAATAGAGAGATGAGATTCCATCATATTAGAGACCACAGCAAAGGAACCAATCAGTGCAATAAAAAGGCAATCTACAAATTAAGGCAAATCTATTAAAATGTGTCTGAAAAAGGTGTTACGACTGAAAAAGTATGTATGTACATATATCATCCTTACATACGCACATATTTACACATTAATTCACAATATATATGAGCATATACAAGAAGAAAAAATTCCTGTCTAACTTGTAATTAAACAAAGGAACTAAAAGACATTTCTCCAGAGAAGACATGCAAATGACAATTTTTAAATAAAATTCCAATTACTTAAATTTCAAATTTTTATTTTTATTTGAGTTAAAACTTGTACTACTTATGGGACATAAACCAATAAAGGCAATTTTGATAACCTATCTAGTAGAACTCAATCACATGTTTAATTATTATGAACTACATGATATGTTTTTTGCCCCTGGACTATCTAATTGTATTGAACACTATTGATTTTTTAATTCTATTTTTTTGCTGTCTACTATCCATTTAATTAGTCTTCTCATTTTGAAATAGCCATCTAGCAAAATAAATATTCACCTTGATACTTTTATCAAGTTATCTTAATATTAAAAATTTTTTAATTATATCACTTTTTATTTGGGACAATACAAATAATTTTTACAAGATTCAAAAAATTTTCCTGGAGAGAGAGATTGATTATTTTATGTGATGAAGTGGGCAACATTTTGTGGACTAAGTGTTGACTAAATATTATTCTTAAAACCTGTACCAGTCTTTAAATATGTTTTTTATCTTTATCAAAATAGTTTGCTATATTTTTTTCTAGTGTTTTTCAGGTCATGTAATCACATGTAAGTTTTCCTCTGTAAATCAGTTTACTCCTTTTCATTGAATCATTTTTTAAAAAATTTTATTATATCACAGTATCACTTGTATCACTTGTCTTCCTGTTGTTCATCGATTTGCTAGAGTGGGCGCCAGTAATGTCTCCATTCGTTGGGAATGAGGTCCATTATTGTTACTGTTTTGTCATGTCGAATACACCCGGGTAGCTTGCCAGGCTCTGCCATGGCTCTGGGTTCATCTGAGGGGGCCCAGTCTTTCTCTATGTCAGACCATCAACTATCTAGGGCCCACAGGGCAGAGCCCTGGGTATAATCAAGTCTACTCCTATCTGCCACCTACTGACACAGCTGGGCACCACAGCCACTTCTGCAATACCTCAAGGGGCAGTAATTATATCACAGTATCACAGTGAGATATACAATTACAAAGCTGTTCATGATTGGGTTTCAGTCACACAGTGTTCCAGCACCCATCCCTCTACCATTGTACAATTCCCAGTGCCAATGTCCCCCAATCGCCACCCTCATGCCTCTATGGCAGTATGGCAGACACTTTCTCTCCTCTCTCTCTCTCTCTCTCTCTCTCTCTCTCTTTCTCTCTCCTCTTACACATTGTGGCTTGCAATACATAAATTTAGGTTTGTAAAGGATTAAGTAGACCATGTTTTTTACTTCTTTTCCTTGTTTCCTAGAAACTTTCTTTCTAGAATGCTCCTGTGTTTTTTAAATTTATGTTATTATCTAGCCTTACATTTACAATACTCTAAACAGAAACTTTGAAACATAATTGTCACATTTCCCATGCTCCATAGCTGCACATATTAAGTGGCTACCATTTAGGAAGCACAAGTGTGAAAATTTCCATAATAGAAAGTTCTAACAGGTAGGGCTGATCAAAAATGATCATAACCAAATTGTAATTATATTCAAAGTCTGTAAAATTTTAATGTTTTCATTAAAACATTCATAAAGTAAATGTTAAAGACTTAAAAATTAAAACTTATTTCCATAAAAATTCAAAAATACCACTTAAATATGTGAAAATAAAATTATTCACTACATTTAAAAGGAAATCATAAATAGATTGCAATGAATAAATACAACATTTTCAATATAATTATATATGTAAAGTAAAAATTAAGAATTTATTTTGGGGGGTTTGTGTTATAGCTGTCACTGCTACAACTTACTCTTGGCTATTTGGTTATGGCTCATTCATAGCAGTGCTCAAGGCATATGTGGTGTCAAGATTAAACCAGGGTAGCTTGTAGGCAAGGCAAGTACTTTAACCCCTGTACAATATTATATAGTATTATATAGTAATATATGTATACATATATATTTTGCTCCAATTAAAGCTGATTTTAAAAATCAAATTAAATTTATTAAATCTTTGTTCAAATTTTTAAGTTATTAACAATGTCAGTTGCTAATACTTGCATTGTTGAAAATGCTGTGAATCTGTATCACATTTCTCACATAGATTTTTCAACCCTGTGTATATATGAATTTATGGATAATGTGAATTACTTGATTTTTTAAAAATGTTCCTCAGTTATCATGTTCAACAGTGGGGAATCCATGCTATTTCAGGACTGCCTCCATGTTCGTCAAGAACATAAAGAAAACAAACACCTTTTATTATCAGGGATCTACTACATTTAGGCTATCTGAAAGGAAGAATTTGACAAGTGTTTTAACCACTCAAATCCTCTTTGTTTTCAGAAGTGTTATTTATCTGCAAAGTAAGTAGAGACACAACCCCAAGCTTTCACAACATCCAGACACAGCTTTTTTTTCAAGGACTTAAGCCTTAAGGTCTAAAAATCTGGAGGCAACCATGGTGTTAGTCCCAAGAACAAATGCTTTGGATTTGTTTTTGGGTGGGTTACAACTAGCAATGCTCAGGGGTTACTCCTGCCTCTTCGCTCAGGAATTACTCCTGGTGGGGCACGGGGGACAATATGGGATGCCTGGGATAGAATAATATATATATATATATATATATATATATATATATATATATATATATATATAATCGCTTTTAAGCAGATCAACTCAAGTCCTCTTCAAGGAAATTCAGCCAAAGAAACATGGTTATCCTTCAAGTGCATGTTATAAAGATGTTATAAAGGGCAACTGAGATCTTTGAGCAGAAAAGAAACTTGCTTAAGTTAGCCAAGGTGATAGACAGAGACAAGTTTCAAAACCAGGCCTATCTGAAAACAAAACTCTGCTTAGCCATATCATGGGAAAGGCTGAGCTAGAGGAAGAAGAGTTGAAAACTTTCTGAGGTGAATTATCTGAAGGGGAGCCTTTTTTTGAGAAGAAGTTGATGCTGAAAGTCACCAGATTTTGTGACTGAGGAGTGTAGAGTTAAAGCTTGAGGGAGACAGAATCTGAGCGTAGCTCCTGACAGGTATGTAGTTGGGAAAGAGGACTGCTTCAGATGCCATATAGATTCACCCACACCTGCCCCCAAGTCGCAATTTCTGCCCTAGTGCCAACAAGGCAGACCAGAGTCTCTGGTATCTGATTAAGGACACCCCAGTTTTGTTCCAAGCAATCCTCTCAGCCACATGTGTTCTATCTTGAACAATCTCTAGCAGAGCCTTTTTTTTTTCTTTTTACTTCATGAAATCCATATCCTAAGAGAAGAGAAATGCTCTTTCAGTCCTATTGCCTTTTAATATGTTCTTCCCCTGCCTAAAATATCCTGTTTCCTCCTACCTACCTGGAGAAAACTTTCTCATCCTTCATGTTATCATTCAAATGTCGTCTCCCTTGTAATTTCTTCCTAGATCCCCATAGCGGATTGGTCACCTCATCCTCTAAGACCTTTAGAACTTCTTTCAGACCTAATTTAGCTCTCCATCATCAGAGCAGATCATGCCGCCGGCCTGTACATCAGCTCACACTTGAATATGAGCCCTTGGTCTTATTCTCTCACTCTCACCTCCTGCCCAAGCACAATCCCTAGAGCAGACTCTTAAGAAGAGTGAGTTTGGGATGAACAGTCAAACAAAAGCCTAAGGCAGATGACCTTGAGAGCTTTGCTACTTAAGAGGAGACTTTTGCCTTCAGCTCCCATCCTATTTGAGTAATGTCCTATCCGTGGCATTGAGCCACGGTCTGAGACCATTGCACCAGCAAGAGCTTAGGGTGGAGCTGGTGTGAAAACAAATAGGGAAGATGAAAACAAGAGGTGTGTTGAAATCTTGAAAATGTTCTATTCCTTGGTGTTCAAACTTGCCACACCTTCCAGGTCAGGTAGGTTCTTAGTTCAGTGCCCTGAGAGGATGCCTGGTTGGTGCGGGCATTTGGATCAAGGCGGTGGGCAGGGGGCGAGACAAGGCTTCTGCAATCAGCTTCCTTGTTTAGCTTTTCTCTTTGTGTGTGTGTCTTTCCAGACAGAAGAAACCTTAACCTTCTCTTGCTTTAATTACCTAATTATTTTGACACCTTGAGTATTGCATCACTATATCACATTGTTTTGTCAAGGACACTGCATTGGGGTGTATCTAAACTTAGGGAGAGGCACTTACAGGAAACAAGTTCTGACAGCCAGGACAATGTGCAGAGGAAGAATTCTAGGAGAGGCAGAAAAAGGGTGGTGAAGGGAAGAAAAGGAAATGTTTGGTAGGGGGAGAAGAGAGTGTTTTGAGAAAGGTGGAGGCAGGTTATCAAAACTAGGTTCCTCCACCTGAAAGATGGCCTAGGTTGGCTTCAGGAAGACTGTGCCCAAGTAGGCAAACCAGTAAGCTACAGATACCTGAAAGGTATAAAATTAGTGAGTTCAGGTGCTGTCATTGTAGGGAATATACCTTGATGAGAAATTTTCTTTCTTCTGAACCTCAGCTCTTCTAGAAAGAAGGTCAGTCTTGGAATTTTTCTCACACTTTTAAGTATGAATGCTTCTTACTCAAATACTCTTGAGACCAGGGGAAGAAATAATCAGAAAAGCCATAAAACCTTTCATAAATGGTACTAGTCAAACAGTTAATAATGAGGATCTTGAAAACAAACAAGGCTAGAGTATTTGCTAAAGTTGTGAAACACAGTCCCAACAAAGCTTTAAATTTAGCCTCTGAGTTTCGGAGGTAGAGAACCAGTGTAGTGTAAGCTACAAATAGGCTAACCCTTTAATGATCTTGAAATCTGAGGGCAAAGATTTAGGCAGCAGCAGTAAGCACCTAGGGTGGGGTTCAAGAAGACTCTCATTGCATTAAAGAGCAAAAGATACACATGACAACCCTTAATGTATGTTCTGTAACCCTAGTCTGGAGGGGAGGAAAGAGAAAGAGAGAGAAATGGAAAGAAATCAGAACCTCCAGGAGCGGGCTGGGGAGGGGGGGGACCGGGGGCGTTGGTGGTGGGAGATGGGCACTGGTGGCGGGATGGGTGCTGCACACTGTTTGACCAAAACCCAAATATGAACTTTTTAATTGTATATCTTTGTAATTTTAAAAAAAAAAAAAAAAAAAAAGACTCTCATTTGGATCAACTTTTCGCCTGGATTTCTTAACTGTAGATAAATGTTTGTAGGATTCCTGTTCCTTAGGGTGGGGTGTAGCGTTGTGCATTAAGGACTGGAAGCCACAAATAAGTAAGATGCAGTTCTCTGGAATATCTATTTTACCTGTAAAACATTTTTTACAACAAAATTCAACTCTCTGTCATACAAATATTTACTGAGAATTCACTACATGCCTATACTGTTTTAAGCACTATTTTACAATCAAAGTAAACACTGAAATAATTTATATTTACAATGTGTAAGTTAAAGCAGGGTTCCTAAAATTACTTTTCATATTCAGGGTCACTTCTGTGTCCATCTACTGTCATGTATAACCAGATGAAATGTATTTGATCTCTTTGACTATAGACACACTCTAATGGATAGATGTGCAAGGAATCTTCAGTTCTGATCCAATAGATATAAACTATACTCTTAATACAACCTTAAATTAAGCAAATGTTCACAAGTCAACATTACTTATAACTGGCAGGATATGCATGCTCACTACACAAAATTAAAAAAAAAAACAAGAAACTTACTGTAAATTCCATGACCTTCCTACAGGTACTAATTGTATTACTGTCACTTGATCACTTGATCTCTTGACATTCCCTTATTTGTCAATTTGCTTGAGAGGGCACCAGTAATGTTTCCATTTGTCCCTATCACGTGCCAATGTAGCCCAACAGCATCTGCCTGCTCCAGGAATACGAAGAGCCTGTCTGTACTTTCAATGCACGTATGCTGGCATCAGAAGCGTATATCGTATTACTGTAAATTTGAGCAATTTCAAATAATCTTTAAACTCGTCAGCCTATAAAATCAGTGTGATTGTCCCCGTTAAAAAACTCAGAGGAAGTAGTCAAGACTCAAAGAGGTAAGGTGTTTCGTTCACAGGGCTAGGAAATGGGAAGGACATGGTTTGATCCTGTTTCAATTTGGCTCAGGTCTATGCTCCAGGTTATGGTGACATTTGCACTTTTTTTTTTCTGGAATCTCTCTCTGTCTCACAGCATGGCAAGATAGTCTTATGTGAAGATGTTCTATTAGAATAAAATACACATGGCTAAATCCAGAAGAATATAAGTCATAATTGAAAAGTTTATAGAAATTGTGTGGTAAATACCCTTTTTTCAGAGAGAAAACACTGAGCCTAGGTCCCAAGTAAAAAGACATTTGTGAAGAAAAATCCTGATGTTGGAAAGATATAAATATCAAAGCCTAACTGCCTTTTACCTCTGGATTCCTGCAACTCATAAAATCACTTATTCACTGTTCTTCTCTGTAGAATGGACAATGAGTCAGAAAGATAAAGGACTGGAGAACTTCCTTGGTTACTGCAAATTAAGTTTTATCACTAGCACTACATTGTCTCTTGAGCACTGAGCTGAGATTAGTCCTCCAATCCCATAGGGTATGGCCCTTAAAATAAAATAAATCAGAATAAAAAGAGGATGCTACTTTCAGAAGACTGTTTGAAAGCTTTGTAAGATAAGGTAAATGCAAGTTTTAAACCCTAAAGTGCAATATGCAGATGTGTATGACTCACCTAAGTTCTCTGGCCTACTATTCAGATATAGGCATTCTGTCTCCCTGTTAAATTCTTCCCACTGTCTCACAGTGCTGGACACCCTCCCTGTTGCAGCATGAAAGTACAGACACCTCACCAACCTTCAGAAAAAAAATCTTATAATTCTTCACAAAGGAATAGATGAGCACATGCTTTTGCAACCTGAGAAAATGGAGCAAGCAACACACAGTCTATCATTACCTCAAGATGCTTCTTGTGGGAGGAAAACACACAACACAAACAGCATGGTTAAGTGACAGGAGTGAGTTGGGCACTGTACCTACAACAGTTAAGTCAAGGTCCCTGCCCTCCAGGAACAAGTCCAAGCAAAGGAGTTCCCAAAGTAGGTGACTCATTGGGGAGTGTCTTTTGATATGGCATGCGCCAGGCCACATCTGTTTGATTACTACAGCATCAAGCCTGTAAACAGTGGGAAGATGTAGTTTCTCCCGCCTCCAATCCACCCACCCCGGAGAGTTTCTCCCTAGGTTCTTTCCTCTTAATCAACAAATGAACTCCTGGGAAGAGCATTCTGAGGGGCCATGCCTAGCAAACCACAAAGCTTCTGCATTCTCTTTGGGGCTCCCATTCCATAGTTTCCCAACTATGATGCAGCCATCATCACATCAGCTTTCAAGAGGAAAACTTGGGGAAACAAAATCATTCCTTCATGATATTCATGGAGAAAACAAACCCCAGATTCAATATCTGCCTGCCATTCATATTAGGAAACTGTGGGACAAAGCAATGCTGACCTCTGCTTTTTCTACTTAAGTACCAGCTCCTTTGCACTCCATACGGGGTAAACCCCAAAGGAACTGAGACCAGCTTGCGCAGGTTGCGGTGGACACCATCACCTCTTAGCTCTACGCAGGGTGGATTTCTTATCACTTCTGAGATTCCTGTTTTCTCATTTATTGAAAATCTGGTTTAAATGAAATGATCTCTGAAATACTTTCCATTTCTAGGCAAGCTGGTTGATTGAATAGGAATAGCGGCAACCCAATAGGAAACTCAGTTGCAGTCTCAAGGGCTGATAGAAGACCTATCACTGGGCGTGCAGAGGTTAAGAGTGATTGAGTAAGGCCAGAAATGCCAACACCACTGTACACGTTACCTGAACAATAATAGATTTTGAAAAGTCAAAAATAAAAAAATACAATGTAAAAAGATGATAATTCTCTTTTTAAGAAACAAATCAAAGCAAAGCAAATGAATGAGAGATGAGTCTTGCTCCCATACAGTCCAGCTTAGACAGATAACACCTTCACCAAGAATGGAGAAGATTGCCGGGACACTGCCTGCTTCCAAACTCAACGAGGAATAAACTTGCAAATTATGTGTTCTAATAAAATTTAAAATAAGATGTAGATTTAGGACAGAAAAAATTTGTTTTTATTGTTCTGGGATCCATCTGTGAACTGAATTGTTTCTTCATTGGCAATTTTGCTCTCAAAACCTAAATTATGTTTACTTGAGTCTAGCAATCAGATTTAAATGCACTGTTAATATACAGATTTATATACAGATTCACATTGTGCTAATGACAAAATAAATTTCCCCCTACCAAAGATGTAATTACTCATTTTGTTGAGAATCTGCCTCATAACTCTGTATGAATTAGTATATTTGTAAAATAAAAAATAAAGAACATGTAAAACTGCTTAGTAGAAAGTACCTCTGTTAGTTTAAGAGTCAGAAAACCTCAGTTCCTAGGCAGAGTCCAACTTTATGTGCAGGATATTATGGCAAAAGTTTTCTTTTCTATGGACTTTATTGATTGTAAGTCACAACTATTGACTTACAATCAATAATGTGTAATCTTTCCACTTCTTGACGCTAACAGAGTAGGAATAAGCCACCCCCTTATTGACTTGGATACTTTTGTCAAAGTAACTGTCATCTATGACTACTTTTGTCCAATTTTACATGAGGTTTCTCTGGAGCAGACCCTGGCCTTCCTCCTTGCCCCACATTATCAGAAATTTGTAAAAACCTGAGTATATTTTAGACTTTGATCTGTCCAAAAGGTTTCCTTTCCCCTTGTTTAGGTCATATACTTGGCAGAGACATGTTTAGGTCATATACTTGGCAGACAGGAATGGATAGAAGAGAGCCTCTGTCTTACAGCCTTGACATCATCATCTGCTCTATCTATTCCAGGGTCTGTCCTGCAATTCCTAGCAGCAATGGTCTCACTGCTGTCCAATACAATGATTTCTATTAGAAAAATTTTAGAAAAAAATCTACTGCTTTCCTTGGTGGAAATACACCTCGTTGCCCTTGTTAGTCGTCTTCCCCCCTGCTGATCACTTATTTCTTTGTCATATGTCCCTGGCAAATGGCCGTATGTTCCCTAGGAAGATGATTTTTTCACACAAGTTGCTTTTTGCAGATATACAGCATCCGGCAGTGATAATTTCTATCTCCAATCCTAAATCTTTGCCCAGAGCCTTATACTAATCATTCATAAATCCCATTGTATCATTTTCTTGTGTAATAATGCTTAAATTTCAGAATTTATTCAAATCCTTTTTATTTAATGGTGCCTAATTTCATGAGTGAGCAGCATACAAATGATTTGGTTTTTGTCTTAATCTAGGTTCTGGAATACTCAGTAGTGCTGTGGCCTTTGTCAAAACGCGTACCGTCTCTGAGTGTCTGCTCTCTAGTCTAAAACAATATATTTTATTTACTTCATGGGTTGTTGAAATTATTCAATTAAAAAGCCCAAAGGAGGTGTTTGTTCTAGTGAAAGGTAGGGTTCAAGTAGAATGTTTTGCCCTACAGATTGTCTCTAAGTAAAAGTGCAAGACCTTCTCTCAGAGGTTATCACCACCTTCATGGTTCTAGTTCAATCCTCTGGAATCATTCAGAAGTGGCTGAAATCTTCCATGTGGTAACACTTCAAATATTTCCACCTGACCACAACTCTTTTGTATGCCAAAAGTCCACACCAGAGAAATGAGGTGGGATAAAGAGTATCCAGGGCCTCACCACAACCTGGAAGAAGAATCAAGAAATGTAGATTTCTCTGCCCTAGAGTGACCAGACTAAAGTCTTTTTTCAAGAGAAGAGTGAGGTGAGCCAGGGTTTCTGGAACACTTGACTCTGGTACAACAGGACATGAAAGTGTTGGAACATACCACTTTGATGTGGCCTTACTCATGACATTCATTCATTTTAATTTAGAATAACAGCTTTTAGAGTTTTCAATGTAATAACTATTATCCTGGTACACCAGATACCTATTTTTTTTTTTTTTCTTTTTGGGTTATCCCCAGAGACGTTCAGGGGTTACCCTGGCTCTGCACTCAGGAATTACTCCAGGTGGTACTCAAGGGACCATATGGGAAGCTGGGGATCGAACTTGGGTTGGCCACTTACAAGGCCAATGCCCTATCTGCCTAAATCACTCTGTCCCCACCCCAGGTTGTTTTGTTGGGTTTTTTTTCCACCTCCTTCCTCTTTGTAACAAGTTTTTAAGGAATTTTTCTACAAGACCATTGCACTCAACTATAGAACATTTTTATATGTAAGCACATCCTTTTTTCTTTTATTATATAAAGGTATTTTTTCTAAATTGTTTTTCTAAGTTTTCAACCTTGAAACTAGTAGATCTCTTTATGCTACTATGCCCCATGTAGTTGAAACAATTTCTGGAGCAAGGTTATAACGAAACAAACAAATGTTTAGACTAAATTGTTCTGTGTGCTGAACGAGGATTCAAAAAAAATCTATTTTCTACATTTCTGCCTGTTTGGGATATGAATATCATTTGATCCTATGTTTTGGCTCATTAGAATGAAATGATTAAAGGAATAGAAAGCACAATTTTTTTATCAGTGTGTTCCTTAACATATTCCATAAG
Source organism: Cryptotis parvus (assembly GCA_021461705.1). Classification (NCBI taxonomy): domain Eukaryota; kingdom Metazoa; phylum Chordata; class Mammalia; order Eulipotyphla; family Soricidae; genus Cryptotis; species Cryptotis parvus. Next base: position 289,676 of record JAJIBD010023166.1, on the reverse strand, counting down.
TAAATTTCCTGTTGCTGTATGCTTTAGAAGCTTAGAAGCTTAGACTATTCGTGCGTATCATTTGTCTTACCGAGTGGGCATAAGTCCTGTCAAGAGCAAATGTAGCCCAAGGGCATCTGCTCGCTCCAGGAACAGAAGCGCCTCAAACCAATCCTTCAGGTCATGGGGATGGGTCTATAATTGTTACTGGTTTTTGGCATATCAAATTAGTGCGGACCAGTGAGTTATCAGAGAAACCACATAAGGAGCTCTTATTTTAGGAAGGGTGGACTACAAAACATTTACATCCTTATTTTTAAAGTTACCTTTAAATTACAAAGTTCTATGATTTGAATCAAGAGTCCAGACATCCTGTGCTAGGAGACAAAAAGTAACAGTGAATATTTGTTCTTTGGAAAAAAATGAAATAAAAGCTTGTTGAAAAGACAATCAAGTTTTAGATTGTATTATTTTTCCATGAAATAATAGAGATTTTCCATCTGTTAGATAGTTTCATGAAGTTTGGACCAACTGAGGGCCTTTTAGTTTTATTGCTTTCTTCTTTATCAATTTCAATGTCTAATTTAATGATTATCTGTGACTAAATCTGATAACTATTTTTATTAAGGACCTCTATCTGTATAATTTCTCATATAACATTTGTCCGATGAATTCCAATGGACCAAGAAATTGATCAATTCACCTTCCGAAATCTTAGCAGGAAGTGGAGCATCCAGAATTCTGTGGCTTTTACCTCCGGTATCAAGCAACATTATCGCCTGATCTTAGCAAAATAAGAAACATTACCAGTTTCTTTGTGTGCCTTCGCCTGTGGGAGAGTTGAGCAGTAGTATCATTACTGACTTTAGAACTTTCAAAATACAGAAAACAATTTTAGCTTCATGGAGGCATTCAAACTGACCACTTTTTCTTATGTTTGTTTTTTAAATTATAACTTGGGGTTATAATAAGTGTGGGTACTTATTTCATGAGACCTGGAAGCTTTCAGTTGGTCATTCCTGGCTGATGCATTTGTCCATCTGGAGACAATTTGAAGTTTTCCAGGACACAGTCAAACTATCAGGAGTTCCTTCATGTTAAATGGGTAAAATGTTCTCACCCATGAGCACACTTATCCCACGACCCTGGAGTAGTCCCTCATTTGTATTCCTATTCATCTAGTTTAAATATATTCAAGTTCCTTCATGAAACCTTTTTACGTTCTACAGTTGTTTGCATTCTGCCACTCAAGTCAGAAATAAGCTCTTCATTCTCAAAGTCATCATAGTTCTTTTTTTATTGTTTTGGCTTTTTGGGTCACCCCGGCATGCTCAGGACTCACTCCAGGCCCTGCACCTAGAAATTACTGCTGGCTGTTGTTGGGGGCCCATACAGGATGCTGGAGATTAAACCGAAATCTGCTGTATGCAAGGTGCCCTACCTGAGCTTTTGTCGATCCAGGTCCACATCATAAATTCTTATTCTGCTCTCTTCTCACAACAATAATCAATATTCAAACTCCGGTGAGTAACTTATTAAAAGATATAAAATGTATAAACTTTTTTTTTGGAGGCGGAGGAGTCTGGAGAGTAGGTGGTAATGCCTGTATCCTATTTTCAGTGTCTTTAAAAAATATTCCACATAAAAACACTCTACCAATTAAATTAAAGATAAATTAACTCTATATTTTCCTTTGTTTTGGTCACAAAAAACTTGTATCTGATTATTTGAAAGTTAAAAAATTTAGAAATTAATTTTGGAGGCATTTTGGGAAAGTAAAAAATGGAAAATTTAGGAGTTTATTTTTAATTTTCATAATATGCTCTAGACAAAAACAAAAACACACAGAAAACATTAGACTTTGCTGATCAGAACAAATGAAAGCAATTTGAAGTGCTCTTCTTATATATTAAAGTAGATAAAAGTACTTTAAACAGTCAAAGCCTTGAATATTTGTGGTTAAATTGCCTAGTAGATTCTAAATTAACACTTAGAAAAAAAACAAATAGCATACAAAACTCGTAAAGATGTTTTGGTGTGTTTTACCAGACATTCTATTCAGAGAAATTTTAGACTCAATGCAAATTTAATAATTCAACAACAAGAAAAAATATCCCAAATATGAAAATGCTCACAAGTATACAAGGTGAACTTTCAGAAGAGCAAAAAAGAGCATATTAACAAATGAAGACACCCAGACCTCCCAAAGTACAAAAAGGATTTAATTGATTATAAAATAATATTATAGAGAATAGAGACACAATACAGTGGTTAGTGTTCTTGCCTGTACATGGATGACCTGGGTTCAATCCCTGTCACCCCTCTAGGTCTCTAGAGCACTGCCAGGAGTAATTTCCTAAGTAAAAAGTTATGAGCAAGCCCTGAGCATCACCAGGTATATGGCCAAAAAATAAAAAAACAGGCACACAAAAACAGATCCACTATTGAAAATTGCATTCCCTAGTTATTAAAATGCAAACTTTAAAATGAAAAAAAAACCTTTTATATAATGTTAAGTGGGGAAAAGGCATGCCATTAAACAAAAATATGCATTATTTTTGCATGATGATGATGACAAAGGATAGATAAAAAAGTGCAAAAATACAAATAATTTAAAATGTTTTAAATTTCTGGCTTGTTTTTGTTTTAAAGTATTACATCACCTTTTCAATGTCAGAACATTTAAGTAATTGAAGACAAAGTCTCATTAACCTCGTCCTTATATACATTTCCAGAGAACACTTTATTCTCATTCATTTCAACCTCTGCTACTTGCCTTTGATTTGGACCTGTCCCATCCACTAATTCCACCTCCTACTCCTCTAAATGGGGAAAATACCCTTATCACACAAAAAACAAGCGCATCAAGCTTGGCAGGAGCCTTCTACTCAAATTGGTGGACATCAGAGAAAAAAGATTTGATACCTATCCCTCACAATTGCAAAGACAGACCCAGATTCTTCAATGACCACAAGTGGCCTTGGTTTAACAAGCTTTGCCAGCAAGTCACAATGTTCCTGTCCTCAGAAACAGATCCAGGCAGAGCTTCCAGGGACCATAAAAGTCTGCACTCTTAGAAGAATATGACAACTCTGGCATCACACACATATTTGTCATTTTCTAAAATAAGAAAATGTTTAGTTGCATCAGGATTTTTAGCAGGGGCAACACTGAATCAAATTTTTGAGTTTGACAAAATGAACGGCAAGGATCAATAAAAGTCCCATTGCATTGCAGTTAAAAAAGCTCTTTGACACGCAGTCTTTCACTTGACTCTTGCTCCAACCCAATTAAGTAGACTTTATTATTACTTCATTTTACAAAAGAGAACACTGAGGCTCAAAGCAGTGACATGGCATGTCTAAAGCCTCACAGTGAATTGATCACTAACTGGGAACACAACCTTTGTTTGATTTCAGGCTTCCTTATATTCTCCAGTGCAGAGGAAGAACACACTGTGTATCACCCTGTCCCATGGAAACCTATATTTTACAAGGAGATAACAAAGAAAGGGAAGCAAGTAAACATTGCAAAGTAAAGTCTAGTGGCATTCTTAAGAAAGTGATAAAATGGCCTGACTTACTGGTGTCTTCCCACCTGATCAAACTGAGGAACTCTAGAGGAAACAGTAAGATGGAAAGGCAGAGCTGATTTGATGGCCCTGTACATGCTTTCCGATGTTATAATGGAGCTGTGCAAAACTTGTTCACGTGGATGTGGAGTTCGACAGTCCTCGTCCTCACCTCTCCTTCCAAAGCTTCAGGACTATAACCCCGTTTTCAAGATACTGATTCTTCCTAAAAGTCAAATCCAAATTGCTCTTTGGTGAACTGAAAAGCAATTTTCTTTTGTTTTTAAATGGTTGGGACCCTTGGGAACCTCGCATCCCATTTGAATTCACCAGTCTTCACACCACTGGAGGTCTGCTCTTCAATTTTTCTGTCATTGGTATATTCTCTTACCCCAAGAGAAATGAAACTTGCATTAATATTCCAAAGAATATATGTATTCGTGGGAATCAAAATAGTTGTAGCCTCTATAAAATATAATATGGAGACTTCTTAAAAACTTAAGAGTGGGGCTAGAACAATAGTACAAGAGTAAGGTCCTTGATTTGTAACTAACCCTTGTAATTAACCTTAATGGTATTCTTATTTAAACACTGTGATTTATAGATTTCTTCACAGTACCGTTGTCACAAACATTCATTATTCAACACCAGTCCCACTATCAGTGGGCCCCTACCAATACCAAATGCTACAGCCCCCACCCATTCCCTAGCCCCACACCAGCTCTCATACCTGGCTGTAAAAACATTGGTGTATATATATATATATATATATATATATATATATATATATACTGCTATATATATTGCTATATATATATACATATAAATATATAGCTATATATATATATATATATATATATATGTGGGAGAGTCCTGGCACAGACCTGCCGCTCAACTACTGGGTGGTTTTGTTAACATGTGTGGCTGCTTTGCAGCACGCCACAGGAAGAAGTTGTAGCAGTTCTGGTGTGTCTCTAGTCATTCTTTCAGGAGTTACTATCAATCAGTCCTGGTTCATGGTCGACTGTGAATGGCATCTCAGCAGCTCTCAGTTATGCCCATTGGGTGATTGGAGGTGAGGAGATAAGTGGAGAGACCTCAAATCCCCGCTCCAAGCCCGATTGGCATGTCCATAGCAAGCTGTGTGGTAACCTTAGTTTTACCTCTGACATTTTACATGGTCCCTTGAACACAACTGGGAATGACCCCTGAGCACAGAGCCAGGTGAAAGTCCTAAGCATGGTCAGATGTGACCCAACCACCAGGCCCTAGCCCTGCCTGGAAAAATGTCTAAGAGTGGAGATTCTGTATGATCTAGCAATACCATTCTTAGTCATTTATTTTAAGGATAAGGTAACACTTTCAAAAGTATTTGTACCTTATGCTCATAGATGCATTATGCATAATAGCCACCCCCCCATGATAAATTAACCTAAATGTCCCTTGGCAGGTAACTGCATAACACTGCAGCATGTCAATAGAATACTATTCTGACTTTGGGGACTGAAGTGATAGCATATCAGGTAGGGTTTTTGCTTTACAATCAGTGACCTGGGTTAGATTCCCAGCACACTCTATGGTTCTTAGGCCCTCCAGAAGTGATCCAACCACAGAGCCAGAAGAAAGCTCTGAGAACTCCTAGTGTAGCATCCTCCCCAGTGTGAAATTGGAATGGAAACATAGTACAGGGGTAGGGTACTTTCTTTGCACATAGGCAACTGGGGTTCAAAGTTCAGCACTGCATCACTTGTATCACTTGTCTTCCTGTTCATCGATTTGCTTGAGCAGGTGCCAGTAACATCTCCATTCATTGAGAATGAGGTCCATTACTGTTACTGTTTTTGGCATATGAAATACACCACGGGTAGCTTGCCAGGCTTTGCCGTGGCTCTGGGTTCATCCCAGGGGGCCCAGTCTTTTTCTATGTCAGACCATCAACCATCCACCAGAAGTGCAGAGCCAGGAGTAAGCCCTGTGTATCATTGGCTGTGGTATAAAAGAAAAAAAATTTAATTTAAATTAAAAAAAATAAAAGGTAAAATTGTGACATTTGTGAAAAACTTAAGACCTTGAGGTAATTATGCCAAGTGAAATTAGCTGGAAAGTGGAAGATAATTACCAGTGGTTTCACTCATGGAGAACGGAAATCAAGAAAGCAAACAAAGTGGAAACTATGCTCGTTACCAGATGAAAGGAGGAGAGAAATAGGAGGCCTGAGCAGAGGATGTAAAAGCTGCAGAATGATGATGGCAGGAGTGATAATAGTTACATGAATACAGATATTAATTTCATGGCACTGGAAACCATTTATAAATCAAAAAACTAAAATTTTTAAAAGAAAAGCAACAAAGTTACAATTACATAGGAATCAGCAATACTAAAACTGACATAAAATTTACATGTATTTACATGTTTGATTTGTTATTTAGCATTTAGGAAATAAAATATGAAAGTTTTAATATATAATTGAGTAGGAAACTATTCAAACTATATGGCAACCAGATGCCATTGAACCACACTGGCACGTGATAGGGTCAAATGGAAATGTTACTGGCGCTGCTGGAGGAAATTGATGAATAATGGGATGTCAAGTGATCAAGTGATCAAGTGATAGGAAACTATAAAAATTATCAGGTAGAAATGTTGAATATTAAACCATAATAGTTGAGGAAATGAGCACAATAGAGGGTAGTTAGTGAAATGTATTTGACTAAGGAAGGATGCATTGACTGAAAGGTTAGATAGAATTCTTAGCAGAGAATTATTCTAAAACATAAAATTGAAGTTTTAACAGACAAAAGAATTTGCAAAAGGAAATAAGATATATATATATATATATATAGAGAGAGAGAGAGAGAGAAAGGAAGAAATATCTGAATAAATAATAATGACTATTACTTTAGGATTAATGAAAGATTAGAGGCTATAGTTTAAATTCTCCATAGAAGATAAATGATGAAAAGAAGGAAAGATATATAAATTAGGTTGAAACTTCAAAATAACAAAGATAAAATTGCTAAAACTTCCAGAGAGAAAGATCACATACAAAGCAGCGAGAATCAATTTAATAGCAGATTTCTCAGAAGCAAGGATGAAAGAAGACAATAAAAAGTATTTTCAAAATTCTGACAATATAGGATTTCATATCCAGTTAAAATTTCTTTTAAAAATGAGCTATGATGAGGCCGGAGCGATAGCATAGCAGGTAGGGCGTTGCCTTGCAAGCGGCTGACCTGGGTTTGATCCCTGCATCCCAAATGGTTCCCTGAGCACCGCCAGGAGTAACCCCCTGAGCATTGCCGGTGTGACCCAAAAAAAAAAAAAATACCTTTGTGAAATTTGACAAAAAATTATTGAGAAAACACTATTGAGAGAAACTCCCAAGCACAAGGCAAGAAATTTCCCAGGCACCACTAGATCTGCCCTGAAATTCAGAACCAAATCAAATGAAAACAACAGCAGTAGAAAAATAACTAAGAAGAAAGAAAAGAAAAGGTGAAAATATAAACCAAGACTCCAGAAGATGAATTCGGTATGATGATGTAGGACAAGTTCAAAGGAGCATATTAACATTCTTGTCTCCTCTGAGAGAAAACAGATACTTAAGAAAACAAGTGAAGTAGGAAAAGCATGACAAATTGAAATGGTGAACACACATTCTCGAAGAGAGTCATAATATATGGGAAATCATTCCAGGAAAAAACAAGCGAATCTGTTAAAAAAAATACTTGGCTGGAGGGATAAAACAAATTAAACGACTTTCCTGGTTGCATGTGGTTAAGCCTTGTTCAATCCCTGCCGCAGTATCCACAGTATATGGTCTACCAAGCACAACCAGGAGTAGAACATGAAATTATACTCAGAAAAAAATCTCCTATACTACTGAGCATGCCACAAATTCAAGAAAAAATTCCCAGAATTTGTTAGTTACTGAATATAGTTTAAAGCAATGTAATTTCAATGGAAGGTAAATCCTGGGGTATAACACAGTGGTAGAGTACTAACCCAGCTTGTGTGGAAGAATTACTAAATTCTGATAATTAGAATTACTAAATTCTGGTACCAACCAAGCTTGTATGGACTAATTACAAATTTACTACTACATCACTTTTGTTAAATTATACATACTATAAAGAAAGTTTTAATAAATGGTATTTAATAGTGCATTTAAGTGATTGTATACCACATTGAACTTTCTTGGATATAGAAGGATAATTTTAATTCTGGAAAACTGTCAAAATTTTGCAGTTTCAATTAATATTGCAGTACTATAAGAAACGAGACTAAGAAGCTTAAAAAATTGGGAAGGAGGAAATATAATTACCATAGTTTTCAGTTGATGTGCTTTTTCTCAACTTTCATAGCTTTTTTGCATACAGAGTTAGTCCTGGCTAGAACCGAAGTGTATTGAGCCCTTTAAAGAAAGAGATTGATAATATCTGGTAAAATTAAACTTTAGGAACTTACAAACCAGCAGTTACATTCCTATGAGTCTGATAAAAACAAAAGTTGCATTTGTGCACCAATGCAGATCAGACTGCTCTTAATATTACATACTAGCAAACTTTCAGAAAATTTCCATTAACAGCAGAGCTGATATGTTAGGACATATTCAAACTGAATTAACTACAATGGGCAACAAGATTGCCTGACTTTTATGATGTAAGATTAGTTACAAAGTAAGTACATCAAAATGATATATTTTTGATATTTTATCTTTTCACATAGGTGATATCCACTTATTAGTAAAAGATACTTTCCAAATAATGTATCCAGGGAAGTTAAAGCTATTTTGAAAGGAAAGCTAGGGAATGATGAATTCAGGATTCATGATGGTAGAGCTCAGTGGCCAGGACTAAGAGGGTATGACCACATGGAAGGTATCAATTTATTGTCAAAGTTCTAGATTTTAGATGAAGTGTGGTTCCGCCATTCATGAACGCTTATTGCATTTGATTGGTTAAGTAAATAACACAGTAGCATAGGTGAGCCAAGGATTATTATAAATTCAGTTCTAAGCCTTTGAGATCTAAAAGATTTATTTCAAATGGAGGCTTCAAATACAGAGGCCCTGGAGGTAGATATTTCTTTCACATCTGTGTGAGTCATGTATTTCAGAAGCCATTTGCTCTCTCAGGCCTGGAGCCTTGCATAGTTCCTTAAATATTGGCACCAAACCTGTTGTAAATAAAGACCATGGTCAAAGACTGAATTTTCATACCCCTGAACTTCTCTCAACCAGTCTCCTTACCTCCTACCCAGCCTTCCAATGCTCCTTCACCGTGCCGGCAGGGCTACTGTTGTTACAAAGCTGACCGCTCCACAGTGCCTGCATCGCCATCTCTATAATCAAGCCTTTAGTTGAGCGTTGCAGGCCCTCAGGGTCTTTTTTCCAGCCAAACAGCTCTTGGTTCCTCACCAATCCTCAAATGCTTTCTGCAATTTTACACCACCAGGCTTGTGCTTGTGATTTTCGGTCTATCTCTAATGTCCTTATCTTAACATTTCACTCATTTTAAAGTTTCAGTTTACCTTTTATTCTTTGAAGATCTGGATGGAGGGGTCAGAGGACAGGGAAGATGCGATGGTCCAGATCATCTGCAATATCTGCAGCTTGAACAGAGAGAAATTGAGACATAGAGAATTTGAGCCAATGTCAGGGACTGCATTGTGTCCAGGTTATGGCTGAGATCTGATCTGGTGTCCTTCACATGTGTTAGCATCAACACATGTGGACTGAGAGCTCTCATTTCTTCCCAGTCACCTACAAATGGGTTCTGTATAGTAGTCTGGAAAGAACTTGAGTGTTGTAGCCAGACTGAGTAAAGCCTTTCTGGAGCTACCATTTAACTTCCCAAACATTGCAGAATTTAGATATTAGCATCCTGAAAAAAAAAAAGAACATTGTAAATAATGCATGTGTTTCCCTAATTAGCATTTCATTAACTTAGTACCACATTAAGCATGAAGTGACACTAGAATCTGTTATTTATAGTGGATTACATATAACATACTTCAATAACTAAAAGGTATTCTTTTTTGTTTGCTTTGGGTCCAAACCTGATGGTGTTCTGGGCTTACTCCTGGTGGTGGGCAATATTGGGTAGCTGGGATAGAACCCAGGTTGGCTGTGTGCATGGTATATGCCCTATCCACTGTACTATGTTTACAACCAAGACATTAAGTGTTGCAGGACACCTAAAAGCCTAAAAGCCTCTGCATCTGCCCTGGATTGCCTCCTGAAGATCACTTTGTAGATATAGGGGTGGTTTAAATGTGGCAGTTTATCTGACCATGTATTCTCTACTGGCTGGTATAAATATTCTCTCATGCTACCACAATCATCGTGGGACTAGCTAGATCTTACCAGCATATTTGCCTGGCCACATTGGATCTCTAAGTAATTAGACCAGAGAGAAATGCTGTTTGCCTCCAAGCAAGCAAGCATGGCTCCCTGATAACTCAAAAGCAACTAAAGTACAAAACTACGGTGAAGTAGACGAGACTCTTGTGAAGGCTTGGAGAAATATTTAACTGGCATTAGTATTACTTTGGTACAGAGACATGCCATCTCAGAAACCCCTTCTCTACCCTATAAAAGGCATTTCCAGGCAGATCTTGGCTCAAAACATTAGTATATAATAGGGCCTAGGTGAGGTGCTGGGAGAAATTACCTAAGGGCATTTGACCCTTCCTGCTTCCCATAATAGTGGGAGGTCTGAGTTGCAGGGATATCAAACCAGCCTGCTTTCTCTCTCTTTTTTGGGGGGGCTCTCTCTTTGTGAGCTCGCACCCTTCTTGGGAGTCTTGTCTTTGTCTCCTCTCTACAGGGCCTTTACACATGGTGGCTGCCATCTTGGCCTACACGTGGCTGGGGTTCTAGCCGGGAAACCTAAGCACAGGGTTTTTCCTATTGCTGATTTGTATGCCTGAACCTGTGATAAGTAAAGTCTTTTAAAACTGCATCAGATTCCTGAGTCTTCATCCATTCCCGGCCGGCTCGGAGGTAGAAGGGAACTCACTTCCGGCACTGTTGGGGGACCCCGGTGGCATCCCCAACAATTAAGGATATTCTTTTTTTTCTTTTTTGGGTCACACCTGGCAATGCTCAGGAGTTACTCCTGGTTCTGCACTCAGAAATTACTCCTGGCGGTGCTCAGGGGACCATATGGGAAGCAGGGATCGAACCTGGGTTGGCTGTGTTCAAGGCAAATGCCCTACCTGCTGTGCTATCACTCTGTACCCTAAGGATATTCGTAAGGGTTTGCAGAAGATTTTCTTTACATACTGAGTTTTAAAAACGTAACCCTTGGATGAGAGATGACTGTTTCATGTTATGAACAGTGTGACCTTAAGGAAATTTTCCAATCTCCTTGAGCTTTGATTTTCTCACTCTTAAATTCTCTCAGGATTGTAGCAAGTGGTATTTTACAAATGTGATCAAAGAGGCATTTTCCAACTCAACTGAGATATCTCCCGACAAAGATGAAATCTGTAAACCTTTCCTGGAACATGGGTGAACCAGTGACATGATTATAGTTAGTAAAGTAAGGAAAAAGGAATGTAATGTGACTTCAAAGGCAGGTCGCCAAAGGTGACTCAGATTTCACCTTTTTTTTTTGAGCATATGTTCTTGGAGCCACCATGTAAGAAATTTGCTTGCTTTGAGGCCGCCATTCTGTGAGCAAGCATAGGTCATATATAGGTATTTCTGGCCCAACAGACAGACAGTAGCAACTGCCAGCCATAAGACTGATGATGCATCCAGATAATCCCAGTGGACAGCTGTTGAATTGTCCCTGCCTCTGCGTTTTCCACCCGAGGCCCCAGTTAATACAGAGAAAAAATAAACTATCTCTCCAGCAATCTTTTTAAGATCTTACCCTACTTACATGACTATGACAAAAAGGTTGGTTCGTGCCAATGAGCTTGGGGTTTGTTTATAAAGCACAAGTAGGAAACTGAGTCAAGAATTCTCTAATAACTGGATATAACTATTACAAAGTTTTTGGCACAGAAGCAAATGCTTATAAAATTGTCCCTATTATTAGTATTTTATCCTATTTATTTATTCTATACAATAGATTGTCACTCTATTTTTCTGGGTCTAAGGCTTCTCTTTAGGAAAAATTGCTTAAGTTACTTAGAAGTGTGTGAATATAAGCAGAGTGATTGCTGGGAAAATGCTTTGGAAACTATAATAATAGCCATGAATGACATCAATTTTTATGTGATATTTGTTCACTGAGGGTTCAGGACGGAGGTAAGTCTAACAATTGTTCTCCAGCAATCAAAGTCTCAAACCCCAAGACTCCAGGCTCTTGGACTGAGGTCCCATAGTTGGTCTATTAGTAATAATTAATTTCAGCTGGTCAACTGATAAGCATTTTTCTTTTTTGATTTGGAACATACATCAATGTGCTTGGGGTTTCTCCTGGATCTACACTCAGAGATCACTCCTGGAAAAACTTGGGAGATCATATCTGAGGCTGAGGATCAGCCATGATGTCTGTGTGTAAGTCATGATGTGTGTGTGCAAACCATGATGTCCTGGTGTAAGTCCTGTGCTTTACCCATAGTATTGCCTCTCTGGCCCTGTTAAACTTTAATTAAATATCTATAATATGAAGAAAACTGCTACATGTCCTCAATTTTCTGAACAAATTAGAATATTCAACTTTCCATGTTAGAGCAAATAGAACGAAATAGATGTAATGTCATAGGATAAAGCTTTTATTGCTGGCCTATATTTCTGAAGCTGTCTAAAAAAAAAAAAAAGAGGGAGGAGAAAGAGGACAGATATGATTTGAGATTTTTCAGTGTTCCAGGTATTGTGCCAAGCTTTTCACATATATTGTTTTTCTAATTTTTTTATAATTATTCTATGAGATAGGTTGTTTATAGGCTGCCTTTATAAATGAGGAAATATATGACTAGATGTTTGGAGAGATTAAGAATTCAGTCCAAGGTCACAATAGTAAATCTGAACAAATTTACAAATAGTAAATCTGAACAAATTTCTTCTCCCTCTTTTTTTTTGACAGCTTCAGAAATATAGGCCAGCAATAAAAGCTTTTTCCTATGACATTACATTTATTTCATTCTATTGTTCTAACATTGAAAGTTGAATATCCTAATTTGTTCACAATAGTAAACCCTAAAATCCAAGTCTTGGAGACTCCCAATTTCTGCCCTTGTACTTTTCTGCTACAAAGTTCTCACAAATTCGCAGATGGGACTGGTCACAGAGTTTCAGTGCTGGAAACTCTGGGACTGTCGGGCGCCTCGGGGTCCCCGACAGTGCCGGGAAGCGAGTTCCCTTCTACCTCCGGGCCGGCAAGGAATGGATGAAAACTCAGGAATCCGATGCAGTTTTAAAAGGCTTTACTTATCACAGGTTCAGGCATACAAATCAGCAAAAGGAAAAGCCCGGTAGCTTAGGATTCCAGGCTAGAACCCCAGCCACGTGTAGGCCAAGATGGCGACCACCACGTGTAAAGGCTTTGTAAAAGGCTTCCAAGGGGAATGAGCGCTCACAAGGAGAGATCCCACCCAGAAGAAGGCCCGGAGAGCAGGAACCGGCTAGTTTATATCCCTGTAACTCAGACCTTCCTCCCACTGTTATGGAAAGCAGGGAGGGTCCAATGCCCTTAGGTAATCCCTCCCTGCACCTCACCTAGGGCCTTTACTATGCTAATGTTTTGAGCCGAAATCTGCCTGGGAATGCCTTTGTAGTGTAGAGAAGGGGGTTTCTGAGATGGCATGTCTCTGTACCAAAGACTAATATTAATGCCAGTTAAATATTTCTCCAAGCCTTCACAAGTCTCTTCTACTTCATTGTAGTTTTATATTTTAGTTGCCTTTGAGTATATCAGGGAGCCATGCTTGTTTGCTTGGAAGCAAACAGCATTTCTCTCTGGTCTAATTACTTAGGGGTCCAGCGTGGCCAGGCTAATATGCTGGTAAGATCTAGCTAGTCCCACGACGATTGTGGTAGCACGGGAGAATATTTATACCAGCTAGTACAGCATACATGGTCGGATAAACTGCCACATTTAGACTACCCCCTTATCTACGGAGTGATTTGCAGGAGGCACTCCAGAGCAGATGCAGCGGCCCTTAGGAGTCCTGCAACACGGGACCTTCTCAGAATGGGATGGTTAGATTCGCCTCCCTCTGACCTCCCCACAGTCCCCACCACCAAATATCCAGGAAAGCCCCACCCACGCTAGATATCTCCTGGCATAGATATACCAGCTCCTCTACTGATCTAGAAAAAGCACTTGATGCAGCTGTATCTTCCCATGTAGATTGGTACAAGCTAAAAACTCTGGGGTCTTCTAGGAAAAGGGTGGGAAGAATACTCTTTCTGCTTGAAGGCACAGGAGCCCCTCTTCCACACCTGACACTCTCCAGCATAGAAACTGCTCAAATACATAGTGGAGCCGCTTCAAGCTGCCCAGCCACCAAATGGTACCATCTCCTAAGCTCCTGGAGCAACGCTTACAGATTTCATAGCATTGTCAGTCCAGTTGGGGCATAGCACATCTAATGAGAAAGTTTAGTAAAAACTTAGTAGAAAGCCACCAAGCTCAAGGAGCAAAAATAATACAGAAGGCTCAGTTAGCATGAGCCAGTTCAACAAATCATTAGGCAATGATTTTAGTAATTCCATTGTACAATGTAGCAGTCATCACAAATTGACTATCATTGATCTATTTTTTTGACATTTCCACTTGCCTTTGTCTTGTAACAAACAATACAAAGAAAAAAAAATTTTTGTGCCTGCTAAGGGGGCAGCCTGGGTGGATGGTGGGAAGTTGGGAACACTGGTGGTGGAAAGGTCTCACTGGTGGTGTAATTATGTTGGAACATCGAATACCTGGAAGAACTGTGATATGAACAACTTGAGTAAACCACGGTGCTATGATATGAAGTAAAATGTCTATAGATTTTACTTAGATTATCAAGAGACAAGATCCTCATCAGAGATTCAGAGATTTGTCTGTTAGAAATAGCATTCCTGTTCAATTAACATTTTCCTAAAATTTACCAAAATGGTATTATACTACCACATTTTCAGGACATTAATATCTATAAAGCATATTCATATATTGTTCATTGTTTCTCCCTCAGCCCTCTAAGTGGTATGCCTACTGCTTTACCCAGGGTGTTATGGCCAGAAGCAAGGGATTTTACATTAGTTTCATTTAAAAATGTGAGAGGAATAGTAATTGTGCAATGAATAATAATAAGAAGAATAGTAATTTCCTCAATGGTATACATTTTGTTTCATGCTGAATATCACATGATTTTAAACATCTCTGAAAACTTTTAAAAAGTTTAGTATCATATATATATATATACACATATACATGAATATATATAAACTCTGATCCCTTTTAAAAAACTTGGTTTTATTTATATATATGAATATATATATAAATTTATATATATAATAAATTCATATACATATATAATACATATATATTTATATGAATATATAAATATATACACACATAATAAAATTCATATATATAAACATATACATATACATATAATATATATGTGTGTATATATTATACACATATGTATTATACAATTATAGACCTCATTCCCATGACATGATGGAATGGTTTGAGGCTCTTCATGTTCCTGGAGCAAGCAGGTGTCCTTGGGCTCTACTTGCATGAGACAGGTCATATGGAGATGTTACTGGTGCACACTCGAGCAAATCGATGATGAACGGGAAGACAGTGATACAGTGATACAGTGATACATATATACACATAAATATGTGTATATATATACACATATATAATATATATACACATTTATATATATACACATATATACATGTATATTATATGTATACATGTATGCATTATATACATGTATTATATACATGTATACATATAATATATATGCATACATATAATATATATACATGTATACATTATACATACATGTATATACATGTAATACATAAATTTTGGACAACTATGTCCAAAATAGCTTCTTAATAATTTTTTTTACTTCTTTCAACTTAGGTTATATGATTATTGCTCTTTCCTTGAAATGTGGCTATAGAGTCTTTACAAGGAGTAGAAGAAGGATCAACTTTGCCATTCTTTGTTTTATTGTGTTTGCGAAACATTAATCTCTTACTTGTAGAAAAATTTTCACTATCTTCCCGTTCATCATCTATTTGCTAGAGCGGGCACCAGTAATATCTCCATATGTCCTATCTCATGCTAGTAGAACCCAAAGGCATCCGCTTGCTCCAGGAACATAAAGAGCCTCAAACCATTATATTAGGTCATGGGAATGACCTAATATAAATGCTACTGGTATTTGGCATATCAAATACGACACGAGCAGCTTGCCAGGCTTGCCGTGCGGGTGGCATACTTTTTGTAGTCATCTCTAAATAAAGCATTTATTGATGAACCGCGGCTGGCGGGCTGGTCTGGTCTGCTGGGTGGAGTTGGACACATTTTAAAATTTGTAGAAAAATTTTAAAGAAGAAAAAGTTTTTATTCATTGATGTCAATTTTGTTTAGTTTAAACCAGATAATAAGGTAATATAATCAATGGATCTATTTTATGGGACTCATAAAAACAGAAGAGAGGCACAACTGAGAAGCTAAGAAAGACTTGAGTGTTCTTCCTTGGAGAAAGAACTGTCATTCTTCCTAAAAGACATTTCAGGTGTGTGACAGGGATGTGATCATCTCATAATGTATGGCTCTCTATATGTGTAGAGATCCCTCACCCACTTAGTACAGATTACAAAAGTACTTAAGGGGCCTCCCAAGCATGCTCAGGAATTTAGGAGGATATACAAGTAATTCTGTGCCAACAGGGCAGGGATTCACTGTCAATGCCCTAGGATAGGATACTGCTTGGACTCTGAAATACTGAGGAGATCTAGGCAACACTCGTGGTGCTAGGAACATCCTAGACAACACCCCGTGGTGCTTGGTGGACTCCAGGCCCTAGATAGTGCTCAGAGTCAAACTCAGGTGTTCCCTACTTGTTCCCTGACTACTGAACCATCTCTCAGCTTCTAATGAAATATCTCTAGATTTGAAATAAAAATATAACATTTCTTTGTTGTTATCCAATTCTATACTTGTGACAATGCTTTCCTAAACACATATACAGAGAAGTATCACTTGTATCACTTGTCTTCCCATTGATCATCGATTTGCTCGAGCAGCACCAGTAACATCTCCATATGTCCTGTCACATGCTAGTTTGCCCACGGGCATCTGCTCACTCCAGGAACATAAAGAGCCTCAAACCATTCAATCAGGTCATGGGAATGAGGTCTATAATTGTTACTGGTATTTGGCATGTCAAATATGACACGGGTAGCTGGCCAGGCTTTCCCGTGCGGGTGGGATACTCTTTTTAGTCACCTGTAGTCGTGAGCATTTATTGATGGACCACAAGCGGCTGCGTGAGCCTGGCTGTGATCGGCTCTTCTGCTGGGTGGGGCTCTGATGAGAGGGGAGTCAGGATGTGGAAAATGGCGGCCTTCATGGTGTGGGGGTTCCTCTGGCTTCTTCAAGGCACTGCTGGGGTGGCGGGCCAGGGCTAGAACCAGCCATCCCTCCCAGGCACCTCGTGAACAGCTCCAATAGAGACAAATATCTGAAACAAACAGGAGCAACCTGAACAAGTTTTGTGGACTGTATCAATATTGATTTCCTTTCTTTGCTATTAGGCTGATGCAATATGTTACCACAGGAGAAAGCTAGGTGAGGGCACAACGTATTTTCCTTTCATATTGCTTTTGCAATTCCCTGAGGTTCTACAATTATTTTTTAAAGTACATAAATAGCAGCTGTAATATCCTTTGGCATTCAGTGTTTTACTGGGTGATCCTATGTATATGTTCTTTTCAAAGGTCTTGGCTCTATCTCGTTGAGATCTGTCTCGGAAAAATGTTTTTCTTTTTAGCCTTACTTTTCTCAGCCACAAAATGAGTATATTAGTGCTTGGTATCATTCCACACGGCAGAGCCTGGCAAGCTACCCGTGTCATAATTGGTATGCCAAATACCAGTAACAATTATAGACCTCATTCCCATGACCTGATGGAATGGTTTGAGGCTCTTTATGTTCCTGGAACGAGCAGATGCCCTTGGGCTCTACTAGCATGAGACAGAACATATGGAGATGTTTCTTACTAGTGCCAGCTAGAGCAAATCGATGATGAACTGGAAGACAGTGATACAGTGATACAGTGGCATCATTCCCTCCAATCTGAATGACAATCCAGCTGGACGGATTGTTCCTGAGTGGAGGTTGTTCATTTTATTATCATTTATTTATTTTACTACATAATACCATTTTTTCTGGCTCATGAAGTCTCATTTGCTAGATCTGTGAATCTTACGGGATCTCTGTTTTAGTCTTTGATTTGTCATTAAATAAAATTTGTCTTTCACTTTTCTATTTGGATCTATTTTCATTGGGATCCTTCAGGTCTCTTGGACCTTGGTATTCACATGTCTTAACTCTGGGAATTTCATATCTTTAATTTTTTCTGGGAGGAACACACGCAACAGTGCTCAGAGGTTACTCCTAGCTTTCTTTGCTCAGGAATTACTCCTGCTGGTGTCTGGAGGGACCCAGGGAATGTCTCAGATGAAACCCAGGTTAGCAATTTGCAAGGCAAGTACTTTCCTGTCCGTACTTCAAGAACTCTGAAGTTTCTTATGTTGTTCTTCTTGAACTCATCCCATAGTTCTCTGCTATGTGCTTCCCCTATCTTTTGTTGTTGTTCAGAGGTTTCCTGCATCTGCCCTTGGAGCTCACCAATCATTCCTCCAACTGCTGTTATTCTGCTGCTTAGTGCATCTCTTTAGTTTTTATATTTTCTACCACACTCTTCATTTATGTCACGCCTGATCGCAGTTTTGTCATTTCTGCTCTCATACTTCCCTAAGCTTTGTGATTACCTGTGCCGCAATTTTGTTTTTGGTCACACCCGCGATGCTCAGGAATTACTCCTGGCAGAGCTTGGGGACCATATGGGATGCCAGGGATCGAACCCAAGTCAGTTGCATGCAAGGCAAATGCCCGACCCGCCGTGCTACTGCTCAGGCCCCTGTGCCACATTTTTTTTGCCCTCATTAAACATTCTCAACATAACGTCACTAAAATAATTTTCTGAAACTCTATCGAGCCCACATTGATAGAACCTTCTGCATTTTACTCATTGAGCTTAATGGTAGTCTACTTGTCTTCCGTATTGTGTTTGCTGTTCTCTTGCTGTTCTGAGGATGAATCTTTGGGCTTATCCCCCAAGGGCTCTCTGAGGGATTAAACTGGATATTGTTTGCTTTCCCTGCTGGTGTTCACCCAGTGACAGGAGCAGTGTGAGCAGTGTGCAATGAAAAGAGCTGTGGCATAACTTTGTGGTTCATAGTACAAGCAACCACTGGAAGGTCAGATAAGCAAGCAGGGCTTGATATGTGGAGATGGACATGCTGTGATGTTAGAGGTGGGCACACAGCCTTCTAGAACCCTGCTAGAAAAGAGGGGAGTTTGATTCAGTTCCCACCCAGGCCTGGGAATGTCAGCTGGAGGTCAGATGAACAAGGAATGATCAGCTTCATGAATAGACAACAGCTTAGGGAATTATATAATTGAAACCAGTTTTGCAACATATATTAAAGGAGCTTCTTTAAAAAGAAAAAATACTTCTCAGCACTTGGCCAGTGACTATGGCAGTCACTCCTGACTCTTCTGTTTGGCCTCTATTAGATTAAGAAAATCTGTTTATTCCTAGCTAGGAAGCTAGGGTTTTTATATGCTTTAAGGGTTTTTATATGCTTTAAGGGTTTTTATATGCTTTAAGGGTTTTTATATGCTTTAAGGGTTTTATATGCTTTAAGTAATGAATCAACCTTTTATTTATATTGAATACTTTGTGTCTATTCAGGTGATATTTTTGCAACTATAGGGATTTTTATTAAAGCTTTTTACTTATTAACTCACATACTTGTGCATTAGCTGTGATATAATAGTCTTTAACACAAAACTGATACTCCCTTTTAGGATAGAATGCACTTTTATACTTTTATAACTCTATTCAGATTCTTCTTTAAGTTTTCAAAAAATTATCCTCTCCTCACTTTTACTGAATTGTGCATTTTGTAGGATTTATCTATTCATTTTGTAGGATTTATCTATAAATGCAAATTTTTACATGTGTCAGCATTGAATTACTCAGGTTAATAATTTTTAAATTTATATATCTGTTAAAAAGAAAGATAAACTTAGTTTTCTTTCAACCTACTACTGACTTATAATTTTATGACATTTAAGAAGCTTATATTTATTAATCCATATGTAGATGTCACCACCTCCATTATACAAAAAAACTATCAATATGAGGTATATAAGGAAACATAGTAAGGCAACAATAAATGTCCAAGTCATTGGAACTGGAGGTTGTATCTAGCTTATGTGTGTGTGTGGGGAGAAGTTGGAAGGGGAAAAATAAGTTAGAAAAAAATGGGGTAAGCCAAAGATTCACTTATTTCTAGAATTCCAGAATTGTAAGTACATGCACAGTTTTTGGGGGGTAGAGGGAAATGTTTGATATCAAGTCCTTGTTCTGAAAAGTGAACCAGAAACCATTTACCCCTTCCTGTAGGACCTTTTTAATAATCTTCTGGCTAAGCAGAACTTCAAAGTTTGGAAATGTTTTTATAAAAGAAAATAGAGTATCAAAGAAATGAAATAAAATGAACATATAAAATTACTTGCTGAAGATGATGTCTTTAGTAAAGAACCTTATGTATTCATTTAAAGTACAATGGACCTGATTTTCCATGACCTGTTCTGTCATGCACAGAATGCTAGCTACAAAGGAAAAGGGAAAACAGTATTTCAGCAGCCAAGTTGGACGAGATGTGAAAAAGATTTGTAAGACTCAATATCTGCA
The DNA here is from genome assembly GCA_021461705.1 of Cryptotis parvus. NCBI lineage: Eukaryota > Metazoa > Chordata > Mammalia > Eulipotyphla > Soricidae > Cryptotis > Cryptotis parvus. The sequence continues at coordinate 269,161 of JAJIBD010023166.1, read as the reverse complement.
GGAATTTGCAAATGTCACCCTGACATTGATAAGTAAAAGTTGATTAGTGTCCAATGTAGAACAAGTGAAAGTTCATTCTTAAAGAAAACAAAGGGGAGGGACTTTTACACATAGCACAGTCTCTTAACCCTGCTGCTGCTCAATTTGGAATTTTTCTCTCCCTCTGACAAGTTCTTTTTTTTTTTTTGTCTTGCTGTGTGTTTCATAATAGTTTATATCCTCAAATGTTTTCTGCTATGCATGTTCCTTTGACCCAGCTATTTTCTTTTTCTGCCCTACTTCCATTATATTTTGGTTGCTATTATGGATGATGGAGACCCCACAGTTAATCATAGGGCTCTTATACAGTTGGCCATAGACCAGTAGATTGGCACAAGTCTTGTAGGGGTACTGGGAACTACACAATAGCTGTGCCATTGGGATTGCACTCAGGGTGTAGCATGGTGCCAATCTTCTATTGATATTCTGATATTGAGCATCATGCACCTGCAGGTCCATCTTTCTTATTTTTAAAGTAGGCTTTATATTTCAGAGAATTTTAGGTCTATAGCAAAACCTAATAAAAGATCTCACATGTTTTCTATGCTCCAACATATGGGTAGCCTCTCCATTTACAGAATTAGAGTGCTAGATATACTTGTTGCAGTTGATCTGACTTATTATTACCTAGGGTTCAAAGTTTGCATGAAGACATCAATGTCAACAAATCTTGATGAGGAACGTTTTATAAATTTTAACAAATTTGCTATGATATAGTCGCCATTGCAGCATCACACAGAATAGTTTTGTTGTCCTAAAAAATTCTTTTTTCTCTATCTATTGATCTTTGTTGATCCATAATTCCTAAAAAGTAACATGCTTTCAATGTCACTGAAATTGTACCTTTTATCAGAATATGAAACAGTCTGAATAACAGAGTATGTAGTCTATTGCAGCCAGTTATTAAATTATATATATAAGTTTCTCTTGCATTTTCATGGCTGATATCCCCTTCTTTTTATCATTGACTAGTAATTTGCTTTATAGATGTACCATGGTTTGTTTGTTTTTACCGATTTGTGTACCGAAAAATAATTCAGTTGCTCTGAGGTTTTGACAATTATGGATGAATCTGAACTTTTTATAAAGCTTTGCATAATCATATATGTTTTGTTTATTTGAATCTTGGATTCTGTGGTAAATATATGTTTAGTTTAACAAGAAACCAACAAGCTGGTTTCCTAAGTGATTGCAACATTTTACACTTTTACCACCAAGCAATGAAAGTCCATATTACTTGCCATCATTTTCTGCATTGCCAACGTTGTGGATTTTGGCCTTTCTAATAGTAATATAGAAGTATCTCATTGTTATTTATGTATAATTACTTTACTTTCTTTTTTAAACATTTTTTGAATAGCCATGATTTATAAACTTACAAAATTATTCATGATTGAGTTTCAGGAGTACAATGTTTCATTACCTGTCCCTTCATCAGTACCCACTTCCGTCTACCAATGCCCCAGTTTCCTTTAAGACCCCCAGACTGTCTCTCTGCCATTTTTCCTCACTGCCCCCTCTTTAGGCCCTGTGTTTTATAACACCATTACAGTATCACGTATCACTTTACCTCCTCTCAGAACCTAGTCTTCTTTAGAGTGGCCACTTTCTTCTATCATAGTCCACTATTCCTTTCCCTGATCTAACCCCTTCTCCCCACACAGTTGCAAATTTTATACTTAAGACCCATTTTATGCCCTTCATTTCTATTAGTTTTGGGTTCTTTGTATCTCACAAAAGAGCAAGATCATTCTGTGTATGTCCTTCTTTTTTTTTTTTTGACTCATTTCACTCAGTGAATTTTTTTTACAGATCTATTCATGTGACAGCAATTTTTTTTTCTCCACCTTTTCCAGTGGCCACATTGTATTCCATTGCTTGTATGGTCCATAGCTTCTTTAACCACTTACCTGTTCTTGGGCACGTGGGTTGTTTGCAGATGTTGAGAATTGTGAATGGTGCTGAAATGAACATAGGAAGGTAGATGCTTTTTCTGCCTTGTGGTTTGTGCCTTTATGGTAAATTTCCAGCTGTTAGTTTAAGTTGTAATTATGGTAACATGGTTAGTGTATGGTTAATGTTTATGCTTTTGGTAAACAAAGTTACTGCACCTCCCACCACGAAAGTTCCAAGGACACTCCACCACTGTCATTATGTGACAGAAAGTCTGCCTCATCCTTCACTCCATTTCCAAACCACCTTCTCGAACACTGCTTGGTAATCATTATTACTTTAAATGTCAATTCTCTAATGACACGACATGAAACATAATTTCAGATGCTTATTTGACATTTGTATATTTTCTTTTCTGGGACTTCTGATAGCTATTTTCCATTTGTTTCATTTATTGGTTTTTGTTTATTGTTGATGTCTTAATAAAGAGTCCTTTGTATTTTAGGTATAATAGCCCTTTAACATATATGTATTTTTGTAAATAATTACTTCCATCCTATGAATTATAGTCTTGTCATTTTTATTGTCTCTCAGACCAGAAATTTTAATGTCAATGACTCCATTTTTATCAATGATTTCCTTTTTGGATTATATCATTTGTGTTGTATCTAAAAAGTCATCATCATTGTAGAGGTCCTCTGGATTTTCTGTAAAGTAATCTTCTAGCATTGTTGGCATTTGTATTTTATAATTAGCTCTATGGTCATTTTTATTATTTATGAAAATGAAAAGTTCTGTCTAGATACAATATTTTGCATATGGGTATTCATTTGTTCAATCATCATTTGTTGAAACCATTATTTATTTCATCATATTGCCTTTGTTACATTTTTTAAAAATAAAGATATATTTATACATTTATTATTTTTATAACCAATGGATAAACTAAAATATTTTACAGATGAGAAAACGTTCATAGAAAGATCTAGTTGTCTGTATAACTAATTAATGGAAGATCTATATGCTATGGTTCTAGGAATTTTAATATTCCTTTTGTTTTAATTATAAAAGAGAAATTTTACAAATTATATTTGAATGTAATACATTTCTCATAATTACCTTACATGAGCATTTCAACTTCTTATAAGTTTCAAGAACTTATTGAATCTTATTTAGTTTTGTTTTCTATTTTTTCTATTATAAAAATGCTATTTCTTTCTAAAATATATGTAAAACATAGATATTTGGAAAGAAAAACTAGAAATGACTATAATCACAAAATCTACATAAGAAATTTGATCCCAGGTTGTGCTCCATTTTCACTCTTTAGTCTCTTTTTTAAAAAACATTTTATTATACCACTGTGAGTTACACAATTACAAAGATGTTGATGTTTGGGTTTCAGTCATACAGTGTTCCAGCACCCATCCCTCCACCAGTGCCCATTTCCCACCACCAATGTCCCCAATTCCCTCCCTCCTCCCTAGCCTGCCTCTATGGAAGGTTCATTATCTCTTTTCTCTCTTTATATTTCTCTTTCTCTCTTTCTCTCTTCTCTCTCTCTCTCTTCCTTCTCTTACACACTGAATTGCAATACATACATTTAGAGGTTACTATGTGCATCTTTTTGCCTATGTTCAATGCTCAGCCTTAGGTTGGTATTATCACTTTTGACAATCATTAGCACACTATTCCCTTCTCTGTCTTACCTAAGGTCTTACACTCACCTGTTTGTGGTGGATTCCACCTTTGAAAAAACCTCATGAACTATGTTTAACCTGACCTTGGATATTGGTATCATACTATATATATATATATATATATATATATATATATATATATATATATTTCATGCAAATAAATGCAGTCATTCTATATCTTTTTCCTTCTGGCCAATTTCACTCAACATGATCCTCTCAATTGTCCATCCATTTATAAACTAATTTCATACCTTCATTTTTCCTAACAGCTGCATAGTATTCCACTGTGTAGATGAATCAAAGTGTCTTTATCCAGTCATCAGTTCTCAAGCACTCAGGTTGTTTCCAGATTCTGGCTATTGTGAATAGTGCTGCTATGAAAATAAAATGAGGATGGTGTTTCTGCTGTGTGTTTTTGGCTTCCTAGCGTGTATTCCCAGGAGTGGTGTGGCTGGGTTAAATCGAAGCTCAATTTCTAGTCTTTGGAGGAATGTCCATATCGTTTGCTAAAAAAGGCTGTACCAGTCAACATTCCCACCTACAGTGGATGATAGTCCCTTTCTCCCCACATCCATGTCATCATTTGTTGTCCTTGCTCTTTTGGATATATGCCAGTCTCTGTGGTGTGAGATGATGGAGATGATATCTCATTGCTGTTTTGATTTGCATCTCTGATGATTAGTGATGATACTCTGATGATTAGTGATGATGAACCTTTTTTCATATGCCTTTTGACCATTCAAATTTCTTCCTTGTCAAAGTTTCTGTTCATCTCTTCTCCCCATTTTTGATGGGTTGACTGTTTTCTTCTTGGACAGTTTTACCAGTGCCTGATATATCCTGGATATTCACCCCTTATCAGATGGGTATTGGGTGAATATTCTTTCCCATTCTGTGGACTGTCTTTGTATCTTGGTCACTGTTTCTTTTGAGGTGAAGAAGCTTTTTAGTTTCATGTTTACATTGAAAGAGCAGTTGACTGTATTTCTGAGGATCTATTTCTGGGATCTATATTCTGTTCAGTTGTGAGGTTCTGCGGGGTGGTGGGCCGGCTGGAACCCCCATGCCTCCGACTGCCTCATGAGCGGCTGGGCCGGGAGAGCGGCGTTGCCCCATGTCTGAGGTCTCTGGACCGCTACCTGGGCCGGATTGAGGAAGAAACTGCTCCAGGGTGGGTGTCGATGATCCAGGCTGGTGGGCTGGTCGGCTGGGTGGGTTCTGTGGAGGGGAGTCCAATGTGGAAATGGCGGCGCCCTGGAGGGGTGGGGCGTCGCTCCGACATGGGCAGGCGGTTCCTGCTCTCCTGTCCCAGCGTTCTGGGCAGTGGGGCTGGTGGGTCAGCCTCCCGCGACCTCCACGAAGCCCCACCACCAGGGCGCCGTTTTCATGACTTCCCTCATCAGAACTCCACCCACGACCGCCATCGCCCGCTGGTTCATCTAAGGCTTTATTGAGGTGGTTATAGAGCTGCCTCACGGCAGCTAGCAAGCTGGTGTGTATGTTGCCAATGCCAGTAACAATTATATAGAATTCTCATGCCTAAATAGGTTTGAGGCTCTTTGTTTGTAGGTCGTCGCGAAGATATTTGTCTATTCTTTTAACCACTACTTCACTGTCATAATTATTTTGAAGTGACATAATCTTAGCCCTCTGCACACTGGTCTCCACCTTAAATATAAACAGTCTATTCGTATGCAATAAATTGCCATACTTTTTGATCAGCGTGGAAAGCTATATACCTTTTGTTTACTTGGTAAATAAGACATACTTTGTATGTCTTATTACATGTAAGGATATCCAGTTTGGTGTTGAAAAACTGTGATGGTGAACTATCTCCTTGCCATAAAACTGATGTTGGTGGAAAGGTTAGAATTTCTCTTCAAGTAAAATTTAGCTAGGTAACTTAAAGATGCTCAGTACCAGGTTTAAGAACTGTCCTGCAGTCTGTAGGTTACTTAAATGTTTTTTATAGTGAAGGAGTGTTAGTTTGTGTTAAATGCTTTTCTGCATCTGTAAATACATATTATGGTATTTTATTCATTTAGAATGTTGTTTGAAGGGATAATTGCTTTGGATTGTTGTATACCTGGAAAATCTTACTTATTCAAGGTGCACAATGATTTTATGTATGGATTTATTTTCTGAAAGAATTTTCTGATCTTTGTATCTCTTTTCACTGAAGATATTTGTCTACAGCTTTCTTAGAATGTCTTTGTTGATTTGAGAATTAGGGTGTGTTGCTTCGGGGAAAAATTGGGAAGCAGTCCTTCACTTATATTCTTGAAGAAATTGTAGAGAATGGACATAATTTCTCTTAAAACTTTTTTAGAATTTTCCAGTGATTACATTCAGGACACTCTTTTAGTTCTTGTTTTTGGGTATCATGTCTAACTAAGCTCAGGATTTGCTCCAGAAGGGTTGAGGGTATTAACTGCAGTGCTGGGAGGGTGAACTAGGGTCAGCCACATGCCAGGTAAGCATATTACCCACCGTACTCTCTCTGTACCCCAATATTTTTTGCCATAAAAGTTTACTGAGCTATTTATAAATTCACGTACAAGCATAAGAAGCTGACACAGAGAGGGGCCCAGGAGAAAGGACAAAGGGACTGATCTTTTTATATAGCATATGCATGGCCCCCAGTTCAATTCCTGTAAGCACAGCACTGCCTATGGGCACTTGAGAATCAATGAAGTGTCTCTCATGGTTACCAGCACCCTTTGGCAGCAGCAGCATTGTGTCTCTGGCCCAAGCATTGAACCTTATGACTAGCTGGTGAGTATCATTGGGAGTAGTCCCTTGGTCTCCTCATCAGTGCTTAGAAGGTTCCCCTCCAAAAAAATATATATAGAGAGAGAGAAAAAATATAAAGTGACAGCAAGTATCAATTATCCACTTTCACCCAAATAGAATATTTAGTGAAAATATCCTATAATTACACAACCAAGGTGCAAACATTGTTACGAGCCACTTAACTTGTTCATATTGTCTTTGGATGTGTGTGTTTGGTTCCCTATAATTTTATGGTATGTGCAAGTGTGTCATTTACTACCAGAGTCAAGATACAGAAAATCCCAAATTTCTTTTTTATCTTTTCTGCAGGAGCCTTGATATTGCTTTATTCCAACCTGTGGGTGTTTTCTAGAATCTCTTTGCTATGTTCATTGTTTTGTTTCTGGAACTGGTTCAGTAGACCATTAAAACATAGTATGATTGATGGGCTTATCTTTGCAAGAGAATTGCTAAATACAACACCTCATCCATGTCATGTATGCGCATTTTAACTGTTCTGAACTGATCAGTGTAACATACTCTTTCTCTAAGTGAGATCGCCTATCTGCATTTACTGAGTTGAGGATAGAACCATATCCACTGCAGTCAACAATATAAGTGTCATGCTCAGCCTAGCTTCTGAGATTCTCAGATATTCTTATGTGTTGGTGGTTTAGGTGGTGGGGGAGGAAGTGTCACATTATTTGTTCATTAAGTAAATGTTGAGAGATCATTACATGTCACCTTTGATAAAGATACAAAGATTAATTGTGTAAAGAATTTTTTGCCTTAAAAGAACTTTTGTACCAGGGTGATATAACACATAAATAGAATTAACCTTCTTTCCCAGTAATCCTATTTATAGTGCTGTGCTCTGACAAGAAAACTATCCACTCATTAGTAACCAAACTTCACATGGTTTCATTGTCGTTAACCTTCGGTGATAGCGCTTCCGAATTGGCTTTCTCATCTGTCATGACAGTTTCTTTTCCAAAACCAAGCTCAAATGCAAATTTCTTCATATAGATCTTCTGGTACTCCTTAACAGTAAGTGATTTCTCTCCACCTCTAAGATACTTTCAATTGGCTTTTAAATGTCCTGCTTTGCATGTCGGCTATTTATACCCATGTCTGAGCTCCTTGGTAGATAAGAGTTTCTGAAGGGAAGATTTATGTCTCTGTACTAGAGAATTCAATCATATACTACCAATTATAGAAAAATGCAATAATATTTTATCTGGCATAGTTAATTTTAATATTAAGTGTTATTTCTGTATCTGCTCATTAAATATGAACATTAAAATGTGGTTATGGTGCAAAAAATAGGAACTTAGGAAATGAGTTCCAAACACAGAACTTCATAATATATTTTTCCTTTGTAGTTTCTTTCATTTTTATTATTTTAGTTTAGGTAACAGGTAACACATAGCAGAGCCTGGCAAGCTACTCGTGTCATGTTTGACATGCCAAATACCAGTAACAATTATAGACCTCATTCCATGACTTGATGGAATGGTTTGAGGCTCTTTATGTTTCTGGAGTGGGCAGATGCTCTTGGCCTATCTCACATGTGACAGGGACGTATTGAGATGTTACTGGTGCCCACTAGAGCAAATTGATGATCTATGGGAAGACAGTGACAGTGGACAGGGTTATAATAATGTTTCACATTTATAATTTTGTAGTAAGTAGCTACCATACCTCAATAATTTCAAAGTACTCAAGATCTACCACCACTTTATGTTACATCTAGTTAGTTCATCCTTCCAGTGTTTAAGTGGAATCTCCCAAGGAATGGCAAGCTTGGGCAATATTCTGGTATTGCATGTAAGAGCTGGAACGTATGTTAGGGATTGTCCAACTCAACCAACTGGTGTTAAATCATGGAGAAATAAGACTTACAGAGGTAGGGTAGTGAGATTTGTACAAGGTCACAAAGAGATTCAGGGGTCAACCTAAATCTAGAATTAGGGGTCTCACTGTGAATATTGCAATGCTCTGTCTATATGTAAAGCCAAGTTGTTAAACTGACTCTGCCATTGTTCAATGGCCAACCTAAAGTTTCTATCTGAAATGAATCTAGTAATTTCAAGCATCTTCATAAACCTTCCAGAAGTTTGCCAAGTGGATGGTTTTCCCAGTTTTACATAAAAATGAAGGACTGTAAAAACAGGAGCAGCTAGACACAATGTGCTGCTAAGCATCCCAAAGGAAGTGCAATCTGATCAAAACAAGACTAAGCACAAATATGTTGAGAGCTGAGAGGGACCTCTACCTTTAGAGAGATAGGTGATTGGCGCTGGGGGAGACCCTTGGAAATCATCTAGAAAATAATGTAGCTGAAAAAGGACAGAGGGCACTTGTAGATATGACCCTGCAAATTTCCTGCCATCTAACATTAGGTAAATAATTCCCTTTATAAAGTTCTCAATTTCCAAATGTATAAAATAATTAATAAATTATTGTCGCAAATGTGTGGGAGTCAGAGACTGGGTAGGACAGAGAATGGAACAGTGTGCTAACAATTGTCGAGGGTACTAGTGCCAACCTAGGACTGAGCATTAAATACAGGCAAAAAGGATACACATGACAACACTTTAATGTATGTTCTGTAGTCCATAGTCTGGAGGGGAAGGAAAGAGAGAGAGAGAGAGAAAGGAAAAGAAATGGGGAACCTGCCAGGGAGGCGGGCTGGGGGAGAGGGGAGGGAACCAGGTAGTTGGTGGTGGGAGATGGGCACTGGTGGAAGGATGGGTGCTGGAACACTGTATGACCAAAACCCAGGTATGAACTTTTTTATTGTGTATCTTTGTGATCGTGTATCCTTACGGTAGTATAATAAAATACTTTAAAAATAAAATAAAATATTTATTAGAAAAGATACAAATGAAAAAAATTATTGAATTAGATTTGATCTAAAGCTCCCAAATTTATTTGGCTACTTTCCCCTTTCAGGAAAAATAAAATTACTCAGTGCCCCTCTGTAAGTCTACTTTTTTAAAACAATGAAATAGAAAGTGATCCCACTACAATTACATCTGAGGTTACTACCAACTCACCCCCCCATCACCACCACCCACCCCCATCCATTGCTCCAGTGTTCCTTAGGGAGTGGTATCACCCACTTTGGAAAACACTGAATTAGATGATACCAAAGCTACTTCTCCAGTCTGTCATGTTTGTATTCTGTAAAGCATCCCGTTTCCTAGTTTGGCAGGTGAAGAAATGGAGGTTCAGTAACTAGCCTAAGGTCACACAGCAAGCTGGTAGCACAATGGTGAGCAAGGCCTACGTCAATATTTCATCTACTCGAGCACATGGCTAGGAAACATGCCTTCCAAGTTGCCCTGTGGCCTTGTGGCAAGTTGTGCAACTGTTGTCCCAAGGCTGTTGCAATTGCCCTCTTCTCTATCCCTTGAGCTTGCCGGGGAGCATGCAGAGGACTGTAGGAGAAGGGTCCCTACTCTGGATGTAGAGCAAGGATCAAACCTGCTATTTCTTGCTTCTCCTCCATAAAATGGAAACAAAACCAAACTCCTAACTCAGGATCCAGGGAAGTTAGAGGAGAAACTTTCCTCCGCCTCTTCTTATACAAAGTCCAGGCACCACTTGCTTGAGTGATACTGTCTTTCTCTTAAGAGCAGACACCCAAGTCTCTGCAGAATGAAACTAGGTGAGAAAAAAAGAACCAGAGCATTCAGCAGGGCCCAGGAGAAACCACAGTGAATAAAGGTACAGACAGACTCCTCCCAACCTGTCTTGAAGATATACATTCTATGTGACTTTGAGTTGTTTCAAAGCCTATCACAAATGGGGAGGGAGAGACAGAGAAGCAAAGTACTTGGGCTTTAAAGGCACCTTTCAGAAGCTTACATTTTCTTGGGGCCAGATTCAGAAAACATTTCCCTCAACTATTTTGCTTTTAAAAAGGCAATTGAAGGTGGGCAAATCCTGAATGTTAGAATTTTCATTTGAAAATCTGGATTTATTATCTTAAAGGCACAGGAAGCTGACGTTTTCTAATCCGTTCCTAGAGAGGAAGCCACCTGACTTCATAACCCCTCAAGCTAGTACAGCACTTTCTGATAATGCTGCTGTTCATGGACCTTGTCTTGGGTCACAAGAGACAGAAATCGTTTACAGATTACTCGTCTCCCACTTCTGTTCTCTGTTGTCAAAGGAACGCCACAAAAATAAGAAAGGAAGCAGATCCCCAGAGAGATATACTGACTAAATAAAAACAAGCTTCCAATAATCAGGAACTTGAGGTCAGGGGATAACTTAAGGCCATCAGAAGCTGGCCAGATGGACTCAGAGCCTCTAGAGAACTCTGTCCTTTTGGCAGTAAGATGTAGTGATGAGTGCCAAACCAGGCCTGTGATTTGGGTGCAAATTTGGGCTCTATCCCCACTCTGTGCCCAGGTTCCAAATTGCACAAGTTTCTCTGTAGAAAACAAAGTTTATTCCTGAACATACACTTTGAATCAGAGACACTGGGTCCTGGATGGAAACTTAGGCGAAATTTAATTCATCGCACTTCACAGATGGAGAAATCAAAGGCCAGTCTGGGAGACGGTACATGGTACGCTTGCACAAGGTGATTTAAAAGACAACATGATAAAGAAAGGGATAGCTCTGGGAGGTTACTAGGTAGCAAGTCTGTCACTTATTAGTTAAGAGACCCCAGCTAATACTCTTGACCTCCCTGAATATCGAAAAACTGTGATGGGTAGCGCATTATTATATTGCCCGTAAAACAGGGATGGTATGATAATTGGATGAGATGAAAAATCTCAAAGTGATTTGTAAACTGGAAGCTGATTGTATGTTAGCATTATGTGTTGGGGGGAGCTTAAGCAGTGTATACAGGGAGGCACTTTAACGCCTTAATCTCAATCTAGCACCTAAAATTATCTTTCCTTTAAGGTCTTACAGTATTCCTCTGTGAAATAACATTTAATTTCTGTGTTTTGAGGAGTACTTTTAATACTTTCCATTGCTTCTATGGAGATTGGTCTGTTGAAATTTCTTCTCTTCTAATTTGATTTTGGCAAATTATCCTTTTTATAGAAAATTTTTATTTTCCTAATGATTTCATAGTGGAGCTTCTCCATAATTATGACCATTTTCCCTTTGTCAATCATTATAATTTTGTTCAAAAAATCAATAGTTTACAAGCATGGAACAAATTATACTACCATTCTTAATGCCAAACACATCCATGGCCTTCCTGGAACCTTCCTGGACTGCACCATCCAGTTAAATATCAGGATCTCAAATTCATTTTTACATGTTGCTGCCCAGTTTTCCCAACACCACTTGTTGAAGAGGCTTTCCTTAGAATTTGGACCTGTGTCTAACACCATGCACAAAAATCAGATCAAAATGGATTAAAGATCTCAATATCAGACTTGAATCCATAAAGTACATTGAAGAAAATATAGGAAAAACCCTCCACGACATTGAAGCTAAAGGCATCTTCAAAGGTGAAACATCACTAACAAAGCAACTAGAAGAAAAGATAAACATATGGTACTACATGAAACTAAAAAGCTTCTGCACCTCAAAAGAAACAGTGACTAAGATACAAAAGCAGTCCACAGAATGGGAAAGAATATTCACCCAATACCCATCTGATAAGGGGTTAATATCCAGGATATATCAGGCACTGGTAGAACTTTACAAGAAGAAAACAAACAACCCCATCAAAAAATGGGGACAAGAAATGAACAGAAACTTCAGCAAGGAAGAAATTCGAATGGCCAAAAACATATGAAAAAAATGCTCATCATCACTAATCATCAGAGAGATGCAAATCAAAACAACAATGAGATACCACTTTACACCACAGAGACTGGCACATATTCAAAAGAGCAAGAACAACAAGTGCTGGCGTGGATGTGGGGAAAAGGGGACACTCATCCATTGTTGGTGGGAATGCCGGCTGGTACAGCCTTTCTGGAAAACAATATGGACTTTCCTCCAAAGACTAGAAATTGAACTCCCATTTGACCCAGCCATACCATTCCTGGGAATCTACTCTGGGAAACCAAAAATACGCAGCGGAAACACCATCCCTACTTTTATGTTCATAGCAGCATTATTCACAATAGCCAGAATCTGGAAGCAACCAGAGTGCCCGAAAATCGATGACTGGATAAAGAAGCTTTGGTACATCTACACAATGGAATACTATGCAGCTGTTAGGAAAAATGAAGTTATAAAATTTGCCTATAAATGGATGGACATGGAGAAGATTATGTTGAGCGAAATTAGCCAGAAGGAGAGAGAGACAGATACAGAATGACTGCATTTATTTGCATGGCATAAATATATATGTACATATTATGATACCAATATCCAAGGTCAAGTGAAGCATATATCGGGAGGTCTTGTCAAAGGTGGAAATTATCACAAACGTGTGGGAGTCAGAGGTTAGGAAAGACAGAAAATGGAACAGGGTGCTAATAATAGTCGAGGGTACTAATGCCAACCTAGAACTGAGCATGAAATAGAGGCAAAAGGATTCACATGACAACCTTTTAATGTATGTTCTGTAATCCATAGTCTAGAAGGGAAGGAAAAGAGAAAGAGAGAGAAAGGCAAAGAAATAAAGAACCTGCCATGGAGCAGGGCTGGGGAAGGGGGAGGGAACCGGGGATGTTGTTGGTGGGAGATGGGCACTGGTGGAGGGACGGGTGCTGAAACACTGTATGACCAAAACCCAAACATGAACTTTTTAATTGTATATCTTTTTATTTGTATGGAGATGGGCACTGGTGGAGGGACGGGTGCTGAAACACTGTATGACTAAAAACCCAAACATGAACTTTTTAATTGTATATCTTTTTTATTTGTATATCTCACGGTGGTATAATAAAATACTTACAAAAAAAATAAATATCAGGATCTCTAACCTGCTCCAGTTTGCATTTCACTGTCACCTTAGATCTTTACTAACATGGGCTTCCATATTGCTTTGCTCCCTAACCAGTAACCAATTCACTCCCCATCTTTAGCTCTCTCAATTTGGTATTGCTTTATAGTAACACCATTTGGATTATTTCTCTCAAAGGAATAAGAGATATACCCTATGGAAAGGCCTGTTGTATTATTTTTTTAACACTCCATAAATTGGACAGTAGTTTAGACTTTAGATAGCTAAAACCAGATTCCACTTAGAGCTTGTCTTTGCACATACTTCAGATAAGTGAGATGTCAATCAAATCTATTAAACTGATCTGCTAGAAGTGAGAAATCTGGACCTGGGAGGTGATTAAGTCCTGGCTGGCCCACAACTGCCTGATGAGATAGATAATAGCCACACCCAGTCTTGACCTACAGTGTTGAGTGACTTCAAAGTCTTTGTTTGCTTTACTCCTTGCATGGAGCAGAGAAAGAAATTGCAAAAAACTTTGCTCAACGATTTCAGCACTGGTCATTACAAAGCAGAATCTTACAGTTGGTTAGGAACAGACTAATGCCTCCCATGGAAAAGTTACAGGCCTCCACAAGGTCAGAATATTATTAAAAACTAACTGAGAAGTGTCAATCTGGGGTGCAGGGAAGAAGAACCCTGAAATGTTACTCAATTCTCTTAAGTTGCAAAGACTTTGAGAGCTTCAGGATAGCTGCAAACTGAAGAATTAATACTAGTTATTGAGTGAGCCTGCCGTGCAGGCAGAGCCTGGCAAGCTACCTGTGTCGTATTTGATATGCCAAATACCAGTAACAATTATAGACCTCATTCCCATGACCTGATGGAATGGTTTGAGGCTCTTTATGTTCCTGGAGCAAGCAGGTGCCCTTGGGCTCTACTTGCATGAGACATGGCATATGGAGATGTTACTGGTGCCCACTCAAGCAAATCGACGATGAACGGGAAGACAGTGATACAGTGATTGAGTGAGCCTAGTTTATTTATAGGAACACTCAGTAAGTATATGATATTGTGTCAACCAATTCCTCTCTCTTATTTTAAGGGAAAAGTAAGCTCAATCTCTTTCTACTCTGAATAATAACTACTAAATAAGACTGTCATAAGGATAAATATGAAGAATAGGCATCTTTAACTTAGTGACTGATAGGTTTCCTTTCCAACCAACTCTTTCCCCTGGCATCCCTAATACTCTCAGCTCCTTCTGATCAAATTTAACAGAAGTTTACTGGGTTTCTTTTTTCTTATCTTAATCAAGTCAGAGAGCTTAGTAAGGTTATGATGCATAAACAATTTTGAGGGTCAAGGGTTAGTCTTTAGGTAAATTGTGGTTTTAATGTTTGAGAAAGAGTTCAGAGCTAGTGGGGGTTTCCATCTATTGGTGGCAAGACACAGCGAACAGGGGTTTGCAGTAATGCACAGCAACTCGGTTCTTGGCAGACTTGTGGCCAGAGATGTTTTTAAAACCTCTGTTTTTAGATGACCCTGATACTGATAAGCAAACTATCACTTTTATTTTTAGTTCCAAAAAGTGAAAGACAAGTGAAATATACCCCACCTTACCATCTTCATAAAGGCAAAGTTACTGTGCAATTATTAAGTGTCCCCATGGCATCTGGTTTTAATATTTTAGGCCTATATTGAAAGTGCCTGTTCATGATTATTCGGGTGGCTAAAATCCAACACTTAACCAAATATTCTTCCTATAAAATACTTTCCTTTGTCCAGAATCAAAGTGTTTGTTTCTTGCCTCAGCTTCAATTAAGCAGGAAAATACCATTTTGCTAAAATAGTAATAATGGGGGCAGGAGCGATACCCCAGCGGGTAGGGCATTTGCCTTGCACATGGCCGACCTGTGCCGGCCCGGGTTCGATCTCCAACATCCCTTATGATTCCCCAAGTAACTCCAGGAGTAATTCCTGAGTGCAGAGCCAGGAGTAACCCCCTGAGTGTCACCGGGTGTGACCCAAAAAAGCAAAAAAAGAAAATAGTAATAATGATCATGATAAGAGGAATTCACACTTAGAGAGCATTATAGGTGGTTAAGAGTTTTCATAGCTATTCATTTTTATTTTTAGGTGGTTGCACTACTGTTGGTGCTCAGAGCTTACTACTAGCTCTGTACTCAGGTTTCATTCTTGGTGGTGCTCTGGGGACCATATATGCTCTGGTGATCTGGGGGCTATATGGGTGCCAGAGATTGAACCCAGGTCAGATGAGTGTAAGACAAATGCCTTACCTGTTGTACTATTATTCCACCTTAACTATTCTTTTCTTAAAACTTAACTGTTCTTTCTTATTGATCTCCCTCACAGGTAGATAAATAACTGTTATCTACTAATGCCAGATGAGAAAATATGGATACTGACAAATACCTTTATTTCTATTACTAAAAATAGAGATAGAGAAGTATCACTGACTTGCCCAAAGTCAAGCTGTGTTTCATGAGCCATAGTGCTTCAAGAAGACTTCTGACAAACTCTAGCCCTGAAACCAACAAATAAGTCCATTCACTGTAAATTTCCATGATACTGAACTCCACACTGATTCATCAAAGAAAGAAAAACTGTTGGAGGGAGACCCGAGCACAGCACAATAATATTTTTAGAAGTTGAGTACAGTTTAGGAGAATAAAAATAGAAACCTAAATCCTTGGATATTGGGAAGCCCAAGACGTATAAGCTCAAAAAGTTGGTGTATAACTTTTCTATTGTTGCTATAATAAGTTACTATAAACTGGATAGTTGACAATAAAACACCCTATTCTTTTGCATTTCTTGTTGCCAGAAGTCAAATTTTAGTTTCTCTTAACCTTAAAATTAAAGTGTCAAGAGCAGATACCCTGGTGCCAACTCTTTCTGGTGAAGAGTCTGTTTGCTTGACCTTTTCAGCTTCTAGAGGTTCTTCACATACTTTAGTTTATCCTATTGATTCCACTTTCAAAGAGCATCACTCCAATATTTGCTTGCGATGTCACATAGGCATCTCTCTGATTCCAACTGACAGAATCAGTGGAATATCCCATTTTAAATGGCCTCTATATTGACAATCGGCCCACTTAGATAATCCAGGATAATCTTCCATCTCAAGATGCTTAAAGTAATCACATCTGCAAAGTCTCTTTACCATGAAAAGCAACACAGTTACAGGTTACTGGAATTGGTATGTAAGGATCTTTGGAGCCATCACCCGGTCTACCAAAAGTAATAAGTGACAAGTGGAGGCCAGGAGCTGGTTTTTGTTGTTGTTGTCGTTGTTGTTTGTTTGTTTTTTTTAAACTGGTAAACATAGTCCTTGTGTGGCTGTTTGCTTGTCTGAAAACCACCGTTCTTACTGCCACCTGGCAAGAAAGGGTCAAAATAGAACCCATATCTCCGATTCCAAGTTAAGTGCTCTTTCAAGCACATCACAGCCCCTTCTCAAAGCTATATTTAAATTCAGTTTTGCACATAACTCATTCTTGTATACATGGTAATTAATATTTGCATAATGCTTTAGCATTTGTAATGTTCCTTTTATTTAAGTGAGATAATTTACATCCCTACAATAAACCTCTGAGACAGTTATTATTAACAAATTTTACATATGAAGAAGTGAAGGCAAGGAGGGGTGAAATTATTTGTCCAAGGTCACCCAGCTGGTGAAGGCAAAACCACAATGCAAATCCTTAGAGTTGCACCACATGGTACTAACACTCAATAATGAATCTAGATGTAAGTTGAATTCCAGGATATCAATTATTTGGGGGAAATACGCGAGGATAACGGAGATGTGCAATGTTTTTTGGAGAGAAAACGAGTTAATGAATGTGAAAGTGTTTTGTAGCTGTATGATTCACTGCAACAGAATGTTATTGATGGCATCATCATCATCACCATCACCATCTTCATCAAATTGCCCTGAAGACCAAGAGGAATTCAAACAGGTCACCACTTCAGTTTTGCTAAAACCCTGATCCTCACTGTCCTGCAGTCTCTTGGGCAAATGGTACAATAAAAATTAGTAGACCTCTGTGGTTTTTGGGCCAAGGTGCAGATGTGGCTGGTGAATGTATAAACCAAGCTGCTGTGTCCATGAACAAAAGGTGGCCCTTTGCTCTGCGAAGAAGAGTTGCCAAAACTTCCACCTTATGTGAAAGGGTGCCAATATCTGGCAGTACATAGCTTTACTGTCTTTTCTTTCTTATTTGTTTCTTCCTTTATTTTCTTTCTTTCTTTCTTCCTTTATTTTCTTTCTTTCTTTCTTTTTCTTTCTTTCTTTTTCTTTCCTTCTTTCTTTCTTTCTTTCTTTCTTTCTTTTCTTTCTTTCTTTCTTTCTTTCTTTCTTTCTTTCTTTCTTTCTTTCTCTTTCTTTCTTTCTTTCTTTCTTTCTTTTCTTTCTTCCTTCCTTCTCCTTCCTTCCTTCCCTTTTTTCTTCTTTCTTTCTTTCTTTTCTTTCTTTCTTTCTTTCTTTCTTTCTTTCTTTCTTTCTTTCTTTTCTTTCTTTCTTTCTTTCTTTGTACACTAAGTGTGTTTAATATGGTAAGGTAGAGGGTCGGTACATTGTTGGAAGGGACTTTGCAAGTGTACAATGCAGGGCATTACTGCTGAAACTGGCAACTTTCTGGCAGGTGGCACATCACACCACCTGCCAGAAATCTTCCCCCTCTTCTTTTTGAAAGAGAAATTGTACCCGCTTCTGAGAATTTGCAACTTTGAAACCAAACTTGAGGAGTCCTGAGGAAGAAATAACCCAGGCCGCCTCTGAGGAAGGTGAGCAGTCAGCCGGCCCCCACCTCATTTGAGTTAGACCGCCAAGAGCCTTCACGTGGAGCCTTGGCCACAGGACCGCAATTAGGAAGCGCTCCCTGCTCAGTACAACGGCCATCCTTGCCAGGGAGGTGGGGTGCGGAAGAGAGGCAGGTGCATTCAAATCATCCTACTTTGACCAAGGGAAATGAAGCACTAAAGTAGCTTGGTCCCACAATGAGTCAGGATGGGGGGCAGGGTGAGGCGCCCAGAGTCCTCTGACCCATCTTGGCAACTTATGTTTGCCTTTGTTGGGCATGTGTTTGTGTTCTCGCGCTCTATTACCATGAACCCGAGGCACTGAACTATTAAGAGATAATTATGGATTATCTCTTAACAGTTGGTATCATCAGCCCATAAACCCGATTGCTTCTCAAAAAATTCTCTCCATATAAATCGTGCCCTGACCCCCAATAATCCTTTTGCCTGCACAGACCTTCCCCATCATGTACAGCCAAGTCCCACTTCTTGAAGAAGCTCTTCGTACACCTAAACTCCATCGAGGAAACTCCTCATTTTCAAAACATCTTTATTCCTTCTTTTAGAGTCTCAAGCATATCATTTAAAAAATGAAAACATCTTCTCACCTTTTCAATCAGGTCTTCTGCAAAGCACTTTCACGCTTGCTGTTTAATTTGCTGTTTAGCTCTCCTGTATTAGGCAGAAACTCTTTGAAGACTGAGATTATATCTGACTCATAGCTTCACCCTACACTAGGCACTTGCTCTCAATAAATAGTTATTAGGGTAAAAATTTTATAAAAACTGGGCCAGGGTGATAGTGCAAGTGGTAGGAAACATCTACATATACACGGCCACGAAGTTTGAGCAGCAATACTGCAGGGCTTCCTGAGTATCACCTACAGAAAACAAAATAGATATTTCAGAAAAAAATATATCTAATATTGTAAATTAGTAGAGACTTTGAATTAATTATGGAATGAGCAGTTTGTCTATGTCCAATTCAAAAATACCAGAGTGATCTCAATGGGAACAAACCTTAGTAAGAGCCTGTCTGCAGGTTCTGAGTCACAGAAGTACCAAAGGTGTCCAGACTCCACCTCAGGTCGTCTCACACCACAAATGTCATGGATACTTGAGTAGAAAGTTTGAAGGACCCCTGACTTGAGATCTCCTGATTTCCTATAGCAGCCTTTACTTCTCTCTCATGTCTTTCTTCCTGACCCTCCACTAGATGCTTTTCACATATGATTAAAACATCAAGTTGGAACGAATTTGCTGTCCCCAACCTAGCTTTGAGGTAAACCTACTCTATGACCTTCAATTCTGCCCTGGTTTGTAACACACTCTTTTTTTTCTATCTCTAAAGCCAGAAATAATCACATCATACTCAGACCTTTCCTTTCCTCATCTTTCACAAGCCAGCCATTAGCCCCTGGAAGTTTAGCTTCAAGAACTAGTTAGCTCAGAGCTAATCTTTCTATTCCCAATCCCCTGCTTAAGGGCCCCTTAGCTCTCTGTGCTGCCATTGCCACGTCTTCCTTGTCTTCCATGTTTCCTTAGGTCACAATCTAATCTAAGCCTACTCTTGCTTAGGAATTTTTCTTGGTAACCAAAAAAGATTTGAGATGAAATTTCCTTGACTGGGGAAAATGCACCTTTAAACTCTGATCCCCAACTTTATCCTGCTCGTTTTTGCCTAGGTTCTTAGCCTGAATGTCTTACCCCAACAGACTGATGTCTTTCACAATTTTGGGCTTTTGCACACCATGTTCCCTTATTTTGGAATGTTCTTATTCCCTTCTCTGATTAGAGAACTCAGTGATATTTTATGACCCAACTTGCATTTCATCATCTCTGTGAGTTCACACCTTATTCCTTCCAGGCAGAAGTATTTGCTGTGCCCTGATCTCCTGCAGCACTTGTTTATATCTCCATAATCACACTTACCACACTGTCCTGTAATTTTCTTCTTCAAGCTTCAGTCATTCATTGTACTTTAAGATCCAGCACTTAAGAATCTGCACTTACCAACTTTTATATCCCCAGATTCTACTCCAAAATTTTACACCCTCAAAAACATCTATTATATCCTTCAGTGAGTATACCAATTGATTCTGTATGTGAAAGGAAGTGTAACACCAAAGTTAAGTAACCTGGGACACCAGTCCCAGACCTGATGTTACTGGTTAAAAGGAAGATGAACTTTTGCAGGCAGTAATACAGCTAAAACCCTCACAATCTAATCTCACTTCTGTTACTAACTAGCTCTGTGGTCTCTAACAAGAAACTCTTTTACTCATTTTTTCATTGGCCAATTAGGAAAAATAACCACCTCACAGCTCTGTCGTAGATTATCTAAGTTGAAAATACCAAGTATATAGCAACAGAACAGGCGGCCATGGTTTGAAACATCTTCATTGTATGACTTTATCTCAGTCTAATTTGTGGTGTGATTTCCATTCAGCTCTGAAACTTACTTTTGGCTTGTAAGAAAAATTCTAAGAATTCTTTCTTGTGTATAATTTTTCTCACTTTATCCAGAGTCTTAATCATCAACTGTACTGGGGCTCCTTAATTTTTGTGTTTATTTTTTATGGGGGCCACACCTGGTGGTGCTTAGGATTTACTTCTGGCTCAGCACTCAGATATCATGCTCGTGATGCTGAGAGGGACCATATGTGGAATCCATATGTGGGACTGAACCCAGTGCATGCAAGACAAGCACCTGACCTGCTGTTCTATCTCTCCGATCCCACGTACCAGAGCTTCTTAAAGGCAAAAAGCTAGTGTCTCCTGTCTGCTGTTATACATGGCTCAGGGCTGGGCACAGAGCAGATATCCAGTGTACTTAAGAGAAGAAGAAATGGTAACTTAAAATCAGTAAGAAGGGTCAGGACCAAAAAATTTGGATACAGTGGTAAAGATTTCCAATTGCATACTGTACTTTATACTTTAAAATACCTTTAAAAAACCTTAAAATAATGACTTTATGAATTTACTTCATAGTCCTGTATTTATTCCCAACTCAAAATTATTAAAGTCCTATTATCAGCTTTATTTGAACTGTGATCACTGTATTTCACAAAAGAACACGTATTTCTTTACTTTAAAAATTCCTTTGGTTAAGGGGAGGGAACCGGGGATGTTGGTGGTGGGAGATGGGCACTGGTGGAGGGGCGGGTGCTGGAACACTGTATGACCAAAACCCAAACATGAACTTTTTAATTGTATATCTTTTTATTTGTATATCTCATGGTGGTATAATAAAATACTTTAAAAAAATCCTTTGGTTGTCCTTTTGGTTGTCCAAATAGGAGTTGTCTTTCTTTCACGTTTACACTTAGAATTTTTTACATTGAAATATAATTATTTTTGTTCTCATAAGATAATGGAGTAAGAAAGAAAAATAGTAGGCTGGGTTTCTTCTCCCTCCCCAACCCCCCCATACACACACACACACATATTAAAAGCATGGGAAATAGCCAACAACTCTTTGGAAGTTAGTTGTCTGGAGTAAGATTTGTGGTCTTGCTGAGTGAAATAATTAGGCACTTCTAAAGAATAAAGTAACAAAGCACTGTGGGAAAACTGCAATCTCAAGCCATTCAGATCTTGGGCAACTTCCCAATTCCAGGACAAAACTATCTTCAGAGAGTCCTCCAATGTAGGGGAAGGGATGTGAAAATTTGAGTCAGTCAGACCTGGGTTTAACTTCATCTCTTCATTCATTAATTCATTCATTCATTCATTCATTCATTCATTTTGCTTTTTGGGTCACCTGTCGATGCTCAGGGGTTGCTCCTGTCTCTGTACTTCAGGAATTATTCCTGGCAGTGCTTGGGGACCATATGGGAAGGTGAGAATTGAACTGGGCGGTTGCAAGTTGGTCATGTACAAAGCAGGCACCCTACCTGTTGTGCTATTGCTCTGACCTAAAGATGAGCTATTTTTAAAGGTGAAAAGCCACATAGTAAATATCAACAGATATAAATTTTTATTCTACAGTGAAAGCTCGTAGAAGTGGAATGAAGAATGTACATTTTTTAACACTAAATTTTTCCCACAAAATCTTTCAAATAATTTGTACAATTTTTCAGGGTCAGTTTAGTGAATAAAAACAAACAAACAAAAATATATATATAACAAAATCAGGGCAAAGGCAAAAGGAGTGAATAAGTTAAGGTCAAATAATGAAGTGGGGCAAGCAAAAAAATAGTGCAAATGGCTGGATTGTCCTGCATGCAAGAAGACCTAGTTCTGATCCTGGCATCATCATCCCTAGAGCACAACAGGGCCTGTGCCTAGTAGATCTCATGCACTGGCAGGTGTGGACATTGTGACTTTTAAGCACTGTTGGGGAGCTGCCATCCCTATTAAAATAAATAAGATAAAGTTGAAAAAATCAGGTTGATTTGCAAAATGCACAGTCCTGCAGTCAAGATATATCAGTGCTACAATGAACATCAGTTTGCTTTCTTCAAAAATAATAATTTTGCTGAACTAGTGTTTTGTGTTCTCAGAATAAATACCAAGGAGTGGGATTACTAGATTACTTGGATCACGATCACGATCACGATCTTCCCGTTGATCATCTATTTGCTAGAGCGGGCACCAGTAATATCTCCATATGTCCTGTCTCATGCCAGTAGAGCCAGGGGCATCGGCTTGCTACAGGAACATAAAGAGCCTTAAACCATTATATTAGGTCATGGGAATGACCTAATATAATTGTTACTGGAATTTGGCATATCATATACAACACGAGAAGCTTGCCAGGCTTGTCGAGCGGGAGGCAAACTCTTTTAAACACCTCCAAATAAAGCATTTATTGATGAACTTGTGGCGCGCGAAGCAGGGTGTGATGGGCTGGTCTGCTGGGTGGAGTTCTGACAAGAGGGAAGTCCAGAAGTGGAAAATGGCGGCGCCCGTGGAGTGAGGAGCGGGTGGTCAGGCTTGTTGTGAGGGCTCTGCCGAGGTGGTGGGCCAGGGCTAGAAACCCGCCATGCCTCCCGACTGCCTCATGAACGGCTGTGCACAGGGAGAGCAAGGAACAGCTCTGCCCCCATGTTTGAGAGTCTCTGGACCAGCATACCTGGGCGGATTGAGGAAAAAGCTGCTGCAGGGTGGGTGTCGGGTGATCCGCGGCTGTGATGGGCTGGTCTGCTGGGTGGAGTTCTGACGAGGGAAGTCCAGAAGTGGAAAATGGCGGCGCCCGTGGAGTGAGGGCGGTGGTCTGGCTTGTTGTGAGGCTTGGAATTGATTTTTTTATTTTTATTTATTTATTTGTTTATTTGGGCCCCAAAGCTACGCTTGGGGAATCTAGGAGCACTTCTAGTGATCCTCAATGTGAAAGTGTAAAGATTCAATCCTCAGTCCAGAGATGTGGTGCTGCAGGGCCCTTCAGAGCTTTACCTGGAGGTGTAAATGTGGGGAGACTGCTCAGGCCCAGGAGTGGCAGAAGCGGAGATCTTTGTATGCAAAAGATACGCATCGACACTTTCAGCAATCTCCTTAGTCCCTAGCCATAATTTCTTGCCTTTTAGTATAGGTCATATCAGAAACTCAAATGAACTGACATTTGGTTGAAGTGGGAGGGTTTGATGAAGTGAATAAATAATTTGAACATTAGGGAAAAATCTATTCTCTACCTGAACTACCTTATATAGCATTTCCGGTCCTTCTCCTCTGAGTCTACCCACTTCCAAATCCCTCCCCTTCTCTCGGCAGGAAAAACTGTGCTTCTCCGCTTAACCTCCTACTACTTTATTTATGTGCCCTACATTCTTCCCATTTCTGTGTACTCCTGACCAGAGATGTCCCTTGGAAAAGGTTTTGACTTACCTAAGAGCACAGTCACTAGGAGACAGAGCTGAGGTTCAAATTGCAGCTATAATCTTAAAGATAACTAATCCTCACTGTAAACTGAATTTCTAAAAGAATTTTAACTCTACAATAAAAAAGTTCTCATTTTTTTTCCTGTTAACATTTTTTCTGTTTTTTTTTTTCATATCCCAGTCCTTTCATTATATCATTGAGTCCCAAAGTTATCTTTCACATTAGAATAAGCTGAACTTTTTTTTGGAAATCTTCTAAAGTTCAGGAAATACTTTAAATAAATAAGTCAGAAACTTTGGGTGGGGGTATGTAGAAATATGGTATCACCATTATTATTTTCTTAGGATTCCCTGGAGACTTGATATGAAATTTCATATTACTCAGTTCTATATTGTAATGATTGTGACTAAAAACTATAAGGTACTTGAAAGCAAAAAATATTGTTCTCTTCAAATTTGTGTTCCTACAGTATAAAATAAAAAAGGAGCAGCTTGATGAATATAATAAAGAGGTTCTATCTGTCTAACGTAGGTTCAATCAACTTTAATGAATAGGAGCAAAACAGCAAGAGTTCAAATGAAAGGCCTAGAAATTCTTGGTGTTTTAGAGTGCTTCCTAAAAAAGAAAAGAAAAATAGTTGACTGATCAGGATAAAAATTAAAAGACTATCTCAGTATAAGGTCCTTGCAATTTTTGCCAATCACTAGAAAGGTGAAACAAGAATGGTAAGATTCTATTTTTAACCTCTACTAAGTAAATGGGTTGCCACAGAAGTCAACTAACTCTGGATGACCCAGAATGGAAAATTTCATAATGGCGAAAGAAGTCTATAGGAACTACTCATCTGGTCCAGAGAGCTTTGATAAAGGATGAGACCACAGGGTGCTTTCAGTTCTTAAGTGAAGAGGTTGGATAGAGTTTCCTCAATCAAGTGCAAAGAAGATTTTATTTTTTCAAGCTGGCAATGTGGTAAATTCTTAATTCTTTCTGGGGATTATAAAACAATCCATTGTATGGGGCCCAGCCTATAAATTCAGGGTTGAAGATTGATCAGAAGACTGTCTAAGAAAGCAAAAAGCAGATTGTCCAATCTGGCTGCTCTGTGTGCCAGAAGTTATTAATTATGTCTGTTCTAATAACAAGAGCTGGAAAGCAGCAAACTCAAAACATGCAGGGAAAACAAAACAAAATAAGATGGTGGTTTGCCTTAATGAGGGGAAGTGTGAGGAGCAGCTACAGCACCAGGATGGGTAAGCTGGGTACAAGTCCTGCCAGCAACAGATTCTAGCTGCAATATGGGCTTAATGACCACTAATAGCCACTGAGTCATGGACTCTGAATACCAGTGGATTCTCCAAATCCGTGAGAATACCTCTCTTTTGTCTTTTGTTTTTTGAGAATACCTGTCAGTATGTAAGAGACATAATGCAAGAAGTCATGGAGAGAGCAGAAGGTTTTGTTGCCCCGTGGATTGTAGATTGATTTGTGAATAAAAATAAATAGCCAAGTCTTACTTATCTTTGCAGTTAATGAAAATGAATTACAGAGAAACTAAGTGACAAAACCCAGGTCACTGAAAAATGGTCAATTAAAATCATGTATTTTACCATTTCTCTCCTTGTTTTGTATTCTAAATGCCAGCACTAGGTCTTACTAAACACCCGATTCTGTGAACAGCTAGAAGCCTCACCTACAGTCAGACAGAGGCTTCCATGTCAGACACAGACTTTGATCAGATCTTGTTGGTATGTGGTAAGTTTATTCTACATGGTAAGAATTCTTCTTTGAACTAAACAATTCAATATCACTGATATTTCTATTTTCTATCCTATTTCTATGATACGGCCTTTCTATTGAATTTCAATACGTAGGTAAGAGAGTTATCATTTTACCAAGGAAGAGTATGCACAGTTGGTGACACAAAGGAAGCCAAACTGACCTGAAGGGTCATCCCTGACTACTCACCAGACTGATGCCTCAGAGTTGTCTCTGTCAAACATCTCAGAGGTCTATGTTCCTCCTGGACCAACTGGACTATGAACTTTAGGGAAGTGACTGGGTCTAATTTATCTTTATGTCCTGTTTGTCACTTGGAAGGTGTTTAGTCAATTTTAATAGAACTGAATAGACACAACACTTAAAGGGATACATTTGCATACTAGAACTCTTTTAGAGGAGAGGGGTTGAGAAAACCTGAATAGGGTAAAGGATAGTGTAATAACTGCGATAGTCAATTTGAGGAATTAAAATACTCACTGGAGAATTGATCACCATTTTTAATCAGCCAAAGGACTAGTTTTGGCAATATGAGGTGTAAGAAACATACCTATATAAGAAAGACTTCACAAAATAATTTATGTATTGCAATCCACAATGTGTAAGAGAAGGAAGAGAGAGGGAGAGAGAGAAAGAGAAAAAGAGATAAAAGAACATGCCATAGAGGGGAGGCTAGGGTATGGGGTAGGGAATTGGGAACATTGGTGGTGGGAAATGGGCACTGGTGGAGGGATGGGTGCTGGAACACTGTATGTCCAAAATCCAAACATCAACATCTTTGTAATTGTTCATTTCATGGTGGTACAATAAAATATTAAAAAAAATTTAAAAAAAAGAAAGACTTCAGGCCAACATAAGCAGCAACCTGGGAAAGAAAGTTAGCATTCCATCTCTTGCTAAGGCCCTCTATTAGTAGAGAATAGATGTGAGGAGTGAATCACCCAGGGATCAAGTTGAGTCCTTAACTTAGAGGATGCTTGATGCACTCACACTGAAGGAAATAGAGATAAAGGATAAATGTCTTCACTAAGCTGGACTAGAGACAGTGACAGATACAGATTAAATTTGAGGGGTAGGACGAGAAAGTGTGTCCCCTTCCTTTATTTTTTTAATGTTTTTCTTATTATACCACTGTGAGTATGCTACCCTGACGGCAGAGCCTGGCAAGCTACCCGTGGTCGTATTTGATATGCCAGATACCAGTAACAATTATAGACCTCATTCCCATGACCTGATGGAATGGTTTGAGGCTCTTTATGTTCCTGGAGCAAGCAGGTGCCCTTGGGCTCTACTTGCATGAGACAGGTCATATGGAGATGTTATTGGTGCCCGCTCAAGCAAATCGACGATGAACAGGAAGAAAGTGATACAGTGACAGTGATACCACTGTGAGATATACAATTACAAAGATGTTCATAATTGGGTCTCAGTCATACAGTGTTCTAGCACCGTCCCTCCACCAGTGCCCCATTTCCACCACCAATGTCCCAACATTCCTCCCATCTCCCCAGCCTGCTTCTATATAATAATAACAAGAACACTGTGCTTCACTTTCCTAAGTGCTATATCAACGTTAATGTGACTAATGATGATTCCAATACAGCAGTAATCAGGAGGCTTCATATCAAACAAGTTTAACTTGAAAAAATATCACCTACAAAAAACTTGCTGGCAAGGTTTCTGTGAAACTGGCACACTTGTGTGGGACCAAAATGAATACAGATTGAAGCATCCCTTTTAGAGAGTCATTTGGAAATACTTTGCAAGAACCATCTGATAATTCTATTATTAGAATTATTAGAGCTCATCTAATAATTCCATTCTTAGGAATTTACCCTAAGTAGAATCACTTTTATAAAGGAAAAATATATAAACCCTGTATGTTCAAAGCTCTTTAAAATATCAAAATCTGGGAGCTGGAGAAATAGTAAAGCAGGTAGGGTGTTTTCCTTTGTTCATGGATGACCTGGGTTCAATTCCTGGCACCTGTATTATCCCCCAAGTCCTCCAGTAGTTATCCCTGAGCACAGAGCCAAGAGTAAGCCCTGAACATCACCAGGTGTGGCCAAGAAACAAAATTTCAAAAAATCAAAACCTGGAAAAATTCCAAGTTCCCTATACATTGGGAATGGTTAAATAATTTATGATATTAACTCCGTGGAAAATTATGTAGCTATTAAAATGATAAATTGAGAGACTTAGTGGCAACAGGAACAAAGCATGTCCAAGGATAAGACTGGAATGCAAAACTGTACCTGTGCCTTTATAATAGCTATAGATTACTCCTGAGCAGAAATTGAAAGGGACCTCAAAGAAATATGAAAAGAATGATTGCACTTTATGAGATTTTGGGGCTAGCAATTGTTTGATTAAAGAAATGAAAATAAAGAATTTCTCTTTCACTAGCTAGGGAAATTTAAGACTCAGAGTATTAAGTTAGGGAGTACCTTCTGGGACCTTGACTAGAACGCACATTTTACAATAAAAGAAACTGAAATCCTCATAGAACTAACTTGTCTGTACCTTGCTAGTTAGCAACAGAACTGTGGCTGGAACACAGAAGTATAAAGTAGAAGGCCCTAGCATAGATAAATTATAGAGACTTAGAGTTTATGGAAGCATATGGAACAAAGAAAGCAAGAAAAAGAGGATTCCCTGTCATAAAAAGTCTTAGGTGTAAGGAAAAGAGGATTCCCGTTCATAAAATGTCTTAGGTGTGTATAATAAATTCAGCCAGCTACGAGCATAGCCTCATCCTGTCTACTGATGACCAGCTCAATCCATACTCATTACATCCATAATGAATTTGGAAAGGAAGGATCTGTTTTTCTGCTTTTAAAAGCCATCTCCTGCTTGCCCTCATTATCACTAGCCAAGGTCAAGTTCTCATCAATTATTTTGTAAACAGTTTGTGGGCATCTGTTATGTGGCAGGTGCCATGCTAAGCCTGGAGGTATAATGATGAGTAAGACATAGTTTCTGCTCTAATGGTGCTCCAGCATTAGGAGTAGAAACAGACAATTCCATTCCAAGCCAATAAATATGATTTAATGCAGTAATGAATGCTAGTTGAAAACAATAAGTACTTGAATGATAAGAAATGGGGAAGGCATGCAGTGAGTTTGGAGCACAGAAGGTTATACGTAAAGGATGTAATCAGATCTGAGATCTGATTGAAGTGTTTAAAAAGTTCTATGGTAGATTGTATTTCTTGGACAACTGCTACATATTCACCAGCAACACTGGCTATTTTTTCTTACTGTTTTTTCTTACTCAAACCATTTAAGTTTGATGTGACATTCCCTTTCTGAGAACCTTCAAACATTTCTTATGACTTGCAATATGAAGTCCAACCACAGAGATCTCCACAACAACCTTTTACATCCCCTTCCCCTCAGCTCCAGCACATCTTCTATTCCACACACTACACAAGCAGCCCTCCCGAGTCCCATTGGATTATATTCTCCAAAGATCGGCATCTACATAGCTCACTCTCACTCTGCAATTCCCTTCCACTCTCTTTATTTAGAGAACTCTTTCTCTTCCTCTAAGGTTTTGTTAGAATAGCTCCTTTCCTTAAGTTCTTCCCTCATGCTTCCTGGCAGAGGAGATTAGTCATTGTCTGTGGTGTTTTTATAACATGCTTTGTTCATATTTGCATTAGAAAACATCACATTGAATCATAATTGTGGGTATGTACATGAATGATCAACTGGTGAGCATGGACCAATGTTCATCATATATTTATGTTCAGAGACAAGCTGGGAATCTAGCAATAAGAGATGTTGAACAAAGAAAATGATAACTAGAACACTGGAGCTTAGTGAAAAGAGATGAATTGCTAAATAAATGCATACAGTTTGGGACTAACATTCTAAAAGCAAGGCAACTCTGATCTGCTTTGGTGCCAGCAGAATGACGGAACCAGAGAGCGTGATTTTTTAAGATTACCTCTGGCAGGGTCCAAGAGGCCATGAACCACAACTGGTTATAGCCATTGGAATTAGAGAGTTTTCCTGGCTTGACTGCTTGAGAGAACTTCAGAAAGCATTCAGGTCCACAACTATGTCTCTAAACATCCATGGAGTTCTGTTATATGGGAATATAAAAAACCTGGACACAGTCTGATGGCCTCCCTGTCCCAGTTGGCAGCACTCATAATACCCCAACATACCTACTGAGAGAAGAGGCCTCTAGCCAAACAGGTTTTAAGGCTGCTCAGCAGTAGCACAGCTATACATTCCTGTAAATTTCCAGGTCCATGTGAGGGCCTGGCCAGGCAAGCGGGTGCCGCTATGTTACATACCTTCAGTGGCTACCTTTGCTTACCACATAATATGTGGGTGTCGTAGATTTAGGTCAGAGGTGAGACAAAAAATAATTTCTAACCCAACTTTTGATCGAGGAGAATGAGAAATGAGAGCGGACACACCATTCCCTCTATATTAGGCTAGAGGTAAAGGAGGCCCAGGACCCTTCAATTCAACAGTCTCAGTTCTTGCAGACAACTTCAGAGTCAATCTGTGAATATCTGTGGAGAATCAAAAGAAGGATGCAACTGGTCCTGTCATCGCCACGTGTGAAGGATCGTGGAAAGGAATATACTTACAAGGTTGTAGGTATAGACTTTAGGGACAAAAGGCAAGAAAATGCTTTTTTGTGAAAACTGGACAGTGGGAGAGGAAGGGGAGGGGAGACTGATTTTGCAAAGGAGGAAATATGTTTGACAGGATTTTTATTGATTTTGTCAGTTTGGAAATATATTTGAACAGGGACTAGAAGGATGAAGTACTAGAGAGTGGAGGAAGGGGTACAGTGTTCAGCTATCGCAGAGGATGTGAGAGAAGGAGTGAAGGTTTTCGCCATGTTGGAGAAAAGTCATGCAGGTCTCAGAGACCCGGCTTGCTATACTTTCAAGCTTACTCACCTCATGTCGAACTTTTATCAGACCCTTAAATGACAAGTTCCAAGGTTCTGCCCTTTGAATGACAAGCTCCAAGGATTACAAGGGATGCTCCAGGCCAGAGGGTATTAAGGCCCCAGATCATAGCAGCACAGCAGTGATAGTATCCCCACTTGAGACGGGAATAATGCTAAGATGGAAATGAAGTAGGATTCATAGGTGCTTCCTTTCCTTACTTAGAAAACCTCAGACAGATGTGGGTTTGTTGGGTCCAAATTCACGTTCCTTGAAGGGTCGAACAATTGTGATCCTTTCTTGGGAGTTTCTGTGGTCAGTTATGAATTGATGATCAACCCAAAAGACTTCACAGAAACTATCAAGGCAATATCTACATACTACTTCCAAACACAGATCTCTGAGATAACATCTCCTGGATCAAAGTGATGTTATAGAAAGCCACAGACCAAAGTTCTGTGCATAGAAAACACAAGGGCTGGGTTCCCACTCAAAGCTCATATTAGATTTCCTCTTGCTGTGAAAGGCAGTGGCAGTGTGGGCCCTCTGTGTCTTCTCCTGTGCAGACAACAGATTTCCAGGCCCCTGATCAAAAGCAGGAATGCTAAAAAACAGCTTTGCAGAGGGAAAGAAATAGGTCCAAATTTTAGCTGAGACAAAGAAACACTCCTAAACCAACACAGCAGCTTCTTTTTAAAATCCGTAAGCCCTGCCATTCAGAAATGCAATCAGCACTAACGGTGTTATCTTCCTTCTCCTTCCTACCAAGAGTCTTTACCATAAATTGATTTTGAAATGAAGAGACTACAAATTTACCTTTGAAAGTATCTAAAAGGCAGCAGAAAGGATTCAATCAAATTCCAAAACTTAAGCAACATTTAGGAACTTAAACAAGCCAGGTCACTTCTATAAAGTTCTTCTGGCAGAGATGAGGAGTTCTAGTACTCCCTTGTTACTTTTGAAAAGTTTTCATTTTGATGGGATCCTGGGGACATCTTCAGTCCCCACCCTCTGAACTGTCTCCCGAGATAAGGCCAGAACTTTCTGTAGAAGGGGGCTTGAATGACCTCAAACATATTGATTAGTGAGTTCCTAGAGTTCCTCAGAAAGGGAACATTGCTTCTCTGATTCCCTGTTTCCCACTGTGCAGAAACTGTATTGAGGGAGTCAGACTGCTAAAATGAGCCTGGCCTTGAGCCCAGGACAGGTAGAGTCTACTTGAACTCTAGTCATTTGCAGCTAGGAGACCCTAGCCTTGTCACTCCGTATCTCTAGATCTTTTCTAAGAATTCATAGAATTAGGCGCTTGATTTCTATGGTCCCAGTCAGATTTAATGAGTTGAACTATGAGTTTGATTTATTCAAACTCTACAGAGGTGGGTTCAATGAAAGCAGATCTTTTCTTGTTTTCTGGATGTTCTAGGGTAAATATATAAGAACAAAGCAGTCATTTACTAGACACTAGATATTATGCTAACATGAATATGTTTATTACTTCACTTGCCAATAAACTAATATCCAGGGTAAAATGACTCAACGAAACCATGATAACTCCAGTAGACTTGCTGGAATAAATAGATGCAGTCAGTTTTCCCCAGTTGTATTTCTACCCAGGATTACAGAAAATGAGGTTGGGATCTAATAATAAGTGATCCTGGGCATCTCATGAATGATCAAAGGAAACTTAAATCATATCATTATAGTGCAAAAAGTGTGTTGTGACTTATTTGGAAATCAAGGTTCCCAAACTTATTTGGCCTTAGCATCCCTTTTCAGAAAAGAAAGCTCACACAATTTTTAGAAAAGAAAAATCACCCTGGAAATGTACCTTCTTTAACCGAATAAACAGAAAATCTCCCGCCCCCTGCCCTGCCCTTCCCCCACTTTCACAATTGCACCTGAGGTGCTGACACCCTCCTGGGTCACTCCAATGCCCCCACGGCGGCGACCACATCACCCACTCTGGGAAACACTGTTATAGACAGTAACCAGAAAAACCAGAATTTTTCCATTGCCCAGAATCCCCCATTCCCTTGCCATCTGAGGCAAGCAGGCATCTATAATGCATTAAAATAATAATAGCCTACAGGGACTAGATTCTGGTAGGCTCAGGGTTGCCAATTGTCCTACAATGTGTCACTGCAGAGATCACTGTCCACTCCAGCTGGGCATTACCAGGACCCAATCAGACTCCATTTCAGAAATCACGGGCGGTGTTTCCATGGAGCTCTGCCCGAAAAGAGGTGATCTAAATCTTGCATGAGAGATGTACATCAACAGGGAGCTCTGCCTAGAACACTGTGACCTAAAAAATCATATTAAGGAACTCAAAATGCAGAGTCAGTTTCAGAGACACCAAGTGACCTTGTGCAAGGCACCTTGCAGATTGCCTTGCCTACTCCACTAATGAATGGCGAGCACTAGGCCAGTGGCACACCCTCGCTAGGGGCAAACAGTCTGATTTTCTCTGCCCTAATTTTTTTTTTTGTTAAAGCAGCCTGAACCTTCTATTAATCATATTGCTGTTTGTTTTGTGCTGGAGAGACAGCACTGATTCATAAGGGAACTATCACCTAGTGGTTAGACTAGAACAGTATCTTTGCTGCATCACTTTTGATTATCCAGCCTAGTTAGAACACTGTAAGTCTTCAAAAATGATGAACACAGTCCATTTATTATAAAGTTCAGGGCTAGTTAGTTTCTGCATTCCCCTCCCATTCTATAGCTGTTCTTCCTTTGTTAGGTGAAAAAAAATTCTGCATGGAACAATGCATTTCCCTTTTTGTCCAAGTTTCAGAGTCACCCTATATTCATTGAGATTATTCTGATTCTATTTCTCCTCCTTACTGCACATTGCTTTCATGACCAAGTCTTAATCTTTTATCTGTGTTTTAATGATGCTATAATCTATGTAATATTGGGAGTTACTTCAAATCCATTTGGAAGTGGTATGCTAATAAATCAATAATACAGACTAATATGCTTCAAAAAGAGCTCTCCAGATGAGAAAATTTGGAAGATAAATGCTATTCCATGGTGAAGTCTGAAATTTCACTTTGAACACAAATTAATCATTAATGTTTAATAGCTTATATGTAGTAATAGCTATGAACCTTTGCAAAGTTCTGGCCATTTATAAGGTAAATGCTTTTCAATATGCACTCTCATCTTTTAATTAGTTTGTACACTTTATAGATGAAAAGAGAGATTTAGAGATTTAGAGCGAGGGCATGGTTAGCTGGAGATAATAGAGTTAGTAAATTCATATCTTCTGACCCTTAGCCAAGGCATTTTTGTCCCCTGCTTTTACTTTGGCCAACATCATATTGTCTCTCATTTGTTTTCAGTTTAAATCAGTGTTTTTGCTCATTAATCACAAGTAAGCACATGTGCATGTGTGCTCATGTGTGTGCATGAGTGTGTTTATATTTGCTTTGTTGTTTGCTTGCTCTTGGGTTTTTGGACCACACCCAGTGGTAGTCAGGGTTTACTCCTGGCTTTGCACTCACGGTTCATTCCTGCCCAGGACTGAACTCAGGTCAGCTGCATGCGATGCCAGCACCCTATCCACTGTACTATTTCTCCATCCCCTGGTTGTGTCTATTTTAAACATACCTACCAGATTTAGGCAAAAGGCTGAATAGATTATTCTTTTGGCTAAGCTGGTCTGCAGAAAGGTGTAAACCACTGATTGAAGAGCTGAAGAATCCGGCTTGAAATGGTCACTTCCAGAACATGTGAACATCCCTCTGATATTTTGGTTTGGGGGCCATAGCCAGAATTGCTCAAGGAGTTATTCTTGACTTTGGAATCAGGGATCACTCCTGGTATGGATTGGGGGATTATATGGAGTTCTGGGGGATCAGACCCAGGTTGGCTGCATGCAAAGCGATCACTTTACCCACTGTAACATCCCCCTGCCCCTCTCCTGACATCTTGTGAAGCTTTCTCATCGTAGTGTAACTTCAGAAAATAAAGGGGAAAATAGCAAAATGATTATCTATAACCTCCTATTCCCTTCTGAATAAGTTACTTAAAATACTTCTGGATTTCCCTTGTTCTTGAATGTTATGTGAAATATCAAATCTGCAGATAGGACAGGGAAGAAGAATGGTTCCTTGTTTCTCAGGGCCTGTTGGTGTGAAATATGTGATCCTTTACACTCCAAGTCTCTGGGTCACATTGTTCCCTGCACAGGACCAATCAGTCAGCCCGCTCTGATGGGAGTCTGTGAACAAGAGTTGGTAAGCATTGTTGGTTATGTTTTCTCCCATCTTAGGTCACTCAGCTGCCTGGCAGATGCAAGCTGGAAAAGTCTCTGTGTCATTTATCCAGAAGGTCCTCTACTTGCGGAACTTTCTGGAAGTCTAAACAATAAAGAATATGCACATTTAAAAACTTTCTCTCTGGTCTTCTTCGCCAGGTTTGGCCAGGCCCATTTCTGGTTTCCCATTAGGCCTTGGGTCCTGCCCACAGTCTGGGGGCTAGAGAGGCTAATCTCAAAGAGCTAGAAATGAGTCAGTTTCCACGCTCAGCTTCAGGCGTGCGGCTTCCTGAAGCACAGACGAGGAAGCTCTGAATTTCAAAGAGCTATTTTTTTTTCTTTGCATACCATATCCGGAACTGAAACCACCAATTCATTTCACTTAAGATCTCACACTCTACTCAGATCATCAATAACATTCCATAGATAAGATAGCAAGGTTTCATCCACCAAATCTCTCTCTTGCTCTTTCTCTCTCTCCCCCACCCCTTTATGGTGGTGGTGGGGTTTTGTTTGTTTGGTTTGTTTTAGTGCCAAAAAATACAGACTTTGGAAGCCTGTACTTTATCACAGATATTTTTTGAGAATTGAGAGTTTCTCTACTGAGAAAACTCTACTGAGATTTTGGCCCTGCCCGCCTATAGCTTTCTCTTTTCTCTTACAAACTGTCTTGACTATGTCTAAGTATAAGGTTATAAAGGCAATATCTCCCTCCAGGAGCCAATCAATTTTGTTGAGAATTTCCACATGGAGATAGCAAGTTGCCTCACTAATGCATAAAGGTAATTAACAGATGGAATTTTTAGAGAGTCATGCAAGTTACCGCATGAAAAAGGAAAGCAATGCAATATATACACACCCTCCTAATAACCACAGCACTAACACGTTAGGAGTAATAAGGATCTTTGTCATTTATACCATATCTTACAATTTACCAACCACTTTCACATCCTTTCTCTCTCTTTATTCTCACAAGAACTTGTGAAATCAACCAGAGCGGCATTATCCTCCAGTTGTAGAGATGAGAGGAAGCATTGCTAATACAGAGGAATGATGGACTCAATCAAGGGCAGCAGAGAAAACTAGGACCTTAGATTAGAAGCCAGTTCTATTGATTTAAATTTCAGTATTTTTTGTAACTGCCATCTAACCTTATATATAATAAAATATTACATCATCATCTATGATCTAATGTTACACAGTCCGTTGTTGACATTTTTTAAGTTTCAGGCTCTTATAGGTCAGGGTTAATGGCCACTGGCCATTATTTTTGTACAACCCTTCTGGGCCATTACTTTCTTCATTTTAAAAAAATACATAAAGGAATTGGATCAGAGAGCAATGTTATCGTAGGTAAAGTGCTTGCCCTGCATTCAGCAGACCTGAGTTAACTTGGCACTATAAATGGTCTCCAGAATATATCCAGGAGTGATCCCTAAGCATAGAGGCAGGAGGAAGCACTGAGCACCATAGGGCGTGTCCCTAAAACAAACAAATATTAGAGGAACTGCATTACATTTGTGTTGTTTCCAGTTCTAACTTTCTGTGGATTCTCTATCAGTGACTACTGACTCCATAAGAATTTAAAAAAATGCAATTTAAAGTGCTAGTTGTAAACCACTGGCTCTCAAGACCTAGGTTAACATGGTTGCCATAATCAGCTAGGTTAGAGAAAAACATAATGATTTAAAATAGTTTCATTTCTCCAGGTCTTCCTACCGTTTTTCCATGCAAACATATCAGAGGAGAAGAAGCCGTTCATAAGCAACATTCCTCATAAACCCTAAAATAAGGGCTCGTGCAGTGAATACTCCAGGAAGTCCACTCTAATACACAGTAAAACTTCTCTGATAATTCCCCTGGTATCTTAAAGCAGGCGCACAAAATCTAGGTGAAATTTTCCAGCCAGCCCATGTGAATTCTAACTTGTTAGGCTATGGACTGGGGTCCTCCAAGCATAGTACGAACCAGCAGTGAGCACAATCTGGATCACATCAGAGGAGGGAGATTTCAGTAATGAAAAGCAAAACAAAAGAAAAATAAACAAACATGGAAGACCTATAATCAAGAAAATCTGAAACCAAAAATGCCTAAAGGATGCCTGATGATAGGTGTATCATCAGAGTTAGACTATCTGGGGTTATACCAAAGAGGCAGCATCTTTTTACACCCTGGAAATTGTCCTCTTCTTTCCTTGTGGGTTAGCTTCTTTCCCTTCACCTCCTTTAGGAGAAGAAAGCTGAGGCAACACAAGAATTTCATTCTGCCCATTGTGATTCTGATTCCAAGACTCTGTTTTCCCTTTGGGAAAAAAAGGAATCCTAGGTTTTCAGAGACCTGTAGGAGTAAGGGAAATTTGGCCAATCTGCGGCCTCCTTTTTGGCTTCCAAGGCAATATTCTATTCTTCCCATGGCTTCTGCTGAACAGTGGATTGAGGTATTCTCTTTGTTTCCTTTTTTTTTAGAGGTATCCTAGATCCATGCTTTGCCTGTGGAGATTACTTGAGAGGTCTATACCACACTCTGTGTCATGGGAACTTTCTGCTATGGTTACTCTAAACTAGTCTTAGTCATGTTGGTGGAAGTTTCTACCAACACGATATATGTCTTTATCAATCAGACAGGTGATCCTACTTGTCTTTAGTCCATATTATGGTATTGTTTAGTACCACAAGCAGCATGTACATCCTTTCTCAAATCCAAAACATTTTTCTGAATTAGCTTGAGTCCTAGTTCCAGTTCTGGAATAACTACCTTTATTCCAGAAAGTTTTTGTGGTTCCAAAGGATAGTGTTGATGATTTAATTGGAGACCCTCTACTTACTGACTTCCTGCCTTGGGTTTAGGCCTGCAAAGACCAGTAAAAACTTTAATTTAGAGGTCAGAGAGCTAATGCATGAACTATGGTGCATGCCTTGCATGTGGTCAACTCCAGCTTGATAGCTCATTCTACATGGTCACCTGAGCTTAATTGGGTGCAACCCCGCAGGTCACTGGGCATTGCTAAGGTGGCATGGGTAATGCTTGCCACTGCAAGGACTAAGCAGAACCTATCCCTTAGGCTGGCATCAAACAGACATTATTAGTGACTAAGAATCAGGGGGAAGTACGCTGGGTCTCCTGAGTAAGTTTAGGAGACCCAAAAAAAGAGTATTTAAAGTAATGTTTCTTTTTTTAAATCTCAGACAAGTTGTACTTTGTTGAAGATTGTTAGTTGTATAATAGACCAAGAGAACGTATCTTTAGTTCCAGAATCACATAGAACATCTTAGTACTGAACTGTGCAAAAGAAACTTCAGCTGAACCAAAAAGGCATGAGAACAAAGACATTTAAATGAAGTTTGGAATTCCATTTAATTTGCAAAAATAAATTATTCTCATTAGTCTATATTTTTACTTAGGTAGATGTTTTGTGGTCTTTAGCAACCATCTCACAATTGCTTGAAGATTTTGTTTCTTGAAGATATTACATGACCATTTCACATTCATTATCTTTTTATCCCCATAACAAACACTTCATATCAGATATTATTGTATCATGTTTTGCACTTTATGAGAGCACTGTTTCTGAAACTGTGGTTATGGGCTAGAGTTTTTAATCTTTTGTTCTATTGTTAGAACCTTAAACTAAGATTCAGAAATTCTAAGTTCTAACCGCTACGTGACCTTAGAAAAGTCACTTTCTTTCTGTGGTCCTCAGTTTCTCCATATGTAAATGGAAGAATCGTGGGTGAATAGATGAGATCCCCAAACCCTAACCTTTGCAACCTCTTGTTACTCCTTGTCTTCATTCGCAGTGCTGTGGCAAAAACAAAACAAAGCAAAACACAGTTGGATCTGGGAAATCAATCTTTTCCTCACTGTTTCCCACATTTATGGTGAGTTAGAAAATTAATTTTATTATTTCTACATTTAAGAGAAAAACAAGCCCACAATTATTTCCTACAAATGGCACAGAGGCAGCTGTATTTTAATGCAAAAAACTCTTCTCACTTCAATTAAATTTTTTTAGAGAAAGTTCAAGTTTTGAAACTGCTGATACCTTCCTGTGATGGTATGTGGAACCAGTGGGGGTGGGGGAACAATAAGCCAGACGGCTCATCTTTGAGGTAACCTCTTTGGTTTATGTAAAGTACGTGACTCAAAGCAAATTCATTCTCGCTGGCTGCCATGACTGAAAGGGAATGCAGCCTCAACCAAAAGAGATTGAGCATTATGTATAATTAACCAGCTACATCTCCGAGTTGTATATTACGATGCCTTATTTCCAGGGGGATATTGTTTTGGGAACAAAAAAGGAGGCAACCAAAAGAAAAACTCACCTCTCCTAAGTGCAGTGATTTCAGAATGATTTCGCTACTGGTTGTACTTCCCGCTCACATTCTTGATGCCTGTTAACTTTGAATGTTATCAGTTTAGTTTCCAGAAATCGCTTAAAACACTCCTACACTTGGATTTTTGATAAGCAGTCCAGTTTCAGAGAGAAACAGTTGACTCTGCGTGTTTGTGCACGTGCTTTTTGTATAAGATAGAAAGAGAGAGACTATGGCTGTACTACATGGACACCTGCCAAGACCTGAGCAGGTTTTACTGTCACATATGAAGAAATTATATGCCATAGGTCTTTCTTATGGAGCTCCCTTTAGAAACTGCTGGGGAATTTGGGGGAATTTCACTTGGATGTTAATAACACAGTTTGTGCTGAATATTTTGAGCCTTTACGTGTCTCAAGATCTTTTATAAGAAATTTAATATGTATAAACACATATTACAACAAGTTCATAAAGTTGATAATATTATTCCATTGCACAACACAAAATATCCAAGGCATAGAGAAGTAAGCTTCTCAACGACCTGCCCACTGGAACTTAACTAAAGTTCTGCCCAACCATCATCAAGAACAAAGGTCCTACTTTTCGGAAGAAGTTTCAGTCCAATGGAAACTTACATCTGTCTGAATATCCCAGAACTTTCTCAGGCAATTGGAGTCACAGCCTTAAGCTACAGTAATCAATGATCATGTCAAATCATCTCTCTTAAGACTCCGAATCCCTTACGATCACAGTGCTATTAATATTATCTGTTTTTCCATAGCCATACAAAGTGTCTGGCACTTTATAAGCACTTAAGAAATATCAGTTGAGTAAATGAATGAAGCGACCCAAGTTCAGACCTGCGTTCTCTCTCTCAGTCATGTTAGAAAAAATTCAATACAGCCAGTTCAGGGTCAAAGCTATTTAAATCTTCAGACAACTATCTGTGACTTTTAAATTAAAATATCTTATTTGGTTT
Source organism: Cryptotis parvus (assembly GCA_021461705.1). NCBI lineage: Eukaryota > Metazoa > Chordata > Mammalia > Eulipotyphla > Soricidae > Cryptotis > Cryptotis parvus. The sequence continues at coordinate 228,984 of JAJIBD010023166.1, read as the reverse complement.
AACCCAGTGAGATTTTATTCTGAATCAATCCTCACTTTTTTGGAATTTAGAGAGGGTAGTCTACCTCCCTACACTAGAAGATAGGTTTCAAAAGGCATATTGTAATGAGACAGAAAGTTTAAATCATGTCAAATACTGACATTTGTTGTAGTCCTCATTGCTTGTCTTAAAAAAATTAACTTCATATAGGTTAAAGTGATGCAAATCACTTTATCTCTCAATAAGTTTCTTATCCACTTAAAACAGAGAAAAACTGCCAGATTGATAGTACAGTGGGTAGGGTACTTTTTTGTCTTGTATTCAGTAGAGCCAGATTCAATCCTGGTACTACATATGGTTCAGAGTCAGGAATAAGCCCGTTCCCCCACATAAAAAAATGCTTATTATTAGTGCTTGTGCTTTCAAGTCTGTGTTCTCCCTTGAACATGTACCTCTGTCTTAATAGTTTTTGTCCCAGTCTGAAGAAGCCTACATTCTCTCTTGAACACATATTACACTTTCTCTACCCTCATGTCTTCTAAGTATATTTTGTTCATTAAAAACTATCCTATTTCACACACATACAAAAAGAAAGAAACCAGCAAAACCTTCTGAGAATACAAGCCAAAACCTCACCCCACAAAGCTTAGCAAGACCATGTAGGAAAAATGAGATGTAACAAGATGCCACTGATATGGGTGCAATCTTGTAAGAAGCTTATTAAAATAGATAATTCTCCCACAGGTCACCTCTTTTCACCCTTTCATTTGGCAGATGTGGATAATGTGGCTCAGAGAGAGGAAGTGAGTTGACAATGCTGACAGATCAATTTAATAAAGAAGTGATAATAAACCCAGGACAGGTAACCCTTAAATAAGAATTTTTTCTATTATATTCTACAAACCTTCATCATGGGGTTATATAAGTAAAGTACTAATAACTAAGTATATATAAGTAAGGTCTATATAAAGAGTATATATATATATATATAATAAAGTCTATTTTCAGGTAAAACATTTGATATGGGTCTGAAACAGTCCTCAGGTAGACAAGGTAGTCTTCAGGGAGTGGGTAAGAGGAGAGTTTCTTTCAATAGAACACATACCAAATATATGTACCTACAGAGTCATGGCCAGACAAATTAGTTGGCTTCAAAAGAACATTATGAATCACTGTTCTCAACAGCAAGAAATCCAACTGCTGACATAGAATAGATTAAATACAAAATGATGGAAGAGAATGGAGTGTACTGACCTCCCTCCATCCAAGGTTCTTTGTGTCCTCATGGATATGTTACACTGTCCTTACAGTAATTGTCTGCTTGTTTGTTTTTAAGCAATTATATTCTCTTAATGTTGCAGTTGGCTGAGAAGTCAACATGTGTTAACAGTGCCTGAGCAGATGCGATGACAAGCAGGTAAACTTCTAGCATTGATTCTGACTGTATATGGCTCTTAACAAGCTGGGGGCCTCATGTCCCCTATCTGAAATAGAAGGGATGGGTTAAGAGATATGTAGTTTTATTCCACTTCTAGGATTCACATGCCTATGAATAAAACAGCTTATTTTTCTAGCGTGACTCTGTATGTCCTTTGATCAACAGTAATTCCAAAGCATGCTAGCCAGCTAACAGTTTTAACACTATTGGGTAAAGGCCATTTTGGGGTTTGAGAACTGTTAAAACATTGCAATCAAAAGAATGTATTCAGTTCTAGTCTCTGTTTTATACCTTAGTGATCCTGAACATCTTCAGTTCCCTTTTGTACCCTCTGAGTATACTTCTGAAAAGTCTGAATAATAATATATATATTTCAAAGAGCTGTTGTGTGGGTCAAGTGAAATAATCGATGTTGTAGTGCTTCATAACCTACAATGCAAAGGAATCGTGTGGGTAAAGATCAAAATATAGCTAAGGAGTTAAGAACACTTATTTGATTTTCCATAAAGATACAAATGAGCTAGAGATTTGGTGTCAGCAGATAAGGGTAGGAAGATAGGCTAGCTGTTGTCTACCATTGTTCTGTGTTCTGTGCACCCTGAAGCTACATCAGGAACCTCTATATTAACCCTTTCTTTGGTTAAGTGCATCACCTCCTGTCTCCTTAGTCCAAGGGAACTTTTTTGTATGGTGTATTTATACCCACGTTTCCCCACTGTCATCATCACTGTCCTGCCCCTCAAGATGTTGCAGGTGTGGCTGCGGTGCCCAGAGGCGTTGGCAGGTGGCAGACAGAAAACAGGCTTGTCTACACACCCAGGGCTCTGCCCCGTGGGCCCTGAATGGTGGATGGTCTGACACAGAAAACGACTGGGCCCCATGAAATGAACCCAGAGCCACGGCAGAGTCTGGCAAGCTACCCGTGGTGTACTTGATATGCCAAAAACTTTAACAGTAATGAACCTCATTCCCAATGAATGGAGAAGTTACTGATGCCCACTCGAGCAAATCGATGAACAACAGGAACACAAGTGACAAGTGACATCATCACTGCAGACTCAGCTGGAGTGTCAACTCAAAACCTCTGCACAGATAGTTCACCGTTAGATCTTTAGTCTTCTAGAGACTCTTAAAGAAAATAGCAGAGACGTTCCCTCCACCCACACATTTCCCTTTGTTTTGAGGGGCTGTGACAGCCAAACATGTTGGCAGTTAGAACTCCTGATGAGAAAAAGATGGTCCATCTACAAATCTCTCGTTGGCACCAGAATTCTGGATATTCAGCAGTTTTTTGGAAAAAAATTTTCCAGTGTCAAAACATGATGGTACCTTACAGGAATGACATATTGAATAGAAAACTTCTGGCTTATGGAACTGCAAAGGTCTTTAGGAACTCTCTAATTCAACGTCATTGTTTATAATTAAATAGCCAAGTTCTAGAGAAGAGAAGCAAAGTCATTTACATGTAGAGTTAAAAGGAATTTTAAAGGACATCTAGGCCAAACTCATTATTAGATGAGAAAACTCAAGTCTAAGGTTCAGAAGGCACAGAAATGTTAACTGTGTGCTCTTTAGTTAAATAACTGGTATTAAAATCCAAAACCTGTTCTTCAAAGTTTATGTCTCATTTCACAATATCACACGAAAAGCAGACAGTGTGGAAAGTGTGTGTATGAGATCTAGGTTTGAGGATACATGAATAAAACAATAGATATTATATTAATGTAAATTGAGGAAATTTATATCCAGTTTTTGAACTTTTCATTTTATTCTATGAGAATATATAATTTATTTCACTGATAGGATTTAATGTAATGAAATTTGTGGTAGTGATTTAGGGTCTATGCATGTAGGCATAAAGTAATTACTGAGAATGACATTCACACCAACATTGAAGTTCAAATAAACCTTGAAACACCAGTTCTCTATTATTGTGAAGAAGCTTATCTGTGATGGTACAAAGATCAGTCCTACTGGGCAAAAGGTGAGCCTGGAAACAGAGAAGTATGTGTATGTCTTGGATCTAAAGACTATTACTAACAGAAATAGTGTCTGGCTTTGGGTTTAGACCAGGGGCATGTTGGTTAATGTTTGACAATGGGTCTTGGAGAGAGGGGTATGATAAAAGGTCCTCAGTGGTTGTTGTGTTTTCCATTATCCTCATCATAAATATTGCCACATAATCACTTTTAGACACCAGTATATCAGACTGTAAAATTTGGAATGATGAGAGAAAATTAAGGTCATATTTTATGAGATTTAACTATATGTTTTCAAGATCAGATATTACGATCAAATGTCACAAAATAAGTTAAAGAGGTGATATTTGAGTATTCTTATCTCAAATATTCATATATTTGTATGTTTGCATGGTTTAATTTTTAAAATGCCCTTGTTCAAAGAATTCCTTCTAATTGGACAATCAATTCTTTAAAGCAAGAACAAATCAACTTCAAGAAAACTACTGATTAATAGAGATCGAGTTTAATGCTTAACCACTTTTCTGCCAGATATGTTTCATTGGGTGGGGTTTTGAATGTCTTGAGATTTCCTTCTTTTCAACTGTTGAAGATAACACAATAATCATAATTTCATGCAATTATTGCTGGTGATTATGGGGTAATGCCTAGGAAAATAACTATATGTAGTAAATATTCACTAGATGACTAGATGATATTCACTATATGGTGATTATCATATAGGAAAATAACTATATGTAGTATATATATAGTAATATCATATAGGAAAATAACTATGTCATATAGTAAAATAACATATAGGAAAATAACTACATATAGTAAATATTCACTAGATGACTAGATGATATTCACTATATAGTAAATATTCACTAGATGACTGATAGGATAATGCCTAGGAAAATAACTATATATAGTAAATATTCACTAGATGGCTAGATGATATTCACTATATATAGTAAATATTCACTAGATGACTGATAGGATAATGCCTAGGAAAATAACTATATATAGTAAATATTCACTAGATGACAACTAGCGTTTTTAAAAGCCAAGTATATTTACTCCATAAACATTTTGAGGAATGAATTTAATAGGGGCTTCCTATCACACCTTACAAAGAGTTCATACTCTCGCAGAATGGGAAACAAGTCATGGGCACCAGTCAGTATCATTCAGAGAAAGCTATGTACAGTTCATGGACAAATAAAGCATTTGGGAAGGGCAGGAAATAGAAAGAAGTCATAGAGATAATTTAATTTGAGCTGTATATTTCTAGACAAACTTGGACATGTAGAGAAATGTCCAGGAAAAGGTATCCTAAGAAAATAGGGCAAGGAAAAAGACTAGTAGCCAGGGATAAGTGAAAACTGGTGGAACAATGAGTATGTGCTTAGGGGTTTGCTGGAAGGCCCGTAACATGTTAGATCATGTTCAGGTCATGAAAGCCTGAATGCTGACAAGTTTGGTTTGCACTGTTAGCTGATGATGATCTAGGGGAAATATGTTCTTCCTCTAAGTGAACCAAATTACGTCATCTTATAACCATCATGTTATTTAATATACTGGTTTATTGAATGATTTATTTTCTTTTTATTTATTCATTTACCTTATTTTATTTTTTTCAAAAATTTATACACTGTGATTTGCAATACTTCATGTGTACAATGTTCTAACATTGCACCCTCCACCACTATGTACCCCCAATTTATCGCTCCCTCAACTGTCCCCACCAAGATCAACTCAGATTTGTTGAGTTCTACAGTCTCTGTTGCCTTTAGTTATTTGTAATTGAATATATTTTTTATGCTAAATATTCTTATTTCCATTAAGAGGAATAGTTTTTGGGGTTAACTAGATATTGAAATATGTTTTTTAACAAAGTAAATATATCTGAGGGGGGGAAATTTCTTATTTAAACATAGAAGATAGCATTGTAATTCCCAGTGAAAACAAAGTCATTATTTAAAAGTCTTTCATCAACATTTGGAAGGCTCAAGGAAGTGGCACTATTTCATGAGTTTTGAATTGTCTATGGCATCGCTCTTGCATTATGCTCATACACAAAAAATGTCATATGACCTACATCTTTATCTGCTCCAGTCTTAAGCTTCTATATATAGACTTTGGTTATGAATGTTTTTCCTATGAAAAGGTCAGACCTTGCACATGTACCATTAATGCAAAGCCCTGCCTATTAAAAAGTAGGCAGAGGAGTTTATAAAAGTCATTGAAATATTACTGATGTGAGGAAAAATCTTGGCAATTTGCTGAAAAAGAAATTGCCTCTAAACTTCTTCAGAGATATGATAGGGAAATCTCTCTCTTGTGATTACAGCACTTTCCATCAGCTAAAACAACCTGTTGCTGTCTGTGGCAAACGTTTATAGAAGCAGGCGGGACACTCCCACCCACAGTTCTCTTGTGCATGTGGGTATGCACCTAGCCACTACCAGAGAGAGACCCGTTAACTATTCCTCCACACCTCAACACCCCATGGAACATCTGGAGGTGGAGCTGGGGAAGGTGCCTCCGTCAGAGAGATGTAAACCCAATTTAGGGTTTCCGGTTGTGTGCAGAGTGCAGCAACTTGACCAATATTGCAACACCAGAGAGAAGTCGAAGCAAGTTGAACTCTTACTTTTAAGCCAAAACTGCACCAGTTCAAATACTCCTTTAATGTCAGCTGTTCCCTGGGGCTAACCTTCATGTGTGAGAGTTCTAAAAAAGATCAACTGCTTTGGGTAAGAAGTTTGTAGTTTCAATTTAGATCTTTCTCAAGAAGACCCAATTTATTCCCAGAATAAAATTATCTAATACGTATGTGATGTAAAAGCAATACTCCCTTTTTAAAAAAGATAAAAAATTCAGAAGCCATGAGAATAATGCAGTAGGAGATAACACGTTTAGAACATGCAAAACTTTGATTTTGATCCTTGACACCACGTGACTTCCCTCAAACCGTGGAGGCGGCTGTCATGACCCCTCACTCACCACCAGCCAGAGCACAGTTCACCAGGACAGTTGAGCATTGCTGGGTTTGGGTTCTATTAAAAAAATAAAATAAATGAATGTTCCTTTAGACAAAACAGACAATCCCGATAAAAATAAACAATCCTGAGTTCATAAAATGTATAGTGGTCTCCATAGTGTATATCACGTTTCTTCAAGCAATGTATTTTTTGCTTTCTCCTTCATTTGCTTCCTAGAGCATGAGTCCTTTAGTGACAAACCTCAAATATAACCCACTTGTAAATAACTCTAATGTGGGACCTTTCAGACAATTGTTGCAGAAATGGTCTGTGAAGTCATTCATATTTTAAAACGTAGAGGTATCCTAAAAGGAATTAGAGCTGAGAGTCAGCTGGGGTGTGTCACTTATTTCTTGACTAATGAAATGATTTCTAAGTTCTATTCTTGAGCTTTAACTAAAGAGATCACACCAAAAACTGCTCTTTATCATATTATTCCTCTAAACAACTGTCACACTGCTTTCTCCTAATAAGTTAAGTCCTTCTGCTTGTCTAGACCCAGTTCCTTTTGGACCTCAACAAACTTTCCTGGCTGACATCTTGGACAGGTGTAAGCCTGTGGGATGTTGTGAACATTGTGACATTGAAGTAAAAGCATTCTTAGATTTGAGTGGAATGGTACCAACCTTTAAAGTTACAAAGGAAAGAGAAAAGTCTCATTTGAGCAGTAGGAGCTGTTAGAAGAAAGCAAGTTACACAATGGGTGGGCTATCTCTTCCACAAGAGGCTGAGCAGAAGCAAGGTCACACCCCAAAATGCACTGGAAAGGGCTAAACTTAGGATGGAGTCAGGTGATGTCTTCGCATTCCCCTAAATCCCAATACCCAATTCCTACCAATTTGAGTATCAGTAAAGTACCATATGTCTAACGTCAACCCTTCTTGTCTTAAAAATTCATCTAGCTTCATTCCTACAGTTTTCAGGTCATAAGAATGCGAGTTCCAAAGGAATGTTTTTCTCCTTCTGTCTTATTAGTTCAAATCCCTTAAAGTTCCATTCAAAGTACTTCACATCTGCTCTTTATGATCCTTATCTACACCAGGCTAAGCACCAATCACTTAAACTTAGCATGAAGATCCTTCACTGTCAGCTTCTAGTGCCTCTCTTTTCACCCTATCTCTAAACTACTTTTTTTATCCACCACCTAGTCCCCTAGCCTTTTACAAACACTTCACATTTTCTATCTCCACATTTATTTTTAAGAACACAATAAAAATTTTAATTAAAGGTGTCAGCTAGCACCCTAAGATTTTTCTTTCTTCCATTACCATAATTTTTTCCTAACTACTTTTTAAAATTTTTATTTAAGCACTGATTTACAAAGTTATTAATTATTGATTATTAGGCACATAATATTGCAGCAGCTGTCCCACCAAAGATGTCAACTTCTTTCCATCAATATTCCCAGGTTCCCCTCCTTACCTCCTCCTGCCTGCCGTCTTGATAGCTACTAAGCTTGGTTGTTAAAATTTGGATCTCTTGATTTCAGTATTGTTGACTCTGTCTGTGGCTCTCTCATTCCTTCACGCCACCTTTGTACCTGAATCCCCTGACCTCTTGCTCCTCATCCCCTCCCTGTTGCTTCTCATCTATCTCTTCTCCCTCTCCCCCCTCCACTCTTTCCTTCTCCCTATACCCTAGGGCATCTCTCCTTTAAAACATTGATTTTCCTCAATCAGTTACTCTAGATACCACATGTACACATTCTGCTTTACATTATTCCGTACTAATCACATTTATATTGTCCTTTCCTTATTACTTGAAGTGGTTTATTTTTCTTCTTCTTTTTAAAATTCTGTCCTGTGTCATCATCATCATGATACCCGTGTTCAGTCCAATTTTCAGGTCATATTTGTTGGTTAGAATGAACTTGAATTAAGAATGAAGGTTAGAGATAGTTAGTGGTCTGGAGAGCACGCTTTACCTGTAGGATTGTACCCATATCAGTGGCACAATATGACGTCCTGGGCACTGCCAGGAAGTGGCCCTCACTGCTGAGTCAGGAGTAGCCTCTGAGGAGCACTGCATGTGGTTTCCCCCTAAAACAACAAAAAAATAAGTATTAAATTAAGATAAAGAAAATATTTCTTGTCTAAAGGTAGGCAGAAGAGCACACTGGTTAAAAGCACTGATTCTGTACCCAGACTTCCTTGATTTGAGTCCTAACTCTTGCTAGTGGGGGGGGGGGGGGGGGGTGTGATCATGATCAAGTTATTTAATCTGTGGACTTAGTTTTCTCATTTGTGTAATGGGGGAAAATATCCCCTTATTTTGTCAAGAGTTTTTTTTTTTCTGACATGCTTATTTCAGTGTCTGGCATGGAGCCACCTCTTAGGCAGAGCTTATTCATTGTTGAAGGGTGCCCTTTTGTTTCTACCTCCTTCGTGAACATTAATTCTATTTTCCATGTATAAAGCACTTCAGAGTTTACTAAAACCTTTCATATTTGTTTTCACATTTAATCATCACAGTCATGTAAGAGGTAAATTTTGCCATCCCCAGAGACTTTTGGTGACAAAGGCGAAAACAAAGGAGTGGGATTGTGACAGGAAAACAGAGATTCTGCTGCTCTGTCCAGACTTTCTGCTACAACTTGTCACTCTCAGTGTGGATCACATTCAGTTCTGGCCATAGACTAAAGTCAGAGTTGGTATGATTGTTCGTACAATGCATAAGCACTCACTCAACTGTTTGCATTTCTGGATCAAGGTTTAGCTCACAATTCTCTCAGACTAGGAGATTTACTGGAGTCTTTACAGTTTCACTTCAACTGAATTAGACTGTTTTGTGACCTTTGCTCCATCTCTCTATGCAAACATTTCTTACGGCAAGACTCCAGGTAATATAATACAGAAAACAGCACCAAAGTTAGGAAGGGTCTTGGAGAAGAATACCTAATCCGCCAAACCCATTTTACAGATTAAAAACTCCAAGTTCTAGGAAAGTAAATGAGTTGTCTAAAGGTAGGCAGAAGAGCACACTGGTTAAAAGCACTTTGCTTTTTGTGTCCCTTGTGGTTAGGAATTAGAGAAATAAAGGTAAGACATTTTCTTTCAAGAAGCATTATTTAGTGACCTATATCCTGTCTATCCCAAATGCTTGCCCTGTACCTAATATCATATGTTTTGCCTCATAAATGATTTTTGTAAAAAGGAATACATGAATCAATGAGTGCCATTGACCATGGCTGGGATAGTCCTGACACTAAGCTCCAGATAATCAAATTGGGAATCTCCACTGTTCAGCCTTTCTGTGTCCTCTATTCAGACTTACTTCATAGTAAGGTCTAAGAAACAACAATAAACTTGAAAAAGGTAGTGCACATATGTAGTGACCCTCATGCTTATTTATACACTCTTAAGTGGATTGTCAGTCATCTTTAGGAAAATTTGTTCTCTGTATTTCTTTTGAAGTGATGGAAACTAAGCAGAGCATCAGGAGTACCTTCTGAGGATCAGCCTGGACAGGTCCAAGAGCTCAGTGACATGCAAGTATCATCTAAAATGTTCGTGTCTGTCCACATTACAGAAACTGTAATATTTCATTTTTCTTAGGATTTCATAGTATTCCATTGTGTTACATACACAACTTCTTGATCCATTGGTCTGCTGTCAGACATTTAGATCGTTTTAATTTCCTGGCTATTGTACTAAACATATATTTTATATTAAATTTTTTGTTTTGAAGGAATATATCAGGAAATAGAATCTCTGGGTCATATAAAGTCTTTCTTCATGCCTTTTTTGAGAAACAACTTAATGTTTTTCATAGAGGGTGAACCAGATGACATTCCCACCAACAGTGAATGAGTGTTCCTTTTCCACCACATTTCTGCCAACACAGGCTGTTTCCAGTTGTTTTGATATATTCCCTTGTCACTGGTGTGAGATATCGCATTGTCATTTCAATTTGCATTCTCCTGGTAATAAGTGAGAATGAACACTCTTTTCTCTGAATATCCTCTTTGAAATAAAATGTCTGTTCATCTCTCATCCTGCTTTTTGATAGGGTTACTGGTTGTTTTGTTACTGATTTTTGTGAGTGTTTAGTGTGTCTCAGATATTATGTTAGTGATCACATGCAAATATTTTTATTTGGTTCAGTACAGTGTCCTTTTATTAAACTTAACTTGAATTGCTTTTGCCATGTACAAACTTTTGTGATTTGATGTCACTCTTACTTATTCTTGGTTCTGTTATCTTTGTGAATGGAATTCAATCACTAAAATACCTCTGAGACTCATATCCTACAGAGCTCTACCTATGCTTCCCTCAATATATTTTATGGACTTTTGATCTACACTTGAAGTATTTAATCCATTTAAAATTAACTTTTGTGTATGGTGGACATGCATCTTTCTTTCTTCCCTTCTTTATTCCTTCTTTCCTTTCTTCCTACTTTCCTTCCTCCTTTCCCTCCTTCTCCCCTTCTTACTTTTTTTCCCTCCTTCCCTCCTTCCTTCATTCCTTCTTCATTTTCTGTCTTTCCTGGAGGATATTGTATCAAGCAAATTAAGTCAGATGGAGAAGTACAAACATAAGATGAGTTTACTCTTCTGTAGTATATAAAGAAACCAAACAAGTGGAGAGATAACATCAAATGATGACAAACCCTTGGCCTTGGATTACAAAACTGTGATTACTAAACTGCGGGAAGAAGTTGGAAGGATGAAGCGCAATCAAGAAGCGTACATAAGAACATTGGTGATGGATCTTTGGCATTTGTTAGTGATAAGGTGTGGCAACTGTGCATCAGAACTTTACATGTTAACACTGTTATAAATATACTACCTAAGCTACAAAGATAAATCAAACAAATAAACTACAAAGATAAATCAAACAAATAAATAAAATGTTCCTATATATTTGGTATACAAATGAAAACCTGCCCTTGGCCCATAATGGATCTCTTAGTATGTTTTGTGCTTTTTATTATTTAACTCATCTTGTAGACTGTCCAAGCTGAGGGTTGTTAGTGGGCCGTGTGCCTTGGAGATAAATGTGCTTAATAATATTTTGATGGGATGGGTAGAAAGTCGTGTTAGGGTGGGGGGTGGTGGGTGGAAGTGAGTGCTCATCATCACAAACCCTATCATTTATTAATTGGAACACAGGCTTCCTGGATCCACGTAAGAGATTCTTTCCTTGTCTCATACTGCTAAACTTGGTGGTAGACTAACCAACTTCCAGCATACAAGAATACAGGTCTTATACGATTTGCCTTTCTCTATTGTGCAGCTAGCATTGTTCTTGTACTTTATGGAAAACTACCACATTGGTAAAATTTTTTAAGCAATTCCACCTTTGTGATGAGCACCATTTAATAAATCTCTGCGCTTCCAGTGGTCTAAGGGATCTTGACTTGATCACTTGACATCCCGTCATTTATTGATTTGCTCGGCGGGTGCCAATAACATTTCCATTTGACCCTATCACGTGCCAGTATATATAGCAGCACTAAGAAGAATGAACAAGGTCTAAGGGATAAATGAACAAAAACTCAAAACTTGGTATAAGAATTTGTACTGAAGATTTTTTACAATTATCATGTTGTTTTAATAACATTTTTATTTTTTTATCTGAATAACCAATCCAATAGCTATTAGGTCATCCAGTGAATAAATAATGATGACATAGATTGATGAATGACTGACAAACATAGGAATCAATCTCTCAATCTTTGGAAACAAATTTCGAAAATAAAAAACACCTTACCTCAGACTCTCATTCTACCTTGACCCATGTTTGCAATCTTCAGTTTTGTTTCCTTGGGTTTTTAACTTGATGCTGTATGCATGCTTATGGGTAGACTAGAAATTAATACTGAATCTCTCTGTTCTTAAAAAGTTCAACTTCTATGATGTGGATTATATTCACTTTGGGTGAATATAGTAGAAAACACTGAGAAAGAAGTTTAAATTAGATCATATACTCATCCAAAGATTACCAGTAAACAATATTTGGGTGAACATACGTCCTTTGCCAGTATTTTTGTGTATGTAAAATGAATTTATTGAATTCACACTGAACAAATTTCTTAGTAATGTATCATCATTTAAAACACAAATATATACTCAGGTCAGAAATAGGTAAAGTTGGAGAATTTGTATAATTTTTTTTTTTGCTTTAGGGCACACTTAGCAATACTCAGGACTGACTCCTAGTGTTGCACTCATGGATCACTATTAGCAGGGCTGGGGACCATATGGGCTGCTGGAGAATGAACCCGTTTTGCTTCTATGCAAGGCAAGCATCCTATCTGTTGTATTATCTTTCTAGTCCCTTTGTATAATATTTTTTGCAGCACTTGTTCTGTTGAGTAAAACTGATGTTGCTATTACAAATAGTTTTCTGTTGATTATTGCAAAGCCCCAATAAAGCAGTAATTTTACCAGACTTGGCTTTTCAACATCTCAGATGGCCAAGGTTTTAACCTTGTTAAGACATGAGTAATAAGAATCACTTAGAATTACGGCTTGTGATTTGATAACACTTTTGCACATATAGACATGTGCGCTCTCTACTGTGTTAGTAGCTAGAGCCATCATAAAGAGACTATTCTTTGAAACAAACATGAAAAAGAAGCAAGTTTCAAGCTATTACTTTATTATAAAGAGGAGAAAACTAAGGTTCGGCACATTGCACATACATGTTTGGGATTTAGTAAACAAAATTGGGTTAAAGTTCAAAACATTTCATGTTGGACAATTAGTAAGTTGTATTCATTCAGAATAAAGAGGAAATTTGAAAGCATTTTTGTCTTTCATCCAATTAATTTTTCTGCCACACTGCTCTGCCTTTTTGACTTAAACTCCCTTTGAAAGGTTTGGAGATTTTAGTTCATTGCATAGGACAGAATATAGTTATATGAATGTGCCTCCCCCTTCCGAAGTGTGAGTGTGAGTGCTGACGGTGCATTCTGTGGTCTCTACAGGTGGGCTGGCTGCCTATCATGTCTGTAAAAGAGGGTTCATTTGATTAATGTGGACCACTGGGCAGGACAACCTTCTCTGCTCAGTGAGGTGAGGACCACTGGGCATGGCTGGCTGGAGGGCCAGAGAGAGGTTGTGATTCATTTCTGCCCCAGGCACCCACCTGGACAGCCGGGTGCAGGGTCTGTGGGACCAAGGGAAAGTGAGAGGCTGCAGACTCCTGCCTGGGAGCTGGGCCCTGGGAGTAATAGTGAGAAGAGGGGTGAGAGTAGCAGCTGCTGAGGTTGATATTTATAAAATGACTCTCTGTGTTCAAGGCAGGAAGTGAAACTGAGGTTCTGCTGAGACACTTTCCTTCCCCCACATGCTGCCCACATTGCACCAAAGGGGTTAGGAGGGGAGAGCCTTGGGCAAGTGTGTGCAGAGATGCACCAGGCTCATCATTGGGGTGTCAAAGTGTAGACTTTGCTTGGCCCCAAGCCTCTTCTGTTTCAGCCCCTTCTCTTTCTCCTTTGACCCTCCAATATGAGGAAGAAAGCCTTGCTCCTCACTTCAGCTTTGCAAGCACACTGCAAGAGAACATGAGACATAGAGTCAATCATTGCTTTTTGCAGAATTCGCATTAAGCTTTTTGCTTCTTTTCTGTGACCATTTCCAAAGCCATAACTTGTTATTTCTGTGGACAATTGTTCATTTCTCTGGAAACTTTCTGCTTTGCTCCTCTTTCCTTCCAAGTCAGTATCTTTTCATACTGTTTCAGGCTTCCTGAAAATATTCACATTAGTGACCACATTCCACGATCTGAAGAATATGTTTGGGGATTTTCTCAAAAGAAAAGAGTATTTTATATAAATGTTTTATTATTTAGGGGAATATCTCTGTGAATTCTTCCCTCTATGCTAGTTTTATTTTTTGTTTTGTAGGTTAAATGCAGCAGTACTCAGGGTTTACTCCTGGATCTGTGCTCAGGGATAGTTCTTGAAGATTTCAAGAAGTTATATGTTGTGCTAGGATTAAACCCAGGTAGGCTGCATGCAAGGAAAGCATCTTACTAAGTATATTATCTCTCTGGATACCCTATTTTCTTACTTTCAGGTACTGATTCAATCATGGAGTGTTCAAGTTAAAAAGGACCTTTAAAATTCTCTCTTTGGGGCTGGAGCGATAGATAATACAGCAGGTAGGACATTTGCCTTGCATGTGTCAGATCCGGGTTTGATCTCGAGCATCCTATATGGTCCCCTGAGCACCACCAGGAGTAATTCCTGAGTGGAGATCCAGGAGTAATCCATGAGCATTGCCAGGTGTGACCTATAAAGAAAGCAAAAAAAAATCTTTTTCCATTTAGAGATTTTTCAGGAAGAGCAAAAATTGAGCTGCCATTGAACCAAGCAATTCCACTTCTGAATATCTACCCCCAGGACACAAAGCATTCACTCAAAGGAGCATGTGCACACCATTGTTCATTGCAGAACTTAGTCCAATCTCTGGGCTACATATCCAATGACAGATCAGTAAATTATGAAGTATGTGAGATATATATACAATATGTATATGTACACACACAAACACACATATAGGGGGATATATAACAATATGGTGCATATACATATGTAAAAACAATGAAAACATGCATTTCACTGTAACTGGGATGGAACTGAAGAGTGTCATGTTAAGTGAAGTAAGTCAGAAGAAGGATAAACTCAGGATGATCTCGCTTATCTGAGGTATGTAGAATTAAATGCTACCCGCACGGCAGAGCCTGGCAAGCTACCTGTGTCGTATTTGATATGCCAGATACCAGTAACAATTATAGACCTCATTCCCATGACCTGATGGAATGGTTTGAGGCTCTTTATGTTCCTGGAGCTAGCAGGTGCCCTTGGGCTCTACTAGCATGAGACAGAACATATGGAGATGTTCCTGGTGCCCGCTCGAGCAAATCGACGATGAACGGGAAGACAGTGATACCGTGATAGAATTAAAGGGTGAGCTGAATGCAAGGTAGTGAAGGGAAGATACCTAGAACACCCTGACCCCAGAGTATAAATAAGAAGGAGAAGTAAAAGGAAGGAAAGAAATCAATGGGATGTGTGTATAAGAAGTAGATGGAAGGTAACAGAGGCCAGGGTCAAGGGCCTTGGGTGCACTGGTGGTGTGGAGGTGGTATATATGTACTCAAAGCACAGCGTCAAACCTTTGGGAGAATGACATCCAGACTACAATCAAACTTTAAAACGTCATTTGAGGACAATGGTGGAGGGAAGTTGACAGTAGAGGTGAATTGGTGCTAGAATATCATAGATCTGAAACTCAATTATGAATAACTTTGTAAATCACGGCATCTTAATAAAACAATTTATAAAATGTTCTATCGTTCAGAAAGTTAAAAACCACCACCTACAATAACATTATGGGGCTTGTTAGAATTCAGACTCTGAGGCCCACCCCAGACTTCCAGAATCCGAATCTGCATTTTGGCAAAGTTTACTCACGATGCCTAGGCACTAAGAAGACACTGAGAAGAACCATCTCATCCCAAGACATCTTATGTTTTGGGGTAAGATATCTCATTCCAAGATAGGTAAAGAAAATAAATTGTCAATGAGGGAGTTAGATTATCCAAAGCTAAAGAGCAGGAGAAAGCATCAGGGTGCAACTAATTCAAGTCTCTTTCCTCTGCATGATACCCTAAAGAAAATGTCATTCCAATGCCAGTTCCAAGGAACAAAATGAATAATTTCCCTCCCCTTTTTATTTTAAATTTAATTTATGGGTATTTTTTGCAATTTACTTGACTAATACAAAAATCAATACAAATGATTTTTCATCATCTCCTTTGCCCTCTTGTGGTCTAAGCAGCCTTTCTAGAGGCTGATTTTGAGTCTAGTGTGCTAAATTAGGGATGTTTGATAGGTTTTTTTGAAAAGCAGCATCTTTGTTCAGCTAAGGGAAGGGGTGATGTATTTTCAGATGTTTCGACTGCCCTCAGACTTATTCCCTCAGTGACTTTGCCTGGAAGAATTATGATTCATAGCTTATTTTCAAATGGCAAGAATGTAAGGGACATTAAAGATCAACTTCAGCTCTCAGAAGGAAACACTGACTATACAGTGAAATAAAGTGCTGATGATTTCTTAATATATGTGTTGCATGAAAGTTAAAATTTCTTGCTTCTTGGGTCAGGTTTCCAGTCTGTGTTCTTCCCTGCACTCTCCCACTCAATTAATAGATTAGACAAGTTTAGTAAACAATCACTTGGGATCAATAGAGTTTATTCACAATCTTTTAGTAAGTCATTGGGCAAAACGTTCCAGAACACACATTCTGCTGTTATAAAGGACCCAGAACTGGATAACATGTCACATAGCTAGTGGGATTTCAAGCTACATGGTTATTACTCTGAAAATTACAAAACTATTAAATCTTACTACAATAAGTGGAATACATACTAAGTGATGGGATGATATAAATGTAAGTGACAGAGGAAACTGATAACTGATGTAGGAAAAATTCAGAAGGACTTTAAATAAACGAATGTTCTCTGAGAGACTAAGGTTAAGTTTAAATAGTGCAGTATGGAAGGACAGTTATTTCAGGTTTATTTTATCTTGTATATTCAAGGTGCATGTGATTGTATTATATCAAAAACTATCTCGATTTCAAAGTTAGCTTGAACCGTTCTGTTTCATCTTTGATATAGATCATGAATATAATATGGAAATATTTCTGAGATTCCTTAAAGAAAGAATATTAGTAAAGAGATCATGAAAAATCAGAAGTTCCCTGAATTGGATTTGCCTTGCATTTAATAAAAGGTAAGAAGTAATGGATAAAAAGTAGTGTAGAGACTGATAATTTCTTTATACTTTTGTAAAGACTGAAAAGTTCTAGTGGTCATGATACCTTGTTTTCAATCTACTTTAATGGTTTCACAATTAGTGTTTCATTTGATGTTCAAGGTGCCCCTGTCCAGGAAGGAAATGAGATCCGGCATCCACATATGAGATGAAGGACTCAGAGTAGGCAGTCAAATGTCTTTCTGAATCCAACATCACTAAAGACCAAATTGAACTCTAAATCCAGTGCATTTTCTATAAGACAATGTGACTTTCATATAAATAAAGAACACATGCAATACTTCCAACTATCCACACGCCTCTTTAGAAGTTACATAGCATCTGAACAATTCCATGACATGTGGAGCAACAGCTAATTGTTGAAAATCTGCTGTAATGACCAGAGGCTATATTATATGCTGTACATAGGTGTCTCTTTAAATTATGACAGGGACTATCTGAGGTGGGTGTTGTGTTTTCTTTTTTGCATGTTAAGAAATTGATAAAGATTAAGCAACTTTCTCAGACTCATAAAACTACAACTTGATGGAGCTACGATTTGAATTCTGTGTCTATCTGAGTTCAAATCCTGTTTCTAGATCAAACTGTTCTTTGTCTCAATGTGACAGTTGAGTAACCAGAATTGGAAATGCTAATAAACTAAAATCATGAAACTGATAATTCATAGAGAAAGGATTCAAGCAACTCTCTTGAGTTTAACTCTCAGGGGGCATAAGTGTCTCAGGAGAATGAGAAAAATATGTAACAGCTGAGCTTCAGTTTGGATATATATACATATATATGCATATATATAAATTCTTTTGAGTAAAATATGCCCCCAATATCTATTTATAAAATGTCAATGTATCACTATTTAGGAAATATGTTTATCTTATTTCATTTTCATTGACAGGTATTCAGCATGCCCTGAACAACATACCAACTGCACCGTTCACTTGAATAGTTCTTCTAGTGCCTCTTAATTTTTCAGTTAATTTTCCTTGATGTACAGTTGTCTATGATACTAGTGAACTCATTGATCTTCCAGTTGCACAGAGACCATATCGAGCTCTCCATTAAAATCTCTCTACTACTATTCCACAGACTCTTCCCTTCTCACCTCCGAGTCAAGCCCCCCCTCAGATCCTAGTCTTGCCTCTCAACAATTTTTGAAGTATTCTAACCACCATTTAGTAAAGAAAAATAGTAATATATCCAGGTTCACACAATTTATATGCAACAGGAGAGAAATATAAATATAAGTGAGCTCTGACAAATTTAAGGTAGACTTAGATACTCACAAGAAAGTTTGGTTTCATTGCCAGAGTATGGGGACCAAGTCAAACACTTTAACTAGCCTCTATTCAAGAGAAAGCAAAAACAGGCTCTGAAAGAAATGTGACAGTTCTATTCATGGAACTTTAAGAAAAATTCACCAGAATGAGAAGGTAGAGGGAAAGTATAGAGAGTTATTCAGAAAACCAATAAAATGGAGCTTATTGGTATAAAAATAGACAATAAAATTAGAGTTCCTCTTTCAAAAAGGGAAGCCAGAGAGTGCTATGATAATGTTTGATAAGATAGGAATAGGTACTTAATCAACAAATCTCAGAAAAGCATCTATCTCAAGGTCTCCCAAAGTTTGCAAGAGTTAAATTTAAAGCAAAGAAAAGGAAGTTTTGCTTTGTCTAGAAGATAGCTCAGTTAAGGAACCCAAAACTTAGTAACTTGAGAGTACAAATGTGCAAATAGGTTTGATAAAAAGGAATGATTAAGGTTAGAACCATAGAAGAGCTGGTAGAGCATCTGTTTTGCATGCAGCCAACCTGGGTTCAGCCCTGGCACCCCATATGGTCCTCCAAGCCTTCCAGGAGTGAATATTGAGTGCAAAGCCAGGAGCAAGTCCTGCGCACTGAAGGACGTGGCCCCCAAATCTAAATAAATAAATCACTGTATCACTGTATCACTGTCTTCCCGTATATCATGGATATGCTCGAGCGGGCACCAGTAACATCTTAATACATCTTGTCACATGTGAGATAGCCCAAGGGCATCACCCTGCTCCAGGAACATAAAGAGCCTCAAACCATTCTGTCAAGTCATGTGAATGAGGTCTATAATTGTTACTGGTATTTGGCATGTCAATATGACACGGGTAGCCTGCCAGGCTCTGCCATGCGGGTGGGATACTCTTTTAGTCATCTCAAAACTTGAGCATTTATTGATGAACCACACGGCCGCTTTAAGGCCACAAATAAATAAATAAAAATAATTATTTAAATGCCATATAATTCCATAAAATCTCGTTGGTTTATAAAAGATGTGTGAGCCATAAAAGATTGCTCATCCCAGCCTACTGTCTAATCGGCTTCCACTTTATCACTTCCAAGGAGTCAAGGACAACAGCTTCCAAGAACTCTTCCTTCCTAAGATATATAGCTGCTTCTGCTGCTTCGCAGAATTTGTTCATCCTGTAATGAGAAATTGGAATGGTATCTTTCTTTTCCTCTATCCCCAGCCCCTCATAAATACCACTCTAGTGCCCATTTCTTTGAGTTTAATTTCTCTTGATAGCATATCTGTACATGTGAATATATATACATATATATAAAGATAGTATTTATCCATTTTATTTCACATATAATAGTATCTTCAAGGTCTACCCATGTTGTCACACAAGACAAAAACGTTTCTCTTCACTTATGTGACACAGAAGTGAAGAGAAAGGTTTTTGTCCTCTGTGACAACATGGGTAGACCTTGAAGATACTATTATAAACACATAAACTTCACTTATGTGAAGGTTAAAAACTTCACTTATGTGTCACATCTTCTTTATCCATCCATCCCCTCAATAGTCAATTAAAAGGTTTTCAGGTCATCACCGAAAGATAAGGAAGTTGAGCAAAATGGTATTTATTCACTTTTATATCCATAACTGGATGTATTCAATAAGAAGTTCCCCAAATTAGCTTTTTTATTCTCATTTTAATAAAATGTATATAATGCAAAGTGTAAAAACTCCACTTTTTGTGAAGATGACTTATTATTTCTAGTATCATGGAAATAGTACCATGACTTATTATTTCTAGTATCACTATATCATGGAAATAGTATCATGACTTAGTATTTCTAGTATCACTTCTGACAGTATTTTAACTATATCATACCTTTAAAAGCATTTTAAAGTCTCTTAATATGCTTCAACACAATTGGGTAGAACATTTTTGTGAGGCATATTTTGGTCACTACCTCCTTACCAACATTACTTGTTAAAGGCAGGTTCATCTAAGGTCAGAGATGATTTATTTCAAATTCTGTTCATTTTAAGCTAAAGTTGCTTAAAATAGACAGGAAAATTAAGTGTAAAGCAAAAACCAAAAAAACATTAGAAATTATTCAGATTTTGTAATTGACACATGGAACAAGATCATTCAGTAAATTTAGTGGCCAGTGACCTTGATCTTGTTCCTCTGTGACAGTGAAATAGAAAATGAAAAAAATTATGTTTCTATTAGTGAAAACCTATGAAAATGCTAACAACATGAGACTCCCACATATATGTGTCTAATAAGGGTCTCACTGTCAATGGTAATAATGCAAAGCCCTGGAGCCGGAGCAATAGTCCAGTGGGAAGGGCATTTGCCTTGATGCGCAGCCAACCCGGTTCGATCCCCGGCTTCCCATATGGTTCCCCGAGCACCACCAGGAGTAATTCCTGAGTGCAGAGCCAAGAATAACCCCTGAGCATCACTGGGCGTGACCCAAAAAAGCAAAAAAACAAAATAATAATGCAAAGCCCTTAGGTATATGCAGATTACTAAAGTCTCCCCAGTTGATCAGTGGCAAAACTCAAACTAGAAGACCTCTTTCAGCATTCACAATGGACAGTTTCAACATCAGAATTTATTAAGCATCTATGACATACCAAACATTGTGCTAAACTCTTAAATATATGTCAGCACATTTTGTGTCTATTTTAATACATATTCCAAGGGATCAGGAAATTTAGTTGTCTTGAGTTAAGCTAATTCTTATCACCAGTAATATAATATAATAAACTTGATCACTTCACTTGATCACTTGAATCCCATTATTCATCGATTTGCTCTAGCGGACGCCAGTAACATTTCCATTGGACCCTATCACGTGCCAATGTAGCCCAATGGTGTCTGGTTGATTCAGGAATATGAAGAGCCTCAAACCGTTCCTTCAGGGTCTTGACAAAGAAGTCTTGTAGGTGGGCGGCCACGTGATCTTTTGACATCCCGTGGGATCCAGTCGGTAATGGCTCTAGTCCAGCAGTCATCTCCAAATCGCATTACATGTCCAGCCCATCTGATTTTCGATGCCTTGGCAAACGAGACAGTGTCCCTGGTTCTGGAATAGCGACGGAGGTCGGAGCTCTGGATTCCTTCTCTCACTTGAGTGAGGCATGATATTCCAAGCATAGCTCTTTCGATTCCTCTCTGGGAGACCCGAATAGCATTCTCATCCTGCTTCCTTAGGGCCTAGGTCTCTGAGGCATATGTTAATGCAGGGAGAACAGTGGAGTCGAAGAGATGTGTCCAGAGCCGGAGGTTCTTTGTCCTTTTAGCTATTTCTTCGATGCCTCTGAAGGCATTCCATGCCGCTCTCTTCCTCCTGTGCAGCTCAGGTTTTAGGTCGTTCATCATGTTGACTTCTCTACCTAGGTACACATAACTGCTGTATTCAGAGATATCTGTTCCATTGAGAGTGAATGGGACCTCTGGAACTAGTTCATTTTTCGTGAACATTGTTTTGTTTAGATTCAGCTGTAGACCTATCTTTCCACATTCTCGGTTAAAGTCAGCCAGCATTTGTGCCACTTGGCTAATGCTTGGTGTTATTAGAACAATATCATCAGCAAACCAGAGGTGGTGTAGTTGCCGACCATCTATCTTCATTCCCATTCCTTCCCATTCTAATTGTCGCATGATGTTCTCGAGGGTGGCACTGAAGAGTTTTGGTGAAATGGTATCACCCTGTCGAACCCCTCTTTTGACATCAATGATCACTTCCTGACAAATGATTTCAAATAAAAAATTCCTCAGATAGATATATTCAGTACCTTATCTAATTATGAAAGATAAGAAAATTGAGATTCAGAGAGCTAAATCAAAAATAAATAAACAATTCAAATAATAAAATAATAAAGGCAGATCCCAGATTTTCTGACATCATGGTGAGTATTCATCTCAGTACAGCATAGCTGCCTTTTAGCTTAAAAAATCTTATAGACCTAAAATAAATGTGGTCTTAATCTCCCAAAGCATAAAAAAATTTATAGAGCAAGCGTGACTTTCTGAGCATTCATCTTCTTGTCACTCAGACATTATAGATGTAATTGGTGACCTCAAATTCATTTGCCTGCAAAAACAATGTTTAAGAGATTTTAAATGATTTCACTGAACATAATTGTGTCATCAAAAGCAGCTTGCAAAATTCATGGAAATTGTAAATTTTTCTTTGGAGCACACATTCCCCCAAAATTACCTGTGCTCCTGGGAGAATGGTAACTTGGAGTGTATTATGACAGAAGTTGATCTGAAGGGAAACAGTTGGAGCACTGAACAATAAGTGTAGCCTGAACACTCCACAAACTATTCACTCCTGTTGTCTTCTTCATGCATCCTTCCTTTACTCCAGTCTGACCTAGGGGCAGGACACAGCTCCAATACTCAGAAGTGGGTTCTAGTCAAGGTCCTGACAATAACTCACTCTGGGACCATGTTCTAACCCATTGCCCCTTGAGGCATCAATTTATACCTGTGTAAAAAGAAGAGTTGTCCCAATGGCATCCAAGGACCTAATTCTCCAGATAGTCTCTCATTACCTAATTCCATCTTTCCCTCCACTTCGGCCACAATTAATGCAGGCATTAGTGGGTCAGAATGACTTCGGGGACTCCCCTCTACCGTCTTCCTGCAGCTGCACAGCAACAGCTGCCTTCACCTGCACTGCCGACCATTCCCATTTACCTATGCAGATGAAGCCACGAATAAACCAGGTCTGCAAAAAGAAGTTTAAAAGCCCTCCTTCTACATTTTAATTTCAGCCTTTCGCTTCCTCCAAGTTGAGAGTGGCCAAGAGCAGTGCCCTTTCCAACACCTTCTTGCATTTCATCTGCAAGGGTCTGATTAAGTTTGGATAAGGAAGAATTACTCTCCATTTCTTAGCAAACTTTCTGTTTCATAACTTTGTTTAGCCTTCCCACTCACCACACATATGCATAGACACAAAGATAAACATACAAACTAGTGTGAGCGTTTTCTGATATTCTAAAATCTAAACATGGGTCCTTCCATTCATACCCATTAGCCTTGGAAAAGATAATTACTTCTTCCTAAACAGGCATTACAGTCCACTTTCCCCCTGATCTAGTTAGGTTTATTTCTTCATACAACTTACCAACTCATAAAGTCCCCAGCCATTTGAGTTTTTCTGTCCCAAGCCATTTCTGGAAGTAGGCTGAAAATATGACTGATTTTTGAAACTATTTTCTTAAATCTGTTTTTTTTCATGATGAACTCTTAACCCTTCTTTACACTTGCTCACTCATTCCCTTAGAATCACATTTTACCTCTTTCATAATTGATGGCATATATTTTATGCACTCCCACAGCCACTTAATATCATGCTTTGTCATGATTATTTGGAAGAATGTCATCTTTTGTTAAGTAAAGAGTAAATTCTTTGGGAACTAGGGTTGCATCTTGGCCATATTAATATTCTTCTCTAGCCTGACTCAAGATAAACACTAAATTAATTTTAAAAACTTTCATTGCTCACATATTCACCAGTCCCTCTTCTTTCCTCTGGCTTCTACCAATAGCAAAATATCTGGGACTATGTAGGGTTAAATAGAAGCCTAATGATTCATCTGGTCCCACCCTACATGCTTCTTCCAGCTTCTGTTGACTTCTCCCTGTTACCAGGCATACAACAAACATGGTTGTTTCCCTTGTACCTATATATTTTGGTCTCCTGCGTTGTTCCCTCTTGCCAGATTCTTTTCTTTCTGATCCACCTTTCTTTGAACGTGTTTATTTGCATTTCTCTCAACACATGCCTCAAAATGACATTGTTAGTTTTATGGTTACTTTGTTTGATGCTTAGATGCTAACACTCTTCTGCCTCCTGTCTCAACAAGCACTCACTCACTTGCGTCTTTATTAATTCATCAAATAACTAATTAGCAGCCAAGATACCATGGAACATAAACTAGAAAGTGGGCCTTTTCCTGACTGCAAGTTGATTACAATCTAGCAGGGAAGACAATAAGAGCTCAGAAATCATTTTGATACTAGATAGATGGCAATAGTACTAAAAGAGAAAAATGTAGTCATCAGGAATTACATATACTTGGAATCCTAAGGGAATCACTCTCCACAGGTTTGGGAGAGGACAGGACATTGAGAAGAGTCTGAAAGTATAAAGTGGGATTTTTGCTCGCAGATAGAATCAATTAAAAAAGAAAAAGGGGGAACCCACTAGCAAAGCATGAGGCTAAAAAGCACAGATGTAAGGAGAGTGAGTCCTTCTCTGGGCTGCAGCACTGCATGCTCAGACGGAGAACTGAGGAATAAATATGGCTCAACAGGTTGGTCGAGATTCAAGTGGGGATGGAATGGAGCAGTACAACGGAGCTGGGAGACAAGCTGAGAGGCATCTGGAAGCCTTCTGGGTGAGCAGTGAGAGGGTGGTGGCAGTGAACTGGAGGGAAGGAATGGGCGTGAGAAATGTTTCGACAGCAATGCCTGAAGTTCTCCAAATCTCCTTGACTAATTCTCCTAAATAAGTCACACACTATTTTTATTGCAAGTGTCCTATTACCTTTCCCAGCTCCCATCTTTGGAAGTTCATCTTTTTGTCTTCCAAGTGCATGACTTTCTTCCCAATGAGTTTTCTTCAACCCATCAGATTAGGTCAGCCACGCAGCTCAAAACATCACGGTTACACTTGACTTAGGTAACCCCTATGCACTGCCGACAGAGCCCAACTCTCTCTGTGCACTCAGAGAACAAGAACTCTAAGAGTCTCTTACTTTCACACGCAGGTTTGGTAGGAAGAACAAGCCTGATTAAGGAATTTGGTATCTGATGGCAGCATGGGGGAGGCAAAGTGTGTGAAACAGAACCCCATCAAGGTTCACCTGCAGTTTCACTGTTACTCGGAGGTCAAGCAAGAAGGACTAAATGACTGTGTTACTGGGATGAAGGAAAGAATCAGAGAGAACCCAAGGGTCTCTTTTTGGTCCAGGAAACCAGCTCTGTAGTTGACCTACAGAAATTACTGTCAGAGGACTTCAGAACTGGAAACAGGCACTGAGCATTGTGATCTTGGATCTCCTTCCTATCTGAACCTCAGTTTTTTGGTCTATAAAATTGTAGTAGCCATATCCACCATTCCTTTTCCTCACAGAACTTATCTTAAAAGATATAGAATAGGGGCCGGAGTGATAGCACAGCAGGTAGAGTGTTTTCCTTGCATGCAGTTGACCTGGGTTTAATCCCCGACATCTCATATGGTCCCCCAACCACCGCCAGGAGTAATTCCTGAATGCAGAACCAGGGAGTAACTCCTGAGCATTGCTGGGCGTGACCAAAAAAAAAAAAAAGTAAATAAAAAGATAGAATAAAGTTCTCCAAATCTAGATAACCACCTAGCACATACAAGACACTATTTCATAAATTTATTTTTGTTCAACTCGGGTCTTACTGACAGAACGGATGTGGAGAGAAGACAGATAAACATAGATGCCCAGAGAGCAGAGGCTCTGAACCCTTTTTTTTCACAACACCCCTAAGGAGATTGACAAGACAAAACATCTAGCTCTGAAAAATGAACAACCTAAAGTCCAAAGAGAGGAAATAAATGCTTCATAGTCATGAGATGAGTAACAAGACAAACCCAAGTCCCGAAGACCCTATGCCAATTCTTTTTTGAGCCCACATTTGAAACAGAATGGCAACCACTGGCCCCAAGACTGGACTTGCCTAACTCTTGAATTATTTCTGAGAGTTGCATAATTGGAACTAAGAGCTTAGTGTGGGCTGGAGCAAACCCATGTTTTTTATTTCTAAAGTTGTGTTTAAAATCCCAAATTTCCTAATATCCAGAACATTTGTGTCCTGAAAAGAAAGAATCTGTTCCAAACTTGTATTTGCCAATCACTCCTCTCTTCTCTCCCTCAGCAATTAGTGTGGAATCAGAGAAGAAAGGAGGGTTCTTCTTACTAGCCAGTACCTGACAAGAATCAAGAGCTTAAGACTATAACCAATAAACGTTTTACATTTGCTTCACTTTACTTTAACTTCCCAACAATCTTAGGCAGTAAAAAATAAAATCTTACTAGCCCCATATTTAGGGAAAAGATTTCAGAGACTCAGACAACTCAAGTATCTTGAGTCTTAGGTTTTTGACAAGATTTTTGACACTTAGTCAAAAAATGTTTTCCTTTTCTTCTAAATTTTTTTAAATCTCTGGGAGATTTTTCGTTAGAAATATTCAGTTTCTGTTCCAAATGTTTGTCATAGAACAACTATAGAACCTTCCAATAGAATCCTTTCACCCATGAGCAGCTATGAAATAAAGACTTGTCCATATCAGGCTTATATATTTGTCTTCTGCTTGATTCATCTCTACACAAATGTTATCCAAAGGTAGCACCAGACTTGAACCTAAAAGATGGAAGTAAACACCCTCCACTCTAAAGAGTTTTGAAGGCTGGTAAAGGAAAGAAGTATTATTGTGTATCTAGCTCCACTGGAAAGGATAGTTGTGCTACCTGAAAGAGGTCCTTCTAGGGCAGAGAGGAAGGAAAGCAAGAAAGGGAATGTTTCAGTACAACTAGAGAGCCAGTGTGCTCAGGCCAAGGCAAACGAAGGTGGATCGTGTTAGCTGAAGATAACAAACAGATTTCAGCTAAATTTGGGTTCCTGGTGGAAGGATTCCAAGATTGTCTTCCAGAAAATGGGTCGGGTCTCTTGTCCCCTGCCGCCCTGAAGTTTGTCAAAAATCGCTGTAGATCATCCCACATGTAGACAGTTCCTGTTGCTTCTTAGAGCTTCAGGTCTCCCTCTGTGAAAGCAACCCATGAGTGTTATCTCGGGAGGGGGAGGGAAAAAAAAAAAAAGCACCTGAGTGTGGGGAACCATAGGGAGTGGCAGCAGAAGGCATCGAGCCCTTCAGGGTAGGATGTGAGTGGAACACAAATGGTAGGTATTTATAATTGCGGTCCACAGAGACTGAAAAGGCATTGCTGCAGGACCGGCCACAGAGCTCTCCTCTCTGGAAATCCTGAAAACATGCTGCTCTAGGGCTATGCCCAGATCCCAGCTGGAAACAGATTTATCTCTTCTCTGCCCAGTCCAGCCTGTTCCTCAGATAATAAACACTAAGCTCCCTGCCTAATTCCACCTACAGGAAGGAAGCTCCATACCCTCTGTCCGCCCCTTTCAAAGAACCAAGTGGAATCCTAAACTCCCAGGTCATGACAGGCTCTTTTCTTGTCATCAGTGATTCATCCAGCAGCTGAGTCAAGGTTAAACCTTCAAACTGGAAGGGGCATGACTTGGAGAAGAACCTAATGTCCCACTATTCTCCTAACCTAGCCCTTCACTGTTCAAATCACCCCATGCCAGACATGTGCTAGGCATTCAGAGAGTAAATGGGAAAGTTGGGGCCAGGCAGGGACTAGTCCCAGAAAGAGACTGGGGAAAGTAGCTTAACACCAGTAAAATTTCCCTTCTATGCACAGAAGGAAAAGGCCACATTGATTTCAAATATTTTTGTCTTTGAAGAATGAAAATAAATCCCCTTTATAAATGTATCTTTTATGGGGCCCCCATAAAAACAACAGGAGAATCCCTAGTGACCTTCCACCCCCCATGTCCTTCAGAGGAATTTTAGGGCAGTACTGTTCACACTTTAATGTGTCCATTAATCCATCATGGGTCTGGTTAAAATGCAGATTTTAATGTTTGGGTTTGGGATGGGACCCGAAATTCTGCATTCCTAATAAGTTCTCTGGTGAGAGCCAATGCTGCTGGTTCATGGACCACACTTTAAGGAGCAAGAGTCTAGAGCTCTAGGAATTATATCCTTAAAAACCACTTATTTTTTAGGATACCGATGAATATCCTCATGTCCCCTCCTTGGAGCTATTTTAACTGGCTTGACTCTCCTTCTCTGGATTGAAGTTAGCTTTGACAATTAACTCCAAACCAAGGTCCTAGGATCACCTCCTTCATACTTCTGCCAGGCTGTGTGTGTCTATCATCTCCACAAGGCAGCCTGGGAAAATTCCTAAGAGGCTTGGCCATGAGAAAGTGCTTTAAAGCATAGTCTTGACTCTACAGAAAAGTACAAAAGGTTCAGGTCAGTTCTCTTCTGCCACCAGCCACCCCAACACATAGGAGAGAGACAGATACACTAAGCGAGATCAAGCAAGTATTCCCACTGTCTCTTGGAAAAGAATTATCTGTGACAGGGCTTTCTTTCTACCCTCTCCTAACCCCAGATAAGTAGTGCCAGTCTTTTCGTTCCCACAATCCCTATTTCTTAGGTCCAACTCTTGCAGGACTGTGATGCTCCTGCTGAGGTCAACCATATTTTTAGCTGTGTTCATGTTGGGCCAAGCGTGGCCAACCCTCCTTGGACATTAATCTTGGATTCCACAAATGCCAGGTCTTCTAATCCAGGAGGCACAGAGGCGACAGGGAAATCTGAGTGTGCTGGAAAATGTAACACGTGGCCTTTTGAAGATTTTGTCCTTATGCTGTGTATGATAAAAACAACAGCAGTATCACCTAATGCTCAGGGAATGCTTCAGCATTTTCAGACTACTTCCATCATTACATTCCTTAATTTGATTTTTCCAAGAGAGTATTAGAGAAGATAATAACTATTCCCATTTCTATTTCATAGAAGGACCAGGTGACTTGGCAAGATGTCATAGTTAATAATTGGATAAGCTTGAATCATCTTCAACTCTAGGCCTTTTTTCTATATATATGCCCATGTAGCCATAGTTTTTTGTTTCTTTCTCTAGCTTGAGTTTTTTTAATTTGGCCTAACCATTGCAAGGACCAATATTGACAAACACTAATATTAAAAGTCAGGGGTCATAAATACTTTTAAAAAAATTAAGACTAAAGTGAATGAAGGATAATCTTCATTATCCTTGTCAGTAATCTTGTCAGTATGGCCTATTCAGAAGAAAGGAACACACTTGAGATAGAGTTCAAAGAAATTGATTAAAGCAGCAAGTATGTGTTGGGGTGGGGTTGGGGGAGCAGGTAAAAGGGAAGGTAAGCAGTAATTTTTTGTTGAGAAATAAATCTAGAAACTGTCTTATAAGCTGTAGGAGAGGGCTGCCCATGGAGTTATAACCTTGACAGATGCTTGCAATCATTACCTAGTTACTCACCCAGGGTGCTGGAGAAAGTCTATTTATTTTCCCACTCTCTACACCTCTTCAGTGTTTGGTTAAGTCCACCCAAGAGTCAGGGAGCAAGAGAACTTATGGATCTCCACAAAGGTCTCTGGAAGAGAAGTAAAAGGAAAATATTTGAGGAATAAGAACAACCATAACACAGCTACTGACCAATAGTTAGAAATCAGGAACAGAAATTAAGAAGACGAAGTCTGAGGGATGTTCTATCTCACTGAGTGCTGTTACCTCAGAATTTTGCTCAAATTTACCCCTCAAATTCCATCCCTTCAGATTATGTCTTCATCAGAGCAATTCATTATAAATAAATGTCAATAAAGGGTCTAGGGAAACAGATAAATTGTGATGGACAGACAGTGAAAGGAAAGGGAAAATCTCCCTTCCAAGGAAGAAATGCTTCATTAGGGACATAAGACATCCTAATTCGATTTGACTGCATGAGGAAAACCTAGCCCGCAATAGCTAAAGGTATGTAAGGTCTCTCTAGGAGATGAGAAAACTGGGCTTAGATGCTAGGAGACAACCTCAACAGCTTATGGGGATCACATGAGACATGGAACTTTCAATCTGAAACCATCATCTTCACTCTGAGTGCAGTTCTCAGGCTGATGGTTTAGGTAAGACTCCAGTGAGCTACTTCTCAGACACTTCTCATCCATCTACCATTGTTTCAGTGGCTTCCTCTACTCCAAGAGGATCAATTATTCTCCCACACATTATTTCAACATATATGAGCATCTCTTCCAGGTAATATGGTGCTGCTCACTAAGGCTACAATGAAACAGCTCTGCCCTTGCTGATTTTGTTGACCAGAGGAGATTGATGAAAACCACCAACTTCATGGGAAGAAAAGCATTAGTGAAGATTGCTTTAATCCAGAGTTAAGTGCAGTGTACTTACCATCTCAGGAAGAACCAACTTCAGCATGCATATCCTAAAGATGGTGGTTAGAATATATTCAGAAAGTCCAAACTCCTATAAAGACCAGATATAGCACATGTCTCAGCATGAAGGTATGTGAACTCCCTGGAAATAATTTTCATCTCTGCTTCCTAGACCTTGATAAAATTTTAAACCATTCTGAGCCTAATTTTCCACCTTGGGGTCACAGCAGTAATTACTATGCCACTATTATGGAACTGCTATAAGAATTAGGTGTGTTAAGTTCAGAGAATAGCTCCCAGCAGGGTAGGTATTAGTCAGTATTATTGGGCAATACTTACTATGATTGGGTTATATCAGTTAACAGGTAAATTGAGACCAAGAGTTTACTTCATGCTTCTCACCTAACTTTGGAGTTAGGAGAAAACCCAGGATCAGAACCTAGAGGTTCCAACATCAAGCCAATGTTCTTTCCACAATGCTACCTTCCCCTAGGGACTCTGCAATGTGAATTTAGACATATCCCATTTGAATGTTTAAACAAACTAGGAAATTGGAGATTGTATTACCATACAGAGCCTTTCTCATTTGGGCCACTAGAAAGGTTATATTTCTTCCACTCAAGTAACCCCATTGCCAACAACCAATCGTCAGCCTCCCCCTTCTTGCTACAGAAACTGAAGCCTCTGGCCCCAGTCCCTGGCTAAGAGTCAGGGCTAAGTATTTCCTCTCCACCTTATCTCCCGGAAAAATATTTACAATTATACCCCATCTCACCTTTTTCTTTGAAAATTAATTTCACAATTGTATTGGCTAGCAGTTTGCTAACAGGTATAGAATCTGTGAATTCCATGTAAGACCCTGAGATGATGGGGTAGTGGCAAGGCCATGTTGAAACTCAGAGAACTAGACAGACATGGGAATTTGTCACCTTAGAGTACGTTTAAGAGTCCACTGGTAACTCAGATCACAGGCCTTAGCTGTTCCCTGATTACACGGAATCACAAAGGGTCAGAGCTTAGTGCAACTTTAGACATGATTGGTTCTCATCTTTTTTTTTGTAGGAGTGCTGGAGCTTAGAGGAGGAATTAGATTAAACAAGAACAGGTGGGTTCAAGGTTTTAAACTTGTAGCCAAGCAGCCAGCTTAAATTTAAATCAGATTCTACTAATTCCTGTGAGGACTTGGCCAAGTTCCTTCATGTCTCTGTTCCTTTAGTTTTCTCACAGTTAAATGGGGGTAAAAGTATGTACTTTGGGGCCGGAGCGATAGTCCAGCTGGTAGGGCATTTTTTTTGCACGGTTCGATCCCCGACATCCCATATGGTCCCCCCGAGCACCACCAGGAGTAATTCCTAGTGCAGAGCCAGGAGTAATCCCTGAGCATCACCGGTGTGACCCAAAAAAGCAAAAAAAAAAAGTATGTACTTTATGGAATTGCTGTGAAAATTGAACAAATTACTGACAAAGTGCTTACAACAGTGCCTGACCCATAACAA
Organism: Cryptotis parvus; assembly: GCA_021461705.1. NCBI lineage: Eukaryota > Metazoa > Chordata > Mammalia > Eulipotyphla > Soricidae > Cryptotis > Cryptotis parvus. The sequence goes on along the minus strand of JAJIBD010023166.1, from coordinate 196,932 downwards.
GCACTTTATTTTAAAATAAACTAAGAGAACAGGAGACAGGGCGTATCAATTAGTTACCCATTCTGGGCACTCATCACTTGGATTAAATTGTCTTGGGGACCCTTTTCTCTCATTATCATGATGATGGTATTCCTTGCTGAGAAAGTTAAGTCTGAAAAAAACAACACTTTTGCTCTCTGAAAGTCAAAGCTGCTCTTTGAAACTACCTATAAGGAAGAGCATTAAGACAGTGCTTTAACCAGAGTGCCCGAAAATCGATGATTGGATAAAGAAGCTTTGGTACATCTACACAATGGAATACTATGCAGCTGTTAGGAAAAATGAAGTTATAAAATTTGCCTATAAATGGATGGACATGGAGAAGATTATGTTGAGCGAAATTAGCCAGAAGGAGAGAGACAGACACAGAATGACTGCATTTATCTGTATAACATAAATATATATGTACATATTAAGATACCAATATCCAAGGTCAAGTGAAACATATATCAGGAGGTCTTGTCAAAGGTGGAAATTATCACAAACGTGTGGGAGTCAGAGATTAGGTAAGACAGAACATGGAACAGTGTGCTAACAATTGTCGAAGGTACTAATGCCAACCTAGAACTGAGCATTAAATAGAGGCAAAAGGATACACATGCCAACCTCTTAATGTATGTTCTGTAATCCATAGTCTGGAAGGGAAGGAAAAGAGAAAGAGAGAGAAAGGGAAAGAAATAAAGAAGCTGCCATGGAGGGGGCTGGGGAAGGTGGGAGGGAACCGGGACGTTGGTGGTGGGAGATGGGCACTGGTGGAGGGACTGGTGCTAGAATACTGTACGACCAAAACCCAAATATTAACTTTTTAATTGTATATCTTTTTATTTGTATACCTCATGGTGGTCTAATAAAATACTTAAAAAAATAAATAAAGCATCCACAGTACTACAAAAAAAAAGACAGTGCTTTAAAACTTATGCATCTTTCAGTTTTGCCTTATCCAAGTCACTACACAGTCTACAAGGGACCTTGATGATAGGAGTCTGCCCACTGGAGGTTTTTATGAGCTCCATGAAAGAAATCACCCAGTCACCTCTTTCCCTTCCTCTCTCTTTTATTTTGTTTTGTTTTGGGGACACACCCAGTAGTGCCTACTGCTCACTCCTGGCTCTGCGCTCAGGGATCACTTCTGGAAGGTCAGCTGTGTGCAGGCAAGCACCCTACTGTACTATCCACTGTACTATGGCTCCAGGGTCCTCCTTGTCTTTTCTTTGTTCTACCTCCTGTTGGAACTCCTGAAGGTAACTGAAAACCCAGAGGGAATTTTCTTGAGAGTCACCGAAGTATTCTTCAAATATTGACACTAGTAGAAGTGCTCTGTCATTTTTTATTTTGGTTCATCTTCATTGGGGTCTTGGGAGTGTCAAAGGAAATGGACAAGTGTGTAAGTGTCAAGGTCTGAATTATTTGGGTGATCAGTTTGCTAACGATGAACAAAGTTCCTGCTGCTTCACAGGCACCTGATGGGCGACTGAGTAGCTGGTGAGCTGGCCCAGCAGGCACCACTGCCCCAGAGTGCAGGCTCTCTGGAGACAGCTCATTCCCTGTTTTCCATGCCTTTGTCAAAGGAAGCAGGTGATGATGGATAGTTGTCCAGACTCAGATATTTTTCTGATTCCTCTTATCCCTCATCTCTTATACATCTCTTAAATATGAGACCAAATACTCCACTCTCTTAGCTCATCTCCTCATCTTTGATATTCCTGCAAAGTTCATATAGTTGCTGCTAAATGATCACCACAAGAGCCTCTTTTCACATAAGACATTTTAGTAAAGGGAGAATGCTTAGATTACCTTTCATTCCAGTGTTTATAGAGAAGAAGGGCAGAGATGGAAAGAACTCAAGGGGAAAAAAAAAGGAAAACAGGAAGTAAAGGTTGAACAGGCATCAGGCCTTCAGCTATACTGGTGATGTGGGTGAAGTAGTATTGCCTTATATCCAAAACAGAGACTCAACAACACTGAACACATGGGATCTCAGCTGCAGCCACTGGAACTTTGTAATGTGCCTGTTAAGTTGGCAGACAGGGCATGGGTTGGAGGGCTGGGGCTGGGGGGGGAGGAATATAGGACACTGGTGGAGGGATGTTGACAGCTGTGGTGGGGTTCATGTTGAAATACTATATGCATAAAAACAATTATCAATAACTTTGTAAATGATAGTTCTTTGATGAAATTTTTAAATTATCAATAAAAAGCTTTTTAAAAAAACAGAATGTCCTGTCAAACATTTCCAGTCTTGAAGACAAAATCAAACTACTAGCTGGTTTTACAAGTAATCACCCAAGTTTTCTTTACCTAAGTTTTCTTTACCTAAGTTTTCTTTACCTAAGTTATGCTGTGTGCATCACACTCCAAAGCATAGATACCTTAAGTTCAGGATATCTGACCTCCACATTCCCATGGAATTTGTGAATCCTATGGAGATCTAAGCTACAATTACAGAACTTTGAAATGTTCCTGTCAAAGTGGAAGGTATAAAGGAACATAGAAACACTGGTAGAGGGACATTATTACTGGTTGTGGATTGGTGCTGAAATGTTATATGCCTAAAACCCAACTATGAATAATAACTTTGTAAATCATGGTTGTTTAATTAAATATATATATATATATGCAAAAGAAGTAAAATCCTGGAATTTGTTAAGTTGCCAGAAATATTTCTGTCATTTGGTTTTCCCTCTGAACCCTGCAGGGTGGGCCTGAGAAAGTGTATGGTGATCATGAGTTAGAGTAACAGATTCCTCTTCTAAAATAAGACAAGAACACTCACTGGAGTTCTTTGCCCATAAGTACACACAGCACAATTTGGGAAGTCAGAGGTACCATTTGATCAGCCTTGTGAACTTTATCCTCATGCCCAACACCCTACTTCCTCCTTCCTAATAACCAGACCAGTACAGTTCTCAGTAACCACAAAGAAGGGGAGGGGGTATGATTATGAGTGATCGAGAGAGAGAAAGTATTGCATGAATCACTGAGAAGCTTCTTGGGAAATAGAAGGTCCAATTTTCTGAGTCTTGTAGAAGAAAAAATGGTGATATGAAAGAAATGCTCTGTGATTTATACCCTGGACGCTCAGAAGGAAAGAGTTGCCCAGTAAATGGAATTCACTAGGAAAAGTGTTCTGCTAATTTCATGGTCTGCATTTGATGTCAATGAACTCAGTTCCCTTTGGAGAGATCCTAGTTTTCTGATCCATTGGCCTTAGTTGGTAGGCACACAGTAGCCTCTGCCCCAAGATGACCTCATTTGAAATTCCCTATGTTGCTTCTGTGGCCAGAGCTAAAGCTTGGTCATAGGACTCAATTGCTGTAGGCTACAGGCTATAGGTCATCTTGCAGTAGCCATCCCCACTACATTCCGATCTAAAGAGAGAGACTGGCTTATCCCGCAGCTCTCAGAAGTCTAGATCTGAAGAGAGCCCCAGGGGTCATATAGTCTAGTCAAACACTGTCTTGAGAAGGAGGTTTACACCTCTGGGCAGTGAAGGAGCCAGGTCTGAACACAGACTCTGACTTTCAATCTAGTGTTGTACTGTCCAATCCCCTAAATTTGACTCAGTGGCTATTTGATCCAAGGACATAACCCATAAAAAAAATGTTGTGAAATGCATTCACTGTATGCCCAAGGCTGGCTGAAAGCCCAGATAGCTCTCTCTGAACCCTTTTAACCTAGTCTCAATTCAGTAGTTTTTATCCCAGTTGTTTGTTTTAACTCTTCTCCACAAAGCCAAGGTCTGCCCACCAATGGGCAGCCCCTTTGAACAATTAAGTTGAATTCTTCTTGCACCTTCCTGAGTACCTCCACAGGCAAGACCTTTCCATTGAGCAATTACCTTGCGCAAACTGCTCTTCCTTGCCCTTCACAATTACTCTGCAACTCTGCAAAAACAGTAACCCAACTGTGTATTTTCATTTCAAGCTAAAGATTTAAAAGCTACCTTTGTATTTTCTATCTTTCCCTCTATGAATCTACTAGGAACCTGAGGAATTTCACCTATATATTTTTCTAACTCCCAGTCTGAGACAGGTGACACAAGGGAGTCGATGGAAGAAAGATAATCCTTCACTTCCCATCAAAAGCAAAAACATAAAATAGTACTGAATGTGACCTCCTTTATCAAAAAGGGAGGAGTGGGGCAGGAGCAATAGTTCAGCAGGTAGGGCATTTGCCTTGCACGTGGCTGACCAGGTTCGATCCCTGGTATTCCATATAGACCCCCGAGCACCACCAGGAGTAATTCCTGAGTACAGAGCCAGGAGAAACCCCTGAGCATTGCTGGGTGTTATCCCAAAAAAAAGGAAAAAAAGGGAGGAGGAAGAGAGGAAGGAGAAGGAAGATGGCACATGTTTGAAGCAAATGGGGCCCTTTCTGCATCTCTTGCTACTCAGATCTGGCATACATGTTTAGTATTGGGAGTAAAGTCTCAGCATATTGGAATCCCAGTGATATCTGTATACCATTTCATTATGGAAATTTAAAGATTTTTCAAATGAAAGTAGATGTTACCCTGTATGGCTCATCTCATACATTGTAGGATTGTACTTGCTAAGTTGCAATGCTAGACTTACATGATATATGGTTAATTCCTAAGCTTCAGGCCACCCCCTTCTAGTAAGAAGACCCATTGCCCATTGCCTTCCTCTGGTAAGATCTCTGAGATTTGCATTTGTATAGATTAATATATGTTGATTTGTATCTACATTTAGATCTTAGAAGAGCAAATGCTCATTTTGTACCTATGATGTTGACAGATAGTTTTCTGATGTTGGAAATGTCCCATGATGCTGAAGTTATTATTAGGATAGCTAATTGGCAGAGGCAGGCTATAAACAGCAAGCATGGCCATCACGAACCTTTTGGTTTTCCATTTCAGGAGCCAAATTCAAAATAAATTTTTTATTTTATTTTATTTAAAGAGATTACATCCCTGCAGTTTTTCGCAATGTGTCAAAGGAAAGGGAACTGCACGTTGCAAGATTGGCACATTTTTCTTCCCTGAGTTTGCTTAGCCCCAGCCCTTAACCCAGGAATATTTGTTCCAAACTGCTACTTGAGCCTTGAAGTTCAGCCAAGGGTGGACTTCCTTGTGCCTTCACTGCTGACTTTCCTAAGTCTCAATGCTTGCCCTGAGACAAATGTCCATGAAGTCAAACAGGGCAAAAGTCTCAGTGAACTGGAGGTTAGGAAGAAAGGAGTTAGGAACTAATGGATACCAGGGTTCTTTCTCCAAACCACGCCAGTTCTGAATTGCCTATGGCATAATTCACCTGCAATGCATTTGGAGCCGAAGTTACCTATGGCCTGGAAGGCTACAGTGAACCATTCAGCTAACCACCCTCTCCTCAACACATTTGCATCCTCGCTTCATTTGCCACCACCACCTCCCCCAAAGCACACAAGATATTTAAAAACTTTTGTTTTGATCTTTGCATATCAGTTACACTATTTCTGAGCACGTTTATTTTTATTTTTTTTCCGGTGGTGAGCCCGTTGCTTTGAGTCCTCTGCTTGCACGTTTCCACTTCCTCTCACTTTCCTGTGCACTGTTGTGGTCTACAGCCTTGGGGTTCCAGTCACATTGGACGGTTGCTAAGAGTCTGTGACCTCGGAAGGATACAGGGAGGTACATTCTTCTACCCCCTGCTGCTCCAGGGCTCTTGACAACTTGAGAGGCTCAGATGAAGTTACGTGTCGCTGTCTCATCTCCCAAATCAGAAGGATCCTAAACTGGGCATGTAGGAAATTAGAGATTTAGTTCCAATTTTGACACCGACCTTGAGAATATTCTCTCCCCTATTTGGGTTGGACCTAAATTTTCCAAAACTCCTTCTGTCTCTCTGTTTCAGGATTCTAAACCAACATATGGATGCCCTAACTAGAAAAGTAACTTCTTTATTGAGGATCTGCTTTTGGGCCAGGTTCTGGAATAGACATGTTGGAGATACAAGAATGTTTCATATACCCATACTTAGTGAATAATCTTTGATAGTTGTGACATAAAGCATTCATTCATGATAGACTTGTCATGAAATGTGTCATGAGACTTGTGAAAAGCTCATTAAGCCCAGCTAGTGAGTCATGATACATAAATAAACACATAAATATTTGTATGTTATATATGTTTATATATATGCATTTCAACATTTTCATATCACAGAATATTTGGGACATTATCTAATTTTATAGCATAGTAGGTAATTGAGAGTCTGCTAGCAACAAATTGCTAATTCTACTTATATTGCGTCTTTGGGTAGCACACATAGAGCTAGAAAATGATATTTGGAGCTAGTGAGGCCCATGTTTTAGGGAGCTTTGGTTTAAACTATTAAGACAATTCCATCTTTAACTAGAAAAACAATGGTGTTCTGGTCGGGGATTTTAGGGGTGCGGGTGGTGGAGCCACAAAATTCTAGAGAAGACAGAGTAGTTAAGAAATCAGGTCCTGAAACCAAACCACAGGATTCAGAAAGATAACCTACCTTTTGCCAACTGTGTGTCCTTAGGGAAACACTAAAGCTCAAATTCTGCCCTGGAAATAAACACAACAATATTCTCAGTCTCCATAGGACTACATAAAAGGAAATGTTCCTGAGAACATTCTAGCTACTCAATAAATGTTAGCTATTATTATTGTGACTAGAGTGAGACAGGAAATTAAAGGTCATCTGGTCCAATCCTCTTATTTGAGAAAAGAATAATCTTTGACTTGCTAAAAGTCACACAAATTAATTAGCAGCTCAGCTGGGACTAGAACTTGTCTTTTTTATTTGTGCTGCACTTTTATATAATAAAGGGTTGAATGAAACTTCACTCTATAGTTTTAAAAGTAGCCCAAGTTCATACTTACTTAGGATAAACCCTCCTTTCTTAGTAATGTTTTGACAATATCACTATTCATAATTGTTTTTAATTGGTTTCCTTGAGGATTGGCAATAAAAGAGATAAGCTCTAAAAGTTTGCCTCATATCCAAGTAGGTAGCAGAGGACTGGCTTCAGATGATATGGGAATGCCAATAGTTACTTATCTGTCATCCTAGATGCCAAAGCAACCAGGTCACCAATTCAGGTATCTATTTTATAGTTAGCTCTTTTGTTCAAATCAAGCCGTGCTCCACAACCAAATGAAGACTAGAAGTTGGATCAAAAACTGCTACTTACAAGTGATACACATTGGTCACGAGAGAGAGAGGAAAATAATCATTGTTTACACACACTGACCATATCATCCAAGTCGATAAGTATGCTAAATTATCCTGCCAAGGTAATTACTCTTTTAAATGCATTTCTTCTCCTTCTTCCTACCAGCCACAAAGAACTGAGACAATTTATCGAAAATGCAATAAAAATGATAAAGGGTGCATTAAAAATAAAATATTCGAAATAAAATAAAATCTGAATTTGGAATAAAGTCGTAGAAAAGGTTCATAGGATCATTAGGTGCACACCACTTAATGTGCTAGCCACAAGTGTCTGTTCAATTTTAATTATCTTTGTTTTTATGTTATTAACTAGAATTCTGTACAAGAAAACATTTAATCCCTTGGGTTCACAAGTAACATTTTAAGTGTTTAGTAGCCACCTGTGCCTAATGACTTCTTATTGGACACTGTAGCAAGAGACCGTTTCAATGACTCTGGAGCATACTCTTCAGACAGGGAACCAGGTCCTGAAGTACTGCATATTGGCAATAAAGCAGTCAGAAATGTTTGACTCTGAGATTCGTGTTAGTAAAGCCAAAGGACAGAAAGAATAAATTGAAGTCAGTTATATCATTTTAAGTTCCTTAAGGAAAGTATAGCTTCCCTAGTATTAAAAAACAGAAAGAATCCCTCATAAGCAGCTTTATAGAAAAGGTCACAGAATGACATGCAAATAATGTCCTCAGAAACCACAAGAGAAAGTGAGTCAAAACTGTCAGGGCCAATTTTTATAATGACTTACTCTAAAAAAAAAAGAAAAAGAAGGCATGATTCAAGAAAGTGCAGGTACATGAGAATATTCCTATGCAAGGCAGTTGGGATACTTGGTTCTACAGATACATTTCTGAATGGTGTTGGTTAGGTGAGTGAAAGAAAGAAGAACAGGGATAAGGGAATGACATTGGTGCTCAAGACCAAATGAAAACAATATTCAACCACTAAGGATCTGGAAGAAGAATGTCCAAAAGAAAAGAAATGCAAAAGTCATCAGTCTGGAAAGTGTTAGCAATTTTGACAGAGAGGGGGAAATGTCACAATGCTCATTGTGGATGAGGAGAATAGGAAAGGAAGATCATGCTAGGTAGTCAGGTATGCCAGGCCATAACAGAGCTTGCAGAGAGGTAACCTTGAAAGTTATGGTTTTAGGGAAGTTCTTTTAGGTACTGCATAGAGGGTGAATGAGAACATTATAATAGTTTAGAATAAGATGGTTATTAGTAAAGATGAAGAAAAGTAGCTTTAATTAACATATATGCTAGTCAATAGGTTGATTTTCGATAAGTGTAACTTGCACTTTGAGGGAAATAGGAAGTAGAATGGTCAGTTGAATTGGGATGTAGATACATCAATAGTTTGGTTTCGGTTAGGCGTCATGTGAAATGACTACTTAATATGCAATTAAAGTTAAGTAGCCTAGAGTTCAAGGGAGAAGTCAGGTGGAGAGGGAGATTTAAACTTATCTGCATATAGATTGTATCTTGAAACTTGAGATTCGATGAGTTCACTTAAAGGAATTGAGGTAGATGTTGAAGAGGAAGAGCCAGGCAAGGATACATGAAAGAAAGAGCAACTCAGGTAAGGGTGAAGTCCAGGAAGCCAGAAAAAAAATCATGTTCAGAGAAAGAGGAAGAATTAAAGTTGCTGGATTCAACAGAATCATCCAGCAGTTGAAGGCATTTTGGCTTTGGAAATATGTGGATCATCGGTGATCTCAATAAAATCTTTTTAAATGGAGTGATAGTATCTGAAGAAAACTGAAGGACAGTTAAGGAGAAAATGAGAACTGGAAAACCAGAGACAGAAGATGTACATCTTGATGTTAAAGATGTTGGTGATTATAACAGTGAAGTTAGGCGGTAAGGAAAGCCAGCATCAAGAAGGGTCTTTTTTCTTGGCTCTTATGCTGGTGAGATGCATGTAAGAGAACTAATGGAGAGAATGGTGTTGCAGCAGAGAAGTGAAGGGAAACAGAATCCGGAGGACTAACAGGTCAACCTCAAAAGACATGACAGTCGATCAACAGCAGGAGGTGGAGTAAGTGAGCATGGATTTAGGGGGTGGAAAGATGGAATGATCCTCCTTTCATTTAAAATGAGATCTTAATCCTAGCACAAGGAGAGATCAAGGTACCATCTCTATCTTAGACACTGAAGGAGCAAAGTAAAGATATGAAAGAGTCGACTCAGACTGAGGGGTGTATGTTTTCTAGATGTAATAGTGTCCTTTGGCAGGGTACATTTGGAGTTTTTAGTTTGAATGTAAAAAGTTTTATGTTTTTATATACATATATATGTTTATTTATTTTGCAATGCTCAGAGGTTACTACTGGTTCTGTACTCTGGAATTACTCCTAGTGGTGCTCAGGAGACCATATGGGACACCAGGGATTGAACCTGGGTTGGCAGCTTGCAAGGCTAATGCCCTAATCATTGTACTATCATGCCAGCCCAAAGTTTTACATATATTTTAAATTTCTTCTTAAGATATTTATTGGGCGATATGGTTACAATAGTAAATAAATTCAGATTTTTGATGTACAAAGTTACTGCACACCACCAGCACCAAAGTGCAGTGACCACCTTTACTCCTCACTGTCCTCGTGTTACCTCTGCTCTGATTCATCCGCACCCCTACCTTCAGTGTTTGCTAATAAGCTTTTATAATCCAAGGCCAAGGGCTTGTCATTAAAGTGAACCAATAACATGGTCTATAATGTTCTTTGCAGCTTTCTGTTGCCCAGGTGCAAGCAAAGGAGATGATTACATTTCATCAAGATGGGACTTTTTCCTCCAATGAAGGAGAAAGGATTGAGGGAATTTGGTATAATGGAAAGGTGCTTATAGTACAGAGCAGAGAGAGTTAGAGTGGGATAGGGATTAAGACTAGTTAGTGCTACATCAAATCAGGACAACATAAATCCTACTCTCTCTCTCTCTGTTTCTCTCTCCCTGGCTCTGTCTTTGTTTCTCTCTGTCTCTGTCTCTCTGTTTCTTTCTGTCTCTGTCTCTCTGTTTCTCTCTGTCTCTGTCTCTCTGTTTCTCTGTCTCTCTCTGTTTCTCTCTCTCTGGGTCTTTGTCTCTGTCTCTCTCTGTGTCTCTTTCTCTCTCTGTCTCTCTCTCTCTCTCTCTGAACCCTCTCTCAGAAAGAGAAATTCTTATTGGATTCCTCTGATTTTAACCACATCTTGACTCTTGACTGAAGGATTGTACCACAAAATCAGAAATAAGTCGTAGGCACAAACGAGATAGAAAAAATCACTTCTGAGCTCAGAAGAAAACATTTTTCCTTCTATGTTTAAAGTATACAATGCTGTCAAATTGCACCATACCAGTTAGATTTAGGAAGCTGTGTGATTGGTAAGAAAATACCTTAAACTGGCAAATACTTGGATCTCAGTCAGTATTCTAGTTAAACAGTGCAAAAGTTTTCTCACATCCTGACAGTGTAAAATTTTACTCACAACCTCTGCTTCCCCTCAGATCTCTGGCCCTGGAGCCGAAGAGATAGTCCTGTGGGCAGGGTGCTTGTCTTGCAGGTGGCCAACCTGTATTAAGTCCCCCTCACCCCTTATTGTTCCCTGAGCTCTGCCAGAAGAGATCCGTGAACATAGAGCCAGGAGTAAGACCCGAGCATCTCTGAGTATGACCGCCCAAAATAACAAGAACAACAAAAAATCTCTGACTCAGTCTAAGTTTATATATTGTTACAGAGTTCTAATGCTATCCTGTCTATAAAACCAAGTGCAAGGAATTTTGGAAATGTGAAAAGTTAGATGATAATAATGACTCTGTTAGGTAGCATCAAATGCAAATTCAAAGCATGAGTTATTGATTTCAAATGTGAGCAAATACAGGCCACAGTGGTTTCTAAACAATTTACCTGGGCAAGAGATAGTAAAAGGCATTTGCCTTTCACACAGTTATGCTAGTCTGTTCCCCTGCCTACATATGATCCTCTGAATAGCTCCATCAGCTATCCTTGAGCTCAGAGCCATGGGTAAACCCTAAAGACTTCTGCGGGTGGCTCAAAAAAATCAAAACAAAACTCACCTTAAAATTGAAGACTGACTTATGGAACAGTGTGCTAATAATTGTCGAGGGTACTAATGCCAACCTAGAACTGAGCATTAAATAGAGGCAAAAGGATACCCATGACAACCTTTTAATGTATGTTCTGTAATCCATAGTCTGGAAGGGAAGGAAAAGAGAAAGAGAGAGAAAGGGAAAGAAATAAAGAACCTGCCATGGAGGTGGGCTGGGGAGGGGGAGGGAACCGGGGACGTTGGTGGTGGGAGATGGGCACTGGTGGCGGGATGGGTGCTGGAACACTGTATGACCAAAACCCAAATATGAACTTTTTAATTGTATATCTTTGTAACTGTAAAAATAAAAAATTAAATAAATAAATAAATAAATAAAAATAAATAAATTTTTAAAAATTGAAGACTGATAAAATGCTCAGAATGAAAAGCTAGTGTGTTTCAAAACAGAAGCAATGGGAACAAACTTCTTTCATATTTGTGCAACATCCTATGAACTCTGGGCTCATGCAGCCCAGGATATTGCTGAAACTGGTAGCTCAGTGTGTTTTCAATAATACAGGACTAATCCCTGAGTCACTGTATTCTGGAAGGAGAGATTTTTCCTTTTATACCTCAGTCATTACCTTTAAAGTGGGATCTCATACTACCTCTAAGTCAGAGGACAGAAACACCCAGAAGACTAAGTCAAAGTTTCTAAAGGAAAAAATAACCTTTGAAAATTCCTCTAGGCGACTTTGAGAAGAGGTTGGTATAAACGTGAAATACTGCAGTTATTAAGTGTGAGCCATCCTTCCCCATTTCCCCTGACCAGGTTTCAGGGTTACAATGTGAGCTGTGACAGGCTATTTATAAATCCTCATCTCTGAAAGCATATGGCACTGACCAGTGCCAGAGAAAAGTGACCTGCTTCTGTTTGTTTCCTTATGTCTTGATGTGATGGATCATTTCCTATGTTTATAATAATAAAAATATTAATTTTTCACATTGAACTTCTAAAACGAGTGATTCAGTTTTATGATACTATGAGCTGAAACAGACTGGGGCAATATACTTCCTAGGAAATGATCAGAAACTGCTAGTTACGACAATAGTGTGTTTATCCAGATGGCTCTTTCTCTCTATTAATTAAGAAGCTTGGGAGTTATTACTATTATGACTATTCCTTCGATTTAACATTTTATTACTATCAGTTATTATTGACTGAAGCCCTTTGTGCTCCAAAAGTACAGTGCACTTACTTGCTGCTCATTCGAACTGACCTAACTTCAACCCTTCTGACTTGCCATTTGGCAAGATAGCTTTGGATCTAGTCAATTTTCCCAGTCAGTAGATTTGATTTCTGACACTAATTTCCTGGAAAGAATTCTCGCTGTTCAGTTTTAAAAGGACAGAGATGAAAATACTTATTTCTCAGGTTCATGAAACCTGACATATGTGCAAGCCAAAAAAAAATCCCAGATTAAATAAAGAAGGATCCCCAAAATGTTTGGTTTGGGTTTTGGTCACACCCACTGGCCCTCATGACCTACTCTCAGCTCTCTGCTCTGGAGTTACTTGGGGCCCAGTATCAGAGAACAAACTGAGCTTCCATTTTTTTTCTTTAAAGTCTAGAATCCAACTGTCTTGTCCTTAAATTAAGTCAACAAATAAGAATGAAAATGATGAGATTTTTGTCTCACTTGACTTATTCAATGGCATTGATATATTTATAAATGAGGGTGATATCAAAAGCATAAGGCAGTACCTTCAGTTAAGTGACCAAATTAGGAATACGTAAGTGGAGTTTAGTGTCTTGTCTAACCTTGGGTACCATTAATGAAGCTGGAATAAAAAAAAATACTGTGGACACATATGCAACGCCTATCTGACACATCTAACCAAGGGGAATTCTCTCTCAAGTGCCAGTGAACTGTCTTCATTACAGAGGTCCAAGAAGACTAAGTGTGCTGAAAAAGGGGTGTGGAAGTAGGGAGAGAGGACTCATTAAGACTTATGCATGCTTTACAGGTAAGAGGCTCAGTTTGATCTCTGATAATGGCCCCAAGTAACTCCAGAGAACAGAACTGAAAGTGGCCCATGAGGGGCCAGTGAGTGTGATCCCAAAACAAAACCAAAAAGTCCATGAAACTTAAATGAAAAGATTATGAAATAGTACACTTAATGGGATATACCCACCCTGCAGCAGTTTTTTTTTCTCAATCCAGCCCAGGTATGCTGATCCAGAGACTCTCAGACATGGGGAAGAGCTACTCCCTTGCTCTCCCTGTGCCCAGCCATTCATGAGGCACCCGGGAGGCATGGCTGGGTTCTAGCCTAGCCTGCTGCCCCAGCAGAGCCTCAAAACAAGCTAGACGACCCCCACTCCATGGGGGCCGCCATTCTCCACATTCGGACTTCCCTCTCGTCAGAACTCCACCCAGCAGACCAGCCCATCACAGCCCAGCTCGCGCGGCCGCTATGGCGCATGCTGTTCATCAGTAAATGCTTTATTTGGAGATGACTACAAGAGTATGCCTCCTGCACGGCAAGGCTGGCAAGCTGCTTGTGTCGTATTTGATATGCCAAATACCAGTAACAATTATAGTAGGTCATTCCCATGACTAATATAATGGTTTGAGGCTCTTTATGTTTCTGTAGCAAGCCGATGCCCTTGGCTCTACTAGCATGAGACAGGACATATGGAGATATTACTGGTGCCCACTCTAGCAAATAGATGATGAACGGGAAAATAGTGATAGTGATAGTGAATGGGATATTGGGGCAGAAGTTCTTAAATTGGTCACATTTATGATCAGACAAGTTTTATGGTCTTATAGATCTCTCAAAACCCATGATTCTAGGACTTCTGACCCTTCAAAACTTTTATTTATTTATTTTTTGTTCATTTGTTTATTTGATTTTTATTTTAGTGCCAAAGATTTGATTACTTTATTTCTGTTTCAGTTTTATCACACTAAAGATGCCTTGGAAATCAGACTTACTTCCTTTGTCAGATTCACCTCATCCGTTATCTGTCCCTTGTTTGGTCTGATCCAGAATCCCTATCTTAAGTGAGTAGAAAAAATATGGAGCCAATTATAATAGACTGGGATCTGGCACCAAACCCCCCAGTTTCTGATAGACTGATGTACTGAATAGTTCGTTATAACGGAGTCAATGGAGTAAAAATGCAGCCAAACATTTTCACAAAGAGAAATAAAAAATCAACCAAAGTCTGAATTCAAAACTAGGGACCATTCCTGAATGCAAGCAAAGACATTTTTATCTTCCTAAGAACTTTTATTTATTTCTATTTTTATTTTATTTATTTTTTTTTAGTTTTTTTTTAAATGTTTTCTTATAGCACCAAGAGATATACAGTTACAAAGATGTTCATGTTCAGGTTTCGGTCATACAGTGTTCCAGCATCCATCCCTCCACCAGTGCCTATTTCCTACCACCAATGTCCTTAATTCCCTTTCCCTCCCCAGCCTGCCTCTATGGCAGGCACTTTACCTCTTCTCTCTCTCTCTATCTCTCTCTCCTCTTCTTTTTTCCTTCTCCTACACATTGTGGTTTGCGATACATACATTTAGAGGTTATCATGTATATCCCTTTGCCTATATTTAATGCTCAGTTCTAGGCTAATTTTATCATTTTCAGTGATTATTAGCACACTGTTCCCTTCTGTCTTACCTAGCCTCTGACTCCCACACACTTGCGGTTGATTTCACCTATTGACAAGACCTCCTAATCCATGTTTTGCCTGGTCTTGGATATTGGTATCATATTATATATATATATATAATATACACACATATACACACATATATATATATGTGTGTATTTGTATGCACACACACGCACACACACACACATATTATATATATAATATATGTTCCTTCAAAACATTTATGACATACAGGTAGTGTAAAGCTAGTTCGATTTTCAGAATCTCTCAATGTTCATGTTAAGTTGTCCTCTATATTTTGTATATTTTATTCCATTTAACTTAATTGATCCCAAAGTTTAAATACCAAAAGAGAAAGAAATATTTTTCTGATAACAATGACCAGTCCACCTAAAAAGAGAATTATATTTCACTTGTATTTGTTTTTTTCTATTCCTATGAGGGGTGGGAACAAACCAGAAAGTACTCAGGGTTTACTCTGGGCTCTTCACTCAGATATCACTCCTGGTGTTGCTCACGGACCTTATGGGTGCTGGAGATAAACCAGGGTCAGCCAAATGCAAGGCACGCATCCTAACAACTGTACTACAGCTCCAGCCCCATACTCCTATTTTCAATAGATAGCACGAAACCACATCATTCTCACAATCCCTTTGGTCTCTCACAAGTCCCTCATTGGCATGTGGAGTCTCCCCAATTCTTTACTTCATCATAACCCAGCATTGATCTAAAATCTGCTTTCACCTTCCCTATTTACAACTCTCTTCAAATACTTAAACACATAGCTTCAGCTTGACCGCCAATTCTATGTCCACATAGATCAGCTAACCAAGAATAAATCCTCCAACCAGGAACAAAACCTCAGCACTGCCAACCTCATAAAGATCACTCTCTTCACAATATACCTCAGCATCAAATTCAAGTTCCCCTATCAGGTGTGATTATTCCCAACTTCTCCAACCCATTAATGAAGCTTTCCCTCAATCTCCACCCATCTTCTCTGCAGTTTTATAGATCGTATTGTCTTTTGTCTTCATTTAAATAAAAAAACAACCTCGAGGTGACATATCGCTTTCATTTGGGTTTTTATTGGGTTTCGCAATAAAAATTGTAAGTTCCAAGAGGGTAGGTACCGTCCCTTACATTTCTTTGACAAAGCCTCTGGTAGGTAATGAGCACGCTGTCTGGAAGAGAATAGCAACAATTTTTCATACTCATGGATGATGTTAGAATCTAAACAGGACCTGGGACAGGGAGCTAGCTCAGGAGTAAGCAACACATGTCTTGTATGCACAAGGGCTCAAGTTTATTGTCCAGAACCACATGGCTCCCTGAGCAGAGTAGGTATAGCTCCAATGATGCCTAGCTATACCAGACTGATAGGCACCACATTGCCAAATCCTAGCATTCAGCTGTCCTGCTTGGCTGACCCATCACTGAAACTGACTCCCTGGCTCCCTGAACACATCTCAGGAGGCCAAAAATATTAATAAATAAAAATAAACAATACTTCTGTCCTTCATTTGATGTGCTGAACATCTGTGTGAGGTCAGCAAGGCAAATAGTGACTTAGTATCTCAATGGTGAAGAAACTGAGGCTCAGAAGTTTGCTACACCTGCCTATGTGGCTGGTTTTGCAGTCCAATTCTCTCCCGGTGATTACTAGTAAATAAGTAAACAAGGGAACACATCTTGCAGTTCAAAAAGTTGTGGGTAGTCAAAGGGAAGTGGTCACATGTGGCAACTGCTCCATTTTGTTGATGTAGGTTGACCTCCAAAATAGGCTAGAGATAGGGGCCAGAGTGATAGTCCAGTGGGTAGGGCGTTGCCTTGCATGCGGCCAGCCCATGTCAGCCGGGTTCGATCCCCGGCATCCCATATGGTCCCTCAAGCACCGCCAGGAGTAAGTCCTGAGTGCAGAGCCAGGAGAAAGCCCCCAAAAAAAAAGAAAAAGAAAACAAAAAAAAAATAGACCAGAGAATACACTTTATGTGAATGGCCTCAGTTTGAGAGACAAATTTTTTATGTTTCTTTGACTTGGTCAGGTACAGCTAATGAGAAGAGATCCCAGCATGAACCGCAAATGCTTTTGGATGTGTTTGTATGGATGTTTAATGGAGAGCAGGAACCTCAGATATTGCTTTGGACGACTTTCAGACCTGTCCTTCTTGAGACTTCTAGGACTCTGTGACCAGGGTAAGACAGAGGAGACCTGTCCTAAGAAGAATTTAGACACCAAATGGGCCTCGGTGCCCTTCGCTTATTTAACTACTAAATCCATCCAATCATCCTGAAATGTTTTTAAAACCTTTAAAAATGTGTTCCTGTTCCTCTAGCAAGTACTTCTGAATTTTCTAGTAAAAAGTCTGCCAGGTTTGTTCAGCCAAGTTCCTTTCCTCCCATTTTCTTTGACAATAAAAGCAGCTTTGGTGCCAATGTTCAGATCTAGCAGGTGTTTGATGACACATGTTCTATGATAAATGTTTATTATATAAGTTCATTCAAACTAGCTACCATAGCTTTTACAGCACCAATGCAGCTAATCATAAAACTGTCCTTGAAAAACAGAAGAACAAGATATTCAACAAGGATATTTTTTGGCCTCCTTTAGATTGTCTCTATTCTCCCCAAGCCTGAAGTAGAGGAGATAAGAGAAGACAGGGAAACGGGTGCTAGAAACCTGATTCTGCCTCTGGGCCAGGTGACTCTGGTGAGGTTGCTGCCCAGCTCTAACCTAGGTTACTCTGTTGTACAATGGAGAGTTGGGAATAGTGATTAGTAAAATTTCTGTAAGTCCTGACATGTCCTGATGGATGACAAAACAAACTGGTGAGGAAAAAGCAATTTCAGTCAAGTTGAAACACATGCTTGCCTTTCTTTAGCCAGAAAGTACTTTACATACTTTAATTTTCTTCCCTTTTTTTACTGGCTCGTTTCAGGTGAGGAATGCAGGAGCGAATATTCCATGCCCACTTGTAAATGGTGAATATCTATATCTATATATCTATATCTATATATCTATATATATATATATATATATATATATATATATATGTAGGGCGAAGACTATACCAGTCTATATATATATGTAGGGTGAAGACTATACCAGTGAATAGAGAAGTAAAGACAGTCCTAAAGACTTCAACTTCATCATATTATACAATTCTGTGTTTTATATTTGAGTTTTAGAATTTCAATATAATTAAAATACTGACCCACAGGAAAAATTTAGTCCCTTGATTATTTATAAAAAAGACATTCAGAAGCTCTAATCTTGGAACTCCTAGATCTTTTGGGGCTAAGAAGTAAGAACAATATTTTCATATCAGAAGAGAAGGATAATACCTTGAGATGCTTTCCTAGCAAAATCTTCTGCTAGTCCATCTGGAGTTCTATTCTGTTTTTTTTTCCATGCATGAAAATAAGTATCCCAAAGTCACAGCCCTCTGAAAATCATTTGTCAATATCTACATTTCACACCCGAAGAAACTGAGTTTCTAACATGTATAGCAAACTTGTTAGTTTATTAAAAAATGTTGGGTGACTAAATTGAGAGTTAACCCAGATACCTTGCCTGCTGGTCTGAAACTCTCAGCTTCTGAGCTCCCAACACTGTCCCACGGGGAGCTCTTGTTGCCAGCCAGCAGAGAGGTTAATACTTCTCTACCAGCCTGTGTAGATTTGTGTGTTTGCTATCTAAAGGTCTGTCGTGGAATTACAGACCACCAGGGCAACAAAGTTCCCTTCAGTTATTACCCTGATTTTTGCCTCATCTGCGTCCCTCTCTAGTACCTTTAAATAATTCAGGGGCAAAATTATTTTTGTTGTTGTTGCATTTTGGGTCACACTCAACAATGCTCAGAAGTTTCTCCTGGCTCTGCACTTAAAAGTTATTTTTGTTGTTGCTCAGGGGACCATCTGGGAAGCTGAGGATGGAACCTGGGTTGGCCGTGTGCAAGGCAAATGCCCTACCTGTTATACTATTGATTCCAATTTTACAGTCTTTCATATAAGTGATATAAAAATGATATTCATCAGATTGAGCTCTAAAAAAATGTCATAGATAATTTTTAAAACAGTAGCTCTGTTTGCCAGGGTTTGGTCAGAGATGATTTTTACCTCAGTTTCTCTAATGATTTCCATTAACTAACCTGCTCAATATAATCCAGAAGAGCTATGGCAGAAAGAAATGTAACTGTCTGTGAGTCATTAATTTATAACCTTCAGTATATTTTGAAAATTTGTATTGGTACAAATTTATTAATTTGTAACCTTCAGTATATTTTGAAATGTTTATCAATCAATAATTCCATCATTGGGCAGAAACTGGATGGGAGTTGTGCAAGAGGGGAAACAGGGCATTACTGGGGTCATCCAGAAGGTTCCAAATTTCTGCGAAGACAGAACCTACAGTAGAACTCAGATACAAGATTCTATCAATATATTTGTTTTATGGAATCAAGACAGAGCAAGGGCAATTGAGGAAGATGAATGAAACCCTTTCCTTCCAATGGAGCAATAAAGTGAAGGGTTACAGTTGTTTATCGAGATGCCAAAGTCGCTCTGTTTATTTCCATCAAAAGTCTGTTTATTTGCTCAAGCAAATGTTACACCCAGTCTACCGCTAGGTGTGCCTTCTGTATATCCATGATAATAACCTGAGCTGCAGTTATTGCCAGTGTTCCAAAGTCAGAAGAGAATTTGGTTAAAGGTGAAGGAGCACAGAACAAGGAAGTGGAAGACTTAGTTCAACCCCCACTTGCAACTTGCTAAACTGATGACCCTGGGAGGGAGTCACATGATCTGGCAAATGGACAGACCCTTCTTTTCTATCAAGAAGAGAAAGCATTTGCCTCACAGGCTACATAAAGCTCAAAAATGTTGACGATAAGAACATACTTTGCACCTATACAACAACTACAACCTGCTAAGCATAAAACCCGATCCAATTGATTCTGTAATACCAAACAGAAAGATTCCCATTTATCTGAGAAATGAAGTATGACTTATGATTAGAGGGAAAACTCACCACTGATGATCATTCTATGCAGACAGAATGGAAGATTTCCACTTCCATGAAGTGATAAAGGAAAATGGATGAAGTTCTCTTTCCACTGGAGCAATAAAGCGGAGGGTTACAGTTGTTTGTTGATATGCCAGCGTAGTCTGGTTATTTTAATCAAAAATTTGTTTATTTGCTAAAGTAAATTTGCTAAAGCAAATAAACACTCAGAATGCTGTGTCTTTTCTCTATTACCCAAATAATAACTTGTGGACTGTTCTCTGGGATTAAAAAGAAATGCCCTGAGTTGTAGCATTTGCTGATTTACATGGGTATTGATTCTTGTGTCATGGCTGATTTCAAGCTACACATGTGATATTACTAAACCCCGAAATGTGGAAAAGATGCCCACAATTGGCTTTAATATGTGGATGTAAAACAGCTATAGTATACCACAGAAATGGCTGAGGCCTTAAGTTTTTTGGATGATCTTTAAAGAATTCCTGATACATGGCACTTGAGTTTGAACATAGGCCTTGTGTCCACTCCTGTCTTAAAGATAAAAATCCTTAGTTTTACTTCGAATAGCTGACTCTAATGCTCCCTGATGTTGATAACCACTGTCCTAGATAGATGGATATAATTAGGAAGCCTCACAGATTTCCCACCAATGATGAGAAGGGAGGAACCAAGTGAGAAGCTGAACAAATAAAATGATCTTGCGTTTCCATTGTGACAGCTAATTTTTTTCTAAAGAAAATGCTGAGGATTCAGGGTTATACAGAAAGTACACAGAGCTGAAGCCTTGCTCTATTTGAGGAGACTCAAATATGCTTCTCTGCTCTATCAGCCCAGATTAATCATGCCCTTGGGTCTTTGAGGCTTGATTATGGACATTCAGATGGACAAGTTTGTCTGCTGCTCAACTCAGAGGAGTCTTACCACATTTTTTTTTCTATTTGGGATACAGGAAAATCTCCCCAAATTAGAAATAGTCCAACACTCAGAGACATATTTGGGTGTGACCAAAGGCTCATCAGTTACTGCAAAAAGTTGCAGAAAGTGTCTACTTCAGGTCACAACTGGGACGATGGCAGATATTCTGTGTGAAGAGCACATTGCATGTGCATCTGGTATTTCTCATATTGGGAGCATAAGCATTGCACATGTATGGAGTTTATGTGATTGCTGAGAGTTATAGGAATTTACAACAACAAATATTGAACACACGAAAGAAGAAACTCAAAGTAACCAAAATCATATTGGCTGATTTGCAAGACAGAACGGTGATGATTCAGAGAGAGGAGAAGTTTTTTCAAGACAAGGCTGAGCCTGAATCATGTTCCAGTTAATAACTGAAGAAAATGAAGTGAACTTCTAAAAGGTATAAGGGTGCATATTCAACCTGAACTTGAGAGAAGCCAGTTTGGATTAATTTACCAGGTTTGCCACTGAGCCAGAGTCTTTTATTCATAAAGAGATTGAATATGCATAAAAGGAAAGAGAATGAAGTTGTGCTCTCTAACAGATTTGTAGCCCCAGTGCTAGAGAAAATGCTTATAGACCTGGAGAAGAGTATGGTAAATCCGAGATTGGGCATGGCTTAAAAGCTGAAGTACATTCCTTTCATGTGGGAGTCTAGGTTCAATAACCTGTACTTCTTAGTCCCAAACACTGAGCTGGGTATGACTGAAAGAGTAAATCCAAACAAAAGAATTGTGGGAAATCTACCTTAGTATTCCTCTAGAACACAGTTTTTGTTTTTAGAAATGAATGAATAATCATGCTACTTTAGTGTCTACAGCCTGCCTTATCATAGACCTGAGTTTATACCTAATAATAGCAGTGAGCAAAATCCTAAAAAAATAATAAATTAGGTCATTGCGGGAGAGAGGTAGACTGGTGATGAGTGTTGTATTGTAATTATGTGTATGAGCAAACATCACTAGCAGTATTCTAATTTATAGAATCTTAAAAAACCAAATTAAATTGACACAATTCACAACTACTTTTTTATGTATTTGAGAAACAAGTGATGATTTTACCATAAATAAGGGTAAATTTCAGATAGCTTAGGGATTTAAAAATATCAGAGAGTTAAATATTCTACACACACTTGGTAACAACTATCAAGAAACTAATTGTATGATCTTTTGGGAAAGACATGGCTCTACTAATTCTTTTTTTTCTTTTTTAAAATTGAATCGCCATGAAATACACAGTTACAAAGTTGTTTATGATTGGATTTCAGTCATACAGTGTTCCAATACCCATCCCTTCACCAGTGTACATTTCCCAGCACCAATGCCCCCATTTCCTTCCCCCACCACCACTCCCAGCCTGCCTCTATGTCAAACACTTTTTTCCTTCTTTCCTTTCCTTCCTTCCTTCCTTCCTTCCTTCCTTCCTTCCTTCCTTCCTTCCTTCCTTCCTTCCTTCCTTCCTTCCTTCCTTCCTTCCTTCCTTCCTTCCTTCCTTCCTTCCTTCCTTCCTTCCTTCCTTCCTTCCTTCCTTCCTTCCTTCCTTCCTTCCTTCCTTCCTTCCTTCCTTCCTTCCTTCCTTCCTTCCTTCCCTTATGCTCCTTATGCTTTCTTATGTTCAACGGACCATACAGGATGCTGGGGATCGAACCCGAAGTTGGCCACATACAAGGCGAATTCTATTGATCCAGAGATAGGGTCACTACATTGAATAGGATGGTGTCCTAGAAAATCTGAATATTAAGCAAACATAAGTTAATTCTGATGTGCTTGATAAAAGCAAGGACCTTCCTCTAAAAATTCTGCATCACTTTCTAGAAAGCAATATTTCTTGAGGGAAACCTTGAGTGTGCATAGAAACACCCTTATTGGTCATGCATATTCTTTCCTGCAACTACCCTCACACCTACACACAGGATGATTAAGGTACACAGGTTTCCCTGGGTTGGGCACACAGAACATAAATCACTGAATCCTTTGAAAACTGCAGAACCACTTATTATTTTCCATCCCTTCCTGTATTTTGAAGGAAATGTTCTGTTGATTAAGTTCCACTAATCAGGGCATCACAAATTCATCTCTCTGACACATAAAAGGACTTCATCTTTCTATCCATCCATTATGTTAACAAATTTTTATTCATTTTTCACTCTGACACATGTGACACATAGAGTTTGAAATCTCAAATGGGAGAGAGTTCATTTGCTTTTTTAAGGAGTTAACAATATTGAAGATTTCAGAAACTAAACACATAATTACAGCAGTATTTGGTTAAGTAGTAACTGAATTGTATTCAGATCTAATGAGATTCATGGGGGATAAACTAACTCTGGTGGGTATTAGAAAGTGATCATAAAAGTGGTTCAGAGTAGGGGGACAACAGGCAGGCAAAAGAGGAGAAGTTTCTAGCAGGAGGCGTGGCCTGCGTCAAGCATGGAGGCATGAGCAATGGTGTGCAATGAGGTAGCAAGCAACTGCGTTAGAGAGTTTGTAAGGGAGTGGCGAGTAATGAGACGGAAACTAAGCAGGCAAAAGCATCCAGCTGACCAGTGAAGGGTCTGATCTCTAAATGATTGCTTGGATGATATGCCCTTGGGAGATTTTCAGAAAGGTTAATTTTCTGGAAGAAGAAGAAGAAGAAGAAGAAGAAGAAGAAGAAAGAAGAAGAAGAAGAAGAAGAAGAAGAAAGAAGAAGAAGAAGAAGAGGAAGAAAGAGGAAGAAGAGGAAGAAGAGGAAGAAGAGGAAGAAGAGGAAGAAGAAGAAGAAAGGAAGAGAAGAAGAGGAAGAAGGAAGAAGAAGAAGAAGAAGAAGAAGAAGGAAGAAGAGGAAGAAGAAGAAGAAGAAGAAGAAGAAGAAGAAGAAGAAGAAGAAGAAGAAGAAGAAGAAGAAGAAGAAGAAGAAGAAGAAGAAGAAGAAGAAGAAGAAGAAGAAGAAGAAGAAGAAGAAGAAGAAGAAGAAGAAGAAGAAGAAGAAGAAGAAGAAGAAGAAGAAGAAGAAGAAGAAGAAGAAGAAGAAGAAGAAGAAGAAGAAGAAGAAGAAGAAGAAGAAGAAGAAGAAGAAGAAGAAGAAGAAGAAGAAGAAGAAGAAGAAGAAGAAGAAGAAGAAGAAGAAGAAGAAGAAGAAGAAGAAAAGCCATTATATTAGCTCAGGTGAATGACAAGTAGAAACATATCTGGGATGTATTGGGTGTTGGCTAGAGGTTTGGGGAGGAATCATCTAAACAACCTGAGATTTTCCTAGCAAGCAGCCTGTGAAGGTGGTGCATTAACAGAGAAAATAAACATAAGGAGGAGGAACTAATTTCAGAACAATAATTTAACAAGTTCAGTGTGGAATGTATTCAGTTTGAGGTGAATCTGGAATGTCTAAGTGAAGAAACTTAGTTTGCAGTCAACACAAGCCTGCAGTTCAAAAGAAGTGAGATGGAAATATATAAAGAAGAACTTTCTTTCTTTAGACATAAAACCTTGCTAAAATTGTACTTTTCTTTGGGGTTCTTTACCAATAATTTTTTTCAAAGATACTAACAACAACAAATATTAAAACAATCAGATCACATCCTCTACTCAGAAAGATTCCTTGTATTGCTTTCTTGCAATATTTATGGCCTTAATTTTTGCTTTGTAATTTAATTGCCTTATTGTATGTCCCATATTATAAGCTTTCTCTATTTCTCTTTGGCAATAAAACACACACACACACACACACACAGAGGTGTTTACTTAAGATAATTAAATTGAAGTAGAGACCTACTATTCTCTACTTCAGAATAGTAGAGTTCTATTTTAACCTCTTGGGAATGAGTTTTTCTTTACAATATATAAGTTTACCTATTTTTCTCCAGGTACAAGAGAATCTGTGTGTGTGTTTGCAGGAGGGGAGGTGGGGGGAGGGTGCTCTTTCAGAACAAAGAAAGGATGCTGGGGGGGACTAATTAGGCAAAAGAGGTTGGAATCTGGCTGAGCCATTGACAGAGCCATTGACTCACAAAGTACATCCTGAATGAAAGCAGAACAAAACCTGAGTGGATGAAATTCATTCCAGGCTCTTTGCTACTTCTCAGCCAAGTGGCTCTCTTTACTCCTCACATGAGGTCATGCCACACACACACACACACACACACACACACACAGCTTCAGAGGGCATTTGAGTAAATTTCTTTCAGATGCCTTTAACCTTTGAGGAAAAATACTATGACACAATAATCACAATTGTTATAACTTCTAAATGCCTGACATTATCATCTGACTTAATCCTCTTCTGTGTTCTGACAGGTAGGTAGGGCAGGAACTGTGGTTATTTACAGTTCATACTTGTATGTTCTCTTGCACAATGATATTTCTTGGACCAAACCACTTTCATTCAGAGGACACTGCATGCTCTGAGTTTAATTCCCTCCACTGACACCCATCATAGTTGTTGTAGCATTAGAATGAAAGTGATTCTCCCTGATTTGTACCTAATGCTTTCAGTTTCCAGAGTAATGGCACCCCCATCCTATGTGGATTTGCAGGCTCCTGTCTCTGAGGTCACGAGGATGGCATTAGGGTTCAGAGAGGCTCCCTGTAACTTGTGCTTTATTTGATCTGGACATGTTGAATAATAACTATTATTAAGCCCTGTGCTTCTGAGATGTTCCTACTATGCCCTTCAGTCTAAAGTCCTCTCAAGATTTTAGATCGAGGTCTCACTTCAGGCTTTGACAGCTCATTTACTGCATAGTGAGATGCTTAGAATAGAAACCACTAAATGGACACTTCTCAGTCATCTGACTTCCCTCTTCAGTGACGAAGGCAGAAACTTGGCCTCTCAAAATCCTAATGAGTTAGGCTTCCTTCTTTTTTGTAGATCGAATTCACTGGTCTGGTTTTACTATCTGTGACATAATAGAGTTCACAGCAGTCAGTCAATAAAAGAGAAATTCCAACAGTTTTAAAGGAATCAATGGACTTCCAAACATGTGGAATAAGTGGGTCTTTCCAAGCTGGGCTCAGAAGGCAGCAGCCATATGGTCTTCTGCAAGTCACTTGACTTCTCTGACAGAGTCTTAGTTTCTTTTGCAAAATGTGCCCATCATAACCTCTGCAATTCTTCACCTCATTGGCCTGTTATGAATGATATAGGTGTACATTATCAAATGTATTCTCAAAATATAGGGGTTATAAAATCCTAGCCATAGAACAAATTCTAAAACTATAATTCAAGGGACAGAGGAGTATCCTAGGAAATGTCTGAACTTCATACTTCCTGGTCCAGCATTGAGTCTGGTCTACATCAGTGAGCAAACCTGGGGTGACGAACAGAGACACGGTGACTCCCATCTAAAGACATCCAGGCTGACAATATCATCAACAATTGTCAGAAATCTCTCTCAAATAATTAATGAGCTCAACAATTTTCTTCCCCAGAGGAAATAAAAATTTATATACTACTTCTAATCAATCAATTCCACACACCCTTTTGAAATTTTAGTCAGAAAATTTGCCAAATGCTCAATAATGCATTTGTATTTTAAGAGAGGAGTAGATTAGAGTGGAGAAGGAAATACTGGCCTTGTAATATCTGCAATGAAAACATTGCCCTGGTCTTTCAGGAATTCGCAGTTTAATACATGAACCAGATTTTAAAAAAATAATAAACAAAATTGCATGTTTCTTAAAACCATATATAATAGAACAAGAAGTCTTTTAAAAGTATTTATCCCCTTCAATTCATTTTAAGTATTGAGAATGAGTATTAGAGAAACAGGATCTACTAGTAATCATACCACAAGGGAAAATCAGATAAAACCATGAGGTGATTTTTTTATGACACTTAATCTAGCAAAGGTTTATTGAACACTTTCTACATTCTTCCTGGAGAAAAAGATTAGTAAGCTGGAGAAAGCAGCTTCAAGAAATTCAGAATAATTTAGAGAAGGTAGGCATGTAAGCAGATGATTTTACCATAAAGCAGTATGACCTACTCTAATAATGATACAAAGCACAACGGACACACACAGAGTGTTCATTTCTGCCCAGAGATTTTCAGAGAAGGCCCTGCCCAGGAGCTGACAATTGAGTAGAAGAACATTCCAGGCAAAGGGAATCAAGGTGAGAGAGAAAAAAAACACAGCGTACACTGAGAGTCTCACATAAATAGTTTGAAACGGTCAGAAGATTTATTGAAAGTGCTTCAGAACAATCTCAGGGGGTGTCAACAGGTCTCAGCTGCCATCCTGCACCTCATTTGGCACATTCCCTGGGGCTGTGGCCTGTGTCCACCTAATGGGCCAGTACAACACCTGGCCAAGTGCCGATGGCATTATGGGGTTTAATGAATTCCCTTTGAAGATGAGAGAACTGTGTGAGAGAAAAGAATTTGCTACTCAAGCAAGTCAACTGGAACAGAAGGTGTGTTCTGGATCCTCAGTTCCAACACTAGGACTATTTGACCAGATCAGACAGCCATGGTCACCCCTCTGGGGCCACTGTGTTCCAGTTGGGTATATCAAGTCTTTTTTCAGCAAGTTGTTCCTAAGTCACAGCACTTCTGGCTTACCACTTGCCTTCGTAGTTTTACCAGCATAATTGATCCCAGAGCTCAGTTTCCGCCATATCTGTTGGTTTCCTAGGGAGTGAAGGTATATTCAAGCTCCCTTAGAGCATGAGCACAAGCCCAGGATCCTAGGGGATAGCACAGAGAGATGTGTAAGAGGCAGACATAAATAGTCCTGAGCTATGTAGTCATCCTTTTGGGTGCTCTGAGCTTCCTGTCCTGGGCTAACATTTTCTCTTGGGGTTATCTGAGGCACAGAGATAAACAAAGCTTTAAAGTGACTCTCCCCCATTGGAAAGCTAAAGCACTTCTAAGACATAGCTTTTTTGTATCTTCTAATGATCATCCCAGCCTTTCCCATTATCACACTCTTGTAATGAATTTACAAAGTGTATAGGGGGAAAAATAGAGACCACTGGAGCACTAAATATCTCCCAGGTGTTCTTCCACTAATATATTTTTATTCTCTATTTAATATCAAAACATCCAGGCAAATCATGTCAGGACTCAGGATAGATTGAGGACAAACTGCCGATCTCAACAGTGAGCAGCCCAAACAACCTTTAGTATCTAAGGGTTTTTTCTACTTACACCTGTTTCTATTGATTTTACCACACAATTGTTTTAGCAAATAAGAGCCTGGAGCAAAGCAAAACAGGTCCTTCACAGATCCTCCTATAAAACAAATTCCTTAGCCTACTATAGGTATTTACAGTCAAAGGACATTTATTCACATAGACCTTTCTAACTGTAACTTAGTCCATTTTCACAGGGGTTGGAGCCATCTGAGGCATTGAGTTTTCAGAAGCAGTGAAACAGTGGTTTCTGAGAGACACGGAGTGGGTAATCAACAGAATTAAATGCAGTCACTGATGCTCTTACAAATTATATAACTGGTAAAGGATGGATGTAGGAAATATAAACATGGCAATCAAGGGTCAGGCAATCATAACTTCTACATATCTATAAGAAAGAAAATACAATAGATATAAATTGGACATATTTATCAGAATAAATATATAACATGCAAATCACAGTAAAGGAAATGAAACTTAGCTTTGAAAACTCAAGTTTATTGCCAACAAAAGAAATATAAATGAGAAGAATTGAAATGCCATTTCATACCATGATAGTGTCAAAATTTTTTCATAAAGCATATAATCTTATATTATATGTTAGTCTAATTTTTATGTTTACATATTATACATTAGTCTATTCTTTATGTCTCTATATTATCTAACAGCCAAAACATAAACACTGGTGAGGAAGGAGTGTAAGTGGGTACCATAACTTGAGGGGATATTAAGCAATATATAATTTAGAACAACATATAGTTTATATCACAGAAATTTCACTCTCGATAAAGAACTGAAACTGTTGCATAAATTCATGAGAGTTTTGGGACGGAGCGATAGTCCTGCGGGTAGGGTGTTTGCCTTGCACGGGCCAGCCCATGCCAGCCGGGGTTCGATCCCGGCATCCCATATGGTCCCCAGAGCACCGCCAGTAGTAATTCCTGAGTACAGAGCCAGGATAAACCCCTGAGTATTGCTGGGTGTGACCCAAAAAGCAAAAAAAAAAAAAATTCATGAGAGTTTTGTAGAAAGATGTTCACTTCACCATTGTTTATAAGAGGGCAAAGCCATTTTAAAGTAGACTAAAAGGAGTTACCAATAAAACATGACACAGCCATAAAAATTACTTATGATCTAGAAGTTACGGAGATAAAATAAATCAATACCATCACTTCTAAAGCAACAACATTGAATTACAAGAACAATTTGCAGAATAAATCAATATTTTATCTTTGATTTATTCCACAACTTTAGAAGCAATAAGTATTGTCTTGAACGCATATTTACAGGCTAAATTTACAAAGCAAGCATAGGACAAACTAGATCTTCTTTGGAACAACAGTTGTTCTGAGGAAAAAGGATAAAGAACTGGAAAGAGAGGAGGTACCAAGAGGCTCAGCTGTTTTTAAAAGATGTTTATTTAAAAACTTAAGTAGTCATTAGGAAATGTTGATATTCTTAGTAGTCAGAATGGAATGAACATGACCACAAAGGTCAGCATAGATTAGGATTTGCTGCAATAACAAAATCCCTTAGACTTGACACCATCAAATAACAAATAATTTCCCCTATAAATACTATATCATTAGCAAAGGCATTCTGTAGGCTACTTTCACCTACAGATCAAGGTAGAAAGAGTGGCCACCACCTATTTTCTGGGCATAGCCAACCTGCAGTGACAAAGTTGACTCTCACAACAAACTGGTTGGAACTAGTTACATGGTCCCACTCTATCCAAAGGGCATCAAGAAGTATAACTCCACCTCCTGGAAATAAAAGAAGTTGACAGTATTTGGTTAACAGCAAGATAAAAATCATTATAATTAGAATATGTTTGGGTTGTCATCATCCTTTTTTACAGGTTTAAATTCCATTTCATTTCTTACAGATTTTCTTTTTTATGTCTGGTTTGGAAATCAGAGACATGAGACTCAGTCAGAGGAATGGAAGGAGACAGAGACAAGATTGATGGACTAAGGAAGTATGGTGGTTAGTGCCATCAGCTTTGTTCTCAGATCGGTCACCATAACTATCATGCCTACGCTTATGCTACAGTTATCCCTTCTTCAGCAATGGAACTCCATTTAAATTATTTTGGATAGGACTAACGACTATCCCTATTTTTATTTTTTCCACAAAGACTGAGTAGGTTATAAGAAGTCTGCTAATAAAGAGATACGATATATATAGTGTGGATTATAAAGTCCCCAAACTAAGCCCCCACGTCTGCCACTCCACACTTCCTGCCACCTTGAGCCAGTTATCATGCCTCTAGGGTCTATATTCCTCATCTGTAAAATGGGCATAACAATAACACCTACATATCTGAGTGGTTGTGATAAACAAATGAGGTATGTAAAACCTTCGCAACTGTAACATGCTGCACAGACATTCACTATTATTAATGACCTAAATTTTGCTGCAAGGAAGCCTCAGGCCAGATTTACATTTCTGGCCGACAATGACTCATACAACTTCCCTTACAGAGCCACCTGGTTGACAAAATAGGCACAGGCATCATTCTGTGGTCCAACCACTTGAATAATCTATTGCTTTCCTCTTTTGAAAGTGAGTCTGGGAGTAGAGGTTAGGTATTACTACAGATTCCATGGAAAGGATGAAGAGGGGAAATATATTTCCATCACCACAGCCTGCATAGGGAAAGGTACTTGGCCTAGTTTGAAGTCTGGATTATTGGGACTCATGGAATATTTATTTGAGGGGAGAACGAAATGGACCTTTCAAATGGTTATCAGGTCTGGGGACCTCTTCTGGCTATTTCTGGCCAGCTAGTAATCTGATGTCACTGCTCCAGAGGCCCTAGGTACTAGGGACTACTTGAGCCACCCAGAATGCTCAGGGGCCTCCAAGTCACATCCAACAATACTCAAGTGACCATTTGGTGCCAGGGATCAAAGCAGCATCAGCCACCTGCAAGGCATGGCTTTAGCCGCTGCTCTCCTCCATGGAATATTTTCAAGTAGAAAACATAGGAGGGGGAGAATATATCTTTCAATCCTCTCATTTTCTGAATGAAGAATCTTAGGCTAAGAGATGAATGAAAAAGATGCTTTTCACAAGTGTCAGTGGGTAGGCTATGTAGAGACCTGGGGTCCTCTATAAGCTCAGAGAAACCAGGACAAATCCCTTTCTGCCAAATGCCTGAGTTTCCTCCTGTGCAAAATGAGGGGATTGAACTTGAGCCCCACTGTTATTCCTAAGGCCTGTTTTCTAAAACATCAAATTTCATCAAATTTGAAATACAATGGAGTTCTCCCGTAAAAGTCAGCTTTATAGTCTGCATTTCAGTTTCACAGACTGGGTCTCAGGAGTTTTCCTGTCTGCTCTTCTCTACTGACTGCTGAAAAATCTCATTGTGTATGTCTTGCCTGTTTGTTGTTCGCCTTTAACTTTGCGTCCTATCTGGTGTTGCCTGCTCCCAGAGTTAAGTCAGACAAACCTCCACGAGGAAGGTTTGAACATAAACATAACTCAGGAAACAACACCTGGGCATGAGTCTGCACCCCAAAGGCACTGAAGAGGATGCTTTTCATGGCAGCATTGCTGATAATACCAGTTTCCCAGAGATCACAGGAAGCGACACAGTCAGATGCAAGAGTGAGTCTGACCTGCTAGTCGCAGGTGCACCCTGCACGAGTAGGGAAGTTGACACTTGAAGAGGATCATTCACTCTATAGTACCTGGTCCTTGCCCCTGTGACGGTCACAGGCTCCTCCCTATAAATCATTCTGGTAGCAAGTTCCAGGAGCAGAGAAAAGACTGACATCTGTATCAGTAGTAGAGGCAGACATCTCACCTGTAAATATACATACAAAGCACGTTAGCTTATTTGATTGTTTTGAAGAACTGAGAGTTAGACAGGACAAGGATTACTCTCCCATGTTCTAGATGAGGAAGTTCAGGTGAGGTCCAGACTCTGAGGTCCAAAGTCTCAAGGTTAGATATTTTGGCTCAAATTCAGATTCTTTGCTCATAGTAAAATTAAACTAGTATTATTTTATTTCAAAATTATATTAATAATCAAGTCAGTATTTTATTTTTTGCTTTTTTGTGACTGTGTGTGAGGATTTTTTTTATTGAATCACCATGAGATACACAGTTACAAAGCTGTGCATGGGTGGATTTCAGTCATACAACGTTCCAAACCCATCTCTCCAGCAGTGTGTATTGTCCACCACCAAGGTCCCCAGTTTCCCTCTCCTCCCCATCTTCCCCCACATATACCAGCTTGCTTCTATAGAAGACGCTTTTATTTTCTCTCTTTATGATTTTCCGCAGTGTGGTTGCAATACAGGTACTGAGAGGTTATCAAGTTTGTTCCTTTAATGCTTTCAGAACTCATGCAGTTCCTATCCAGAGTGATCATTTCCAACTATCATTGTCATAGTGATCCCTTCTTTATCCCAGCTGCCTTCTTCCCCATCACTAAGGCAGATTTTCAGCCAAGGACTAATCTTCCCAGTCCTTGTTTCTACTGTCCTTGGATACTAGTCTCATACTATGTTTTATTATATCCCATAAATGAAGCGATCATTCTATGTATGTTCCTCTGCTTATGACTTATTTTACTCAGCGTGATACTCTTCATTTTCATCCATTTATAAGCAAATTTCATGATTCTGTTTTTTCTGACGGCTACATAGTATTCCATTGTGTGGATGTGCCATAGGTTCTTTAACCAGTCATCTATCTACGTTCAGACACTTGTACTGTTTATAGATTCTGGATTGTGAATAGTGCTTAAATGAAGGTAGAAGTGCTGATGGCATTTATGTTGTGGGTTTGTTTTTTTTTTGCTATCCTAGGGTATATTCCCAGAAATGGTATGGAAGCTCCATTTCTAGTTTTTGAGGAATGCCCATAGTGTTTTCCAAATAGGCTGGATCAGTCAGGATTCCCATTACCAATGAGTCTCTTTCTCCCTGCATCCGCACCAGCACTTGTTCTTGATGCATGCTATTCTCTGTGGTGTGAGATGACATCTCATTGTTTTTATTTGCACTTCTCTGATGATTAATGACATAGAACAAATTTCCATGTGCTTTTTGTCCATTTTTATTCATTCTTTGAGGAAGTTTCTGTTCCTTTGTTCTCCCCATTTTTTGATGGGGTTGAATGTTATTTTTTGTAAAGTTGTACCAATGCCTTATACATACCCTTATCAGATGGATATTGGGTAAATAATTTTTCCCATTCTGTGGATTTTTATCTTGATCCCATTTTTTTGGAGGTGCAGAAGCTTCTGAGTTTAATGTAGTGCCATTTGTTTATTTTTGCTTCCACTGCTTGGTCAGTGGTGTTTCATATTTGAAGATGCTTTTGGCTTCAATATCATGTACGATTCTTTCCACATTTTCCTCTATGTTCTTTATGGATTCATGTCTGATATTAAGACATTATCCATTTTGATCTGACTTTTGTGTCTGGTGTTAGAGAGAGATCTAAGTTTTGTTTCTTTTCTTCTTTTGCATTTAGCTAACTGGTTTTCCCAGCACTACTTGAAGATGCTTTCCTTGCTCCACTGACAGTTCTTGTTCCTTTATCAAAGATTAAATGATCATATATGAGGGTCTATGTCTGGATATTAAACTTTATTCCATTTGTCTATGGTATCTGTCCTTATTCAAATACCACACTGTTTTAATTACTGCTGCTTGGTAGTATAGTTAGAAGTTGGGGAAGGTGATGCCTTCCAACTATTTTTTCCAAATATTGTTTTAGCTCTTTGCGGGGGGGTTATTACTCTATATAAATTTCAGTAGTGTTTTATATATTTCTTTGAAAAAATACCATGGTGTCTTTCTATGGACATCATTAAATCTGTATAATTCTTTTGGGAGTATTTCCATTTTTGCAATATTAATCCTTCCGAGTCATGCGTAGGGGATGTGTCTCCATTTCCTTGTGTTGTCTTTTGTTTATTGAAATAGTGTTTTGCAGTTTTCTTTGTATATATCCTTCACCTCTTTAGTTTAGCTGATTCCAAGGTACTTGATTTTCTGAGCTACAATTGTAAATGGGATTTTTTTAATATCTTTTCTTTCATTATTTGTTTGAAAGCCATGGACTTTGAGTATTGATTTTGTAACCAAGACATATTTTTTTACTAGGTGTTAGGGTTGGTATTTAAGTCACTCTCAAATCTGAAAATAATTACTACCCAACCTCTGCCCCTTCAATAAACAGTTCAGGAGAAGAGACCATTCTGAAACCAAAACAGCATTTACATTGTGGTTTATGTCTTATCTGGTTTTTTAGAATCCGCACCTTTCATATTTCTGCTGTGTCCACTTTCACCCTCTAACTGGATTTTACTTATTTATTTTTTTTTACTTTTTTGGGTCATACCCAGCAGTACTCAGGAGTTACTCCTGGCTCTATACTTAGGAATTACTCTTTGCAGTGCTGAGGGGAACCATATGGGATGCTGGGGATCAAACCTATGTCAGTATGTGCAAGAAAAATGCCCTTTCCTGCCTCTGTAGTATTTCTGTACCCCTTAACTGGATTTTTACTTGAAAACATTCATCTGAGGGGAAAAAGGATATAAAACAATATAAAACGTGAGCCACACTTACTGTACAGGCTGCATGAGTGTATTTGTGTATGTATGAGAGAGAATGACAGAAAACTCAGAATGTCAGCATGTCAGCAATGACAAATGAAGAATATCACAGCAGTTTCCTTTGGATCCTCAATGACTCTGTTGCTTAGTAGTTCTACGGACCACAGTGTCAACATCACCTGGGAGTTTACTAGAAATACAAAATTTTAAGCTTTTTCTTAGATCTTGGAACTGCCACATCATAATCTCTATCTTAATAGCATCTAGCAGTGACCGTTTGTTAGGGCTGAAAAGTTCTGATGTAAAAAGAATATGCCCCAGATTCTGGGTGATGAATTCCTTATTGTGTTTACCTTGAGCAGCTCTCATCCCTCTATTCTCTTATTCCCCATCAAGCTCTTTCTTCTGCAATCATCTCTCTCCCCTGGACCAAGTTCTTCCCATTCTTTGAAGTCTCATTTAAAATCTACCTTCTTCAGGGAACAGTGTGCAAATAATCATTGAAAATGATAATACCAGCCTAGAACTGAGCATTGAATATAGGCAAAGGGATACAATAACTCTAAATATATGTATTGCAATCCACAATGTGTAAGAGAACGAAGAGAGAGAGAGAGAGAGAGATAAAGAACTTGCCATAGAGGCAGGTTGGGGGGGGCGGGAGAGAATTGGGGACATTGGTGGTGGGAAATGGGCACTGGTGGAGGTATGGGTGCTGTATGACCGAAACCCAAACATGAACATCTTTGTAACTGTATAGCTCTTGATGGAATCATAAAATATTTTTAAAAAATAAATAAAATCTAACTTTTTTCAAGCATCAAGTTAAATATTGTCACCAAGGAGCAATCTATCCTTCCTCTAAATTCTAAGTCTCAGGCCTTGTACTTGTTATCTTAGATCATAATGTGTATAAGCATGATTTATCTCCCTGTCTAAATTATTAGTTCTTCAAGGTCAGATTCATTTTTGTATTTCCCAAAGATTCACATTACTTTGCAAAGTTCTTACAAAATTGTTACTCAATACATGTGTTTTTAATGTTTATTTTGGTGTCTAATTGATGTATGCAGAGAGACTCATAAATTCAGACTATTATCCTTATTTTAGACAACCATTACTACATATGATTATAATCTCAATTTGGAAACTGCTACCTAAAATATTCAGTCATTGTCATCACACACAGATATATCACACCCACACATACATATTTTATTAATTTCATTTGTTCTTTACTGTTAGAAGAGCAATTGACCAGAATATACCAAGTGTCTGGGGAAATTACTGCTATTCACATCATGTGCCAATTCCAGACTGATTTAGAATCTTACCAAAAGAGAAGAACTTGATCCTATTACAGAATGGAACATTGTACCCAGATCTTCAAGTCTCTATCAGGGCCTGCATTGGGGACACACAAAGGTCCCCTGGCCCTCATTCAGTCACTTAATGGAGAAGACTCCTAAGACAAAGAGCCACTGGTGTTCTTCCAATTATAGAGTCATCTGATTAGAATTACAGTAAATGCATAGCTCAGTTTGCATTGTCCTGAGGTGAACCGTGGGCTGAGCTACTCTGGTGGGAGCATATAAGTCAACTGAAAGTCTCAAAGTCCATTGCCTTTCTTGAGGGTGGGGAGTGGTATCGATGATGCATTCTTGAAAGAATGAATCCGGGAAAAATATAGACACAATTAGAATGGTTCATTTCTGAGGACCCTAAAAGCTCTGGGGGCCAGGGCTATATGTAAGCATTTATTAACGTTTGGAGGAAAAACTCAAATAGCACACCCTATACATAAAACCTACCCAGATCACTGGAAGAAAACATTTTTCTTTGGCATAATTTTCTAATTAATTATTTTTACTTTATTTCCATCCTCTCAGCACTGAGCCTTGAGAGGTGGCCCACAAATTCTCTTCACTTTTTCAGCCATGAGTTAATATTTTAGTTCATGACTAAGTTTTTTGGCTTGCCTGACTCTTGTTTTACTAGGAGAAAGCAGGAAGAATCAGAAGCCCATATGTCCCTATTCACCTATTTCACTTCCACTGTGGGATTTGAGAATCATTAGGATGTTGGACCAAATCTAACTGACGTGTTATTCTTGATTCTAATATAACTACCTTAATACTAAGCATTTTTTTTGACATCCCACAGGATGACAAAAGATCACGTGCCCACCCACCTACAAGATGGTCAGACTTCTTCATCAAGACCCTGAATGAACGGTTTGAGGTTCTTTGTATTCCTGAAGCAACCAGATGCCATTGGGCTACACTGGCGCGTGATAGGGTCAAATGGAAATGTTACTGGTGCCCGCTCGAGCAAATCGATGATAACGGGATTCACGTGATCAAGTGATCAATACTAAGCATTGCTGCTATGAGAAGGGTGCCATAATTTGAAGTCACTAAGTCAAAGTACTGCTGGATGAAACTCTGCTCTACTGGACCATGAACTGAGCTTCAAAGAGGCAGAGACAAACCTATGCGTGGGCCATGGCCGAGATGCTCTCAGTAAAGTGGCAGTGCTCATACTGGTACAAAAAAAACACTTCGAGGTGATGAGAATAATATTTTCATTTCTCCAAAGAAACAGGACAAGTCATGAACCAAAGCACTGAACTTTGGAGGCTAATTATGGAACCCCTGTCTCCATATTTATAAAAATTAGATTAATAGGTCTCCAGTGAGAGATTTATATGCTATTATATTGCCTTTATTTATTTATATTAAAGTCACACTTATAACCTAGTACTACTACGTGCTAGCTGAGTGATTTATGAGCCTACTCTTCATACAAGTTTATTTACCTTATTGGATTATCCAAATAAATGAAATGAGTGGATATTACTTAATGTAGAAGAAGCAAAAGTCCTCAATAATCAGATTTTCTTATAGCATTAAAGCTTTATGTTATTTGTGACTTTCTTTGATTTTTTTTTAACAAACTCAGGTTCATAGCTCTAGGAAATTAGTATATTTAGGAACCACAATGGAAAACACATACACCTTTATATTTACCTATGTATGTGTTTGTATTCACATATAATTGTAAAAAATTAATTTTTTTTTTCCAATTTAGCAAGCAAACACTTAGTTGATATGGAAGTATATTTTCAATTAGGAGAATGAAAAGAGCATTCACCAGTAGGGGATTGGGATTGGGGGCAATTCTTTTCCCAGCTACTCCTAATCATGTTATACATACCTATGTTAAGGCTTACCTTGATTGATCATTGCATTTATTATATCATAAAATCTAACTTAATTTGACATCAATCCAGATTCACTGAGACTTCATCAATAGAAAAAATCTTGAAGTTATGTATAAATCATCTATTAAATGTTAGTATTAAAAGTGTAATGGATAATACTGGTTAAATAGTAAAAGGTTAAGAGACTTGACTTGGAGACCCTGATTCAATCTCTAGCACAGAATATGGTCTGCTGAGCACTTTCAGAAGAGGCCGCTGAGCACAGAGCCAAGAGTAATCCCTGGAAACTGGGATCTGACCACAAATATTGATTGAAAAATAATTGTATGGGTAGCAGGGATGAGCAGAAGGTAGAGACAGAGAGACATTCAAACAGTAAGATGAGACAAACAGTGATTGTTAAAAACTGAGTTAAAGTCTACACAAGGTTTTCTAGTAAGGGCATCAAGACCTAGTAGCCAGAAATTTCAGAAATCTTGATCAAACCACCTTGTTTTGGGGACGAGGAAATAAGTACTGAGTTTGGGAAGTGACTGTCCAAGGCCATGCAGTCAATATGTGGCTGGAGGCCAACGCATAGCGACGTTCCGAGGGATTGGCACTGCTCTTCAAGCTTGCAGGCACTTATTGAGCAACATGGCCATATTTTCTTATTGGTCTCTGCAGGTTACAGATTTTAAACATTCTTGGGTTGTGTGCAACAAACCAGAGAATTCTGCCAAGGCGTCAGCTCTCAGAAAGTAGCAGTTAAGGACTGTGGAAATCTGGATCTTACCCTAAGTTCAGAAACTTAGAGTAAGATCTTGGTGTCTGATGTTCTTTGGTTTCAAACTGAAGCCCCTTTGTGACCCTAGAGAGAAAAGTGACCCAGAAATTAAGGGAGAGAAAATGGCAGCTTCTCTTTTCAGGAGCATTCATGTTTTGCTCAGCCCAAAGAGCACAGTGATGCTGTCAGTACCTTGTATCAATTCAAATGCCCCTGCTTCCTTTAGAGAGAGAAGTTTGGAAATAAAACCCACACCTGTCTACAAGAGGCTGACCATTCCAAGTGCTGAACTGTGTGTGCACACATTATTTAATTAACACTCTGAATCTTTCTCCTGGCCTTTGACATTAACTCTGAAGATGATGCTCTTTGGTGACTATCTAGACCATAAAATTTTGTTTACTTTGTATTGCATAGCACTCTGATAGGTATATAAGTGTATTCTCATTCATTCTAAAGACAAAAGTTCTAGTCGTAGAGCAAAAGCTATCAGTATAAGTCAAGAAAAGATCCCCAAACAGGACTTGGCTGCTCTTTCCCAGAATGATCACAAAGTACAGCTCCCAAAGCTGAATTTAGGGACCCCAACAATATGTTACCCACTTTCAGGTTGCCCTGCACTATTATTTTGAGATAATGTTTATCATATCATGTCTCCTTTTATTAAAAAAACTCCAACACCATTCTCTGAGAAAATATTCTCTATCTTTTTCTTTTGCTAGGCTCTGCCGTGCGGGTAGCATACTCTTGTAATCATCTCAAAATCCAGCATTTATTGATGAACCGCGCAGCCGCTTGCGGCCGCGTGCCAGGCTGTGATAGGCTGGTCTGCTGGGTGGAGTTCTGACGAGGGGAAGTCCGGATGTGGAAAATGGAGGTCCTCATGGAGTGGGGGGGTCGTCTGGCTTCCTGTGAGGCTCTGCTGTGAGTGGCGGGCCAGGGCTAGAACCCACCATCCCTCCTGGGCACCTCATGAATGGCTGGGCACAGTGAGAGCCAGTAGCAGCTCTGCCCCATGTCTGTCTCTGGATCAGCATACCAGTGTCGTATTTGATATGCCAGATACCAGTAACAATTATAGACCTCATTCCCATGACCTGATGAACTGGTTTGAGGCTCTTTATGTTCCTGGAGCAAGCAGGTGCCCTTGGGCTCTACTTGCATAAGACAGGTCATATGGAAATGTTACTGGTGCCCGCTAGAGCAAATCGACGATGAACGGGAAGACAGTGATACAGTGATCTTTTTCTCTATCACTTCCTTAAAACACATACACACATACATACATACATATACACATACACACACATGCACGCACACTCCAATATAATCATGCTTGCTTATTTTTTAGATTCAGTATAAGAGCTCCTTCTCTTCAAAGAAGCCATACCTTGACATCTGAATCATCACTTAAACCAGGTCCTTTTTATAATCACTATCCTAGCTCTTCCTTGCAGCTTCTAAGACCTAGCTGAGAATTAGTACTGAGCCGGTCTTCGGGCTTTGTCGCTGAACTTATACCGCGTGGCGGTTGAGTCCCTGTAGTCCACGTGAGGCTGAGAGAGACTAGAGCTGAGACCCCCGCACCAGAGTTCTGGAAGAAACACAAATAAAGCTATTGTTCCAAAGTTCTTTTCAGTTTATTTTTTTTTAGATAGGAATTTTCTATATTTATTTTTGCCTTTTTTAAGTATTTTATTATACCACCGTGAGATATACAAATAAAAAGATATACAATTAAAAAGTTCATGTTTGGGTTTTGGTCTACAGTGTTCCAGCACCCATCGACCAGTGCCATTACACAACGTCCCGGCTCCTCCCCCTTCCCCACCACTCCATGGCAGGTTCTTTATTTCTTTCCTTTCTTCTTTTTTTCTTCCTTCAGACTAGATTACAGAACTACTTTAAATTGTCATGTTATCCTTGCCTCTATTAATCTCAGATCTAGGTTGCATTAGTACCCTAGAATTCTCACTCAGCCATGAAGCCGAGCAGACTTGATGCCACAAACTAAGAGAAATATGCCCTCATAGACAATGGTGGGGTTTGAAGATGTGGTTGTGAACTTTACCCGGGAAGAGTGGCAGTACCTGAATGATGAGCAAAGGACATTGTACCAAGATGTGATGCTGGAAACCTACAGTCACCTGGTGTCACTGGGACATACACTCACCAAACCAGAAGTGATCATCAAGTTGGAGCAGAGAGCAGAGCCATGGATGGCCAAGTCCCCAAAGCAGAGTCTCTCAGGAATGTGGATATCAGAATGAGAAAGTTCACGCAGAAAACCTTGTGATCATCAAACCTTTTTTTTCCACATCTGGACTCCCCAATTCTTCAGAGCTCCACCCAGCAGAAGAGCTGATCACAAGCCCGGCTCATCAGAGACCACCCCCCTACAGCTGTCTTTTTTCAAGCCCAGCCCAGGCTTTGTGCGGTTCCTCAATAAATGCACTAGATGAGAGGAGACTACAAGAGTATTCCACTCTCACGGCAGAGCCTGGCAAGCTACCCATGTCCTATTTGATATGCCAAGTACCAGTAACAATTATAGACCTCATTCCCATGACCTGATGGAATGGTTTGAGGCTCTTTATGTTCCTGGAGCGAGCAGATGCCCTGGGCTACACTAGCATGTGACAGGACATATGGAGATGTTACTGGTGCCCGCTCGAGCAAATCAATGAACAACGGGAAGACAAGTGATACAAGTGACAAGCTGAGAAGGGCCTCCAGATTGTATGAAAGCCTTACCTTCAATGTCAGCTGAAAAATACCTTTGAGAAATCCTTTTTTGAACTCATCACAGAATATGACATATCCTTTCCTCCACTACCCTCCCACCCCTGTGCCCTGTGGTCAGTGTTACCATGTGTCAGTGCTAAAATCCTGGGAACTCTACTATCATAGCCCCATGCCAGCTCTGTTCACGGGTGGTGTTTAGGTGGGTATTGAATGAGAATAGCAAAGGATCAATTGTTTCCAACTGAAATGTCCTGGCACTATGCAAAGCCTCTTCCTGTGCAGCAGTTTGTACCTAGTAACTACTCAGTTGCATGTTGACTTGAGAACCATCTACCATCCATGTGTGACACTGGAAAATGGAGCCACGTAGTCAAAGGAGTGTGAACTTTGAAATCATTTGCTATGACTACTGTGTGACCATAGGAAAATGACTTAACCTCTTAACCTCAGAAGTCTTGGGTTTCCCATCTGAGGATAAGGCCAGTGGCCTGTGATGGGAATGGAGTAAACTCATATGCATCAACCTGGTACCTTGGAGCTATTCGATCCACACTGGCTCCTTTCTCTTTCTTCCTTTCTTAGAATTCAAAGATTGTCCAGTTGCATTTTGGGAAATCAACAATGATAAAAGGATTGGACTCCATCCTCTGGGACCCTTCCACTTGTTCTTATCTGATCAGCTGATGGAAAATACCTATGTCCAGTGACTACATCGAAACCCTTTCCATCCTGACGGGAGGGGCAGGTGACAGGAATCCACTGAAAGGATAATTTGGCCTGATGACCAAAGTGGGGATGTTATAAGGAAGGAAAGGCATGAAACTGGAGAGGAAACTTAACACACTGATGATAGATGGCCTCATGTGAAAGGAACGTGTCTCTAGTGGAATCCTCTTAGACTCTGACATGACACAAAGGAGCAGAGGCCTGACTGGTTTCTTGTGACTTCCTCCACCTCATTTCATGGTAAATTCCCAAAACAACCCCAATAAAATGGGGCTCCTAGGGCAAAAACTGGATACCTTCTGCTCTCTTAATCCCGTTAGCCCAGTACTGAGACATCTGAATACCACTTCTGAGAACCAGTTTTTTTTTAAGTATTTTATTATACCACCATGAGATATACAATTACAAAGATGTTCATATTTGGGTTTTGGTCATACAGTGTTCCAGCACCCATCCCTCCACCAGTGCCCATCTCCCACCACCAATGTCCCCAGTTCCCTCCCCTCCCCCAGCCTACCTCCATGGCAGGTTCTTTATTTCTTTCCCTTTCTCTCTATCTCTTTCTCTTTTCCTTCCCTTCCAGTTTGTGGATTACAGAACATACATTAAAGGGTTGTCATGTGTATCTTTTTTGCCTGTATTTAATGCTCAGTTCTAGGTTGGTATTAGTACTTTTGACAATTGTTAGCACACTGTGAGAACCAGTTTTTACTATAACCATATAGCAAAATCATTGTGCATGATTTCTAATCCTGACAGTTATTATCATTTCCAATTCTGGCTCCTCTCTCAGGTTCCAAACTGTCCCCTCTACCCACACCACGACTTTGTTATTTGGGGATGCAACAAGTTTAGCACTGAACATCCCTGCTCTATGCCTTTTTTTCATTGCCAGCAGATTCAGTGGACTGTATCATCCTCTGAGACACCCTGGACCCTCCCAGTCCCATATACCAATCACTCCAAGATCTTGTCAATTCCACTTTCTTCTCCTCTCCTTGTTCATTTTGTCTGACTCGAACAGACTTTCATCATCTTCCATTATGACTCTTTCTGAAATTTTTAAAAATTTTATCATATCACATGAGATAGACTTTTACAAAGCAGTCCATGATTGGGTTTCAGTCAGAAAGTGTTCCAGCAGCCATTGTCCACCAGTGCATATTTTTTTTCTGCAGTCTTATAACTGGTATCTCTGCCTTTAGTTCTCCCTCTTCCAGTCCGTCTTCCAGATTGTTTGCAGAGTGATATGTTCAAATCTCATTTCTAGTCTTGCTTTCCTGCTGCCTAAAATCTCACTGTAAGTTCTCACTCTAGATTCCAGGTTAACCTGGAAATCTTCCTATCTTACTGTACTCTTCTGACCTTTGAATCTTCTAATGCTATTCTTTGTCACAGGCAAGCACTTCCCCTATCTTGGTCAATATTGTTCATCTTCCTCAAATTAGTTCAGAGGCTATCCTTGCTAGGTGGATCACACTGGGACCCCCAGGTGAGCTGGTAACTTCTTTAATGTCTCTCAAATCATGGTCAACCTTACTAAGCACTAACCAACAGCACAAGGATGACAAATTTACACATGCCTCTCTATACTGAAGACTGGCCCTTCCACAGAAACCTATGCTACATGTGCATTTTTTGGATAAATAAAATAAATAAGATAGGCAAGAAGTAATAGTAACAGTTACTTTTTCCTCTGATCATCATTGTTTTCATCTATAAAATGAGTGTCTGATCAGTATTGCTAATAACTTTACCAATCTTAGATTTTATGCTATGTCATACTTCAAACACACAGCTCACATCCCTGGCCCACTTATTGGTGGGACATATTGCTGAGTTATTTTCCCCCAAGGAAGGAATGAGGCAGAGAGTCTGCCCACACTGTAAAATGTCTGCTCTCTGAAGCTCTGATTGAGGTCGAAGAATTGCTTAAAGCCCGTGCTCTACATAGGAACCCAAAATGCCACCACAGTTTAGGACTGTGACCATGCTCCTTGTCTAGGTCCACCCACGTGGGTGCTCATCTGCAATCACTCACACAGCAATGCCACTGTCCTCGGATAGGCACAAAGAGTGACACATTTGTGCAAAAGGAAGCCACCCACATAGTCTCACCTCTCTCAGGTCATCGCCTCCATGATCCCCACACACCTCCTAGCACCACCCACACACCGACAAGGTGTCAGGTTGTCTGTAAATCTGGAGACTCACCCATCAGAGCACAGCATACTCCAGTCGGGAGGCGGCCTAGTCAGATGCTTCTGATCTGGGCCAACATTGTTGGCCTCTGATCCCCATCACCGTTACTAGCCCTTTACCAAACAGCCTCCACAGCAAAGCATTCTAACATCTGCAGGCCTCAGTTCACCTTCCAGTTTCCTCTGGAAAATTGTTGCCTCTTCCTTAGCCTCAGTCTCCTCATTTTTCAAACAGACCTAGATAGACCCTGTCTACCTCCATTGCATAGGTATTAACAAGAAGTCATGAAATAATATATGTGAATGTGTCCCATAAACAAGCACAACAAACAATTTCAGGATCCAGAGAA
This sequence comes from Cryptotis parvus, assembly GCA_021461705.1. NCBI lineage: Eukaryota > Metazoa > Chordata > Mammalia > Eulipotyphla > Soricidae > Cryptotis > Cryptotis parvus. The sequence goes on along the minus strand of JAJIBD010023166.1, from coordinate 152,284 downwards.
GTGATATATATGGGTGAAGGACAGAGAGAGAGAGAGAGAGAGAGAGAGAGAGAGAGAGAGAGAAGAGAGAGAATACTTGCATGCAATGGCTACTATGACTGCTAGGAACAAGTTTTGAATTCAATAATGGCTCAATTTTCCCATATTGAACATGGAAATGACAAAAACTCTCTCACAGTTCTGTTGTAGAAGTTAAATAACCTCATGCATACAGCACATTGAATAGTGTCTAGCCCAGAGATGACTCAATAAATGCCTCTGACCCCATTCTGTGTTTTAACTTGGCACCACTCACCAGGGTGACATGGGCAAGTTGTTCTGTTCTTTGCCCCTACATCACATATTTTCCCATCGAGAGGATGACAGGGAAAGATTTGCTAATCCCATGAATTCCTGCAAGCCTCAGGCCTCCAGCTTCTTATACTGAATATTCGTTTGATGCATGTGTGCGGATTTAAATAATGAGTGTGGCCCAAAGGAAGCCCCTTCAGCGTGGTGTTTGCTCCATTTCCAAAGAGTTTCCTTTCTCTGAATGTGCCGTTTGCTGGTTCCCGTGTTTTCAATACAGGGCCCATTGATGGCAACGAAAAGGAATGTCTAGTGCAGCTGCGGGTCCACTTGAGCCCTCCAAGCAAGCCTCTCAAGCGGCGCTCTGTCTGCGAGCTCTGTGTTTTCAGACCCTGTTGTTGCTGTGATGTCTGGAATCCTCAACACCTGCACTTCAGCTTCCTGGACATTTCTTGTCCCCTCCCCGCCGCCCCTACCCTCTTCTCCTATTTGCATCTGAAATGCAGCTGCTGGGGCCCAAGGGAAAGGAGCCAAGAGGACAGGACATCTCCTTGTTTGGCCTCGCTCCCTTGAGTCAAACCAAATCTGAAGCGCCTCTGTGCAAGGTCCTTTGTTGCCTCGTCATTATGTTTAAATGAGCCTCATCTGCAGGAAAATTTTTTTTAGTAAAATAAAATAAAAACCACCACAAAAGACCAAAGCGGATGACATCTGTTCTTTCCATCAAAGCTTTTTCTTTTTCTTTTTTTTTTCTGTCCTGAATTAAACTAAAAAAGAAAGATAAAAAGGAAGAAAAGAAGTATGGGGCTGGACTTCATTTGTGCCATTCCTCAAAAAATAAAGCAGAAAAACAAAATTAGGGGGATGCTAGGGGGAAAGAGGTCTAAGAAAAAGAAAAGAGGAGGCGGAAAGCAAGGGGCCATGAAAACACTTTTCCCTCTGCCACGGGCTGCCATTCTGCCACACCTGGAATATTAAGGCCCCAGCAAAGCACCAGTCATGTTAAAAGAATGTTCCAGTTTGTCTTTCATGTGTCCATCCACTGGCCAAAATATTAACAACTCTTTAGTCATTATTCATGCCCTGTGTGTGGAATCCACAGGTGGATCTGGTGCTGCTGGAACCTGGAATATAGTTTGTGAATCAATGATCCTCTTATGATAACTCCAAATCTTTGCTTCTAATAAATTTCTTGCCTACAAATTAAATGCCTCCTCCTAACCCCCCCCCCACACACACACACTCAGCTCATATAATGGACTCAACCCCTCTGCCAATATGTGCGTGGGGCTCTCTGTTACTTTCTTACTAATCCTGACCCAATGAATGCTTCCAAGAATACTTAGGTATCTCTTTGATACCTCCTCAAACACCCACATTTAATCCATTGCTCATGTATTCCACCCCCTTAAATATGTCTGAAATATTTTCTCTTTTCTCCTCCATTGCTAATGTTCCTAGTCAGGCCACCTTCATCTCATGCTTACCATGTGTCTAGAAAAAGCAGTATCCAGAAGGCAGCATTACTGATTAGGATCATCCTGGGAGAAAAACATTTTATTTTGTGATTCTGGGATTGAGTCAAGAATCCTCAGCTTGACGTCCCAGTATGTTCATGAGTTGGGTACTGTCTACTTCCCTGACTAGTTCCCACCTACTCTACTCCATCCCAACAAAAGTTGTCATTCTGCTAACTTGCTTCGCACTCTTTAATCTATGTCCTTATATACGCTTGTTTCTCTACCTGGAATATCTGGAATACTTTTACAGACTCTCTATATATTCCTCTATCCATCCTTCAGATCATAATTCCAATGACATCCCTCTAGAAGCCTTCCCTCACCACACTTGACCAGCCCCCAAACTGGGCTAGGGGCTCCTGTTAGGCATCTTCAGGACATTTTCTGCTACTCATCCCTGAGCACTTACTCAATTTATTTATTTTTCCATCTTCCCCCACCCGCAATCCTTGCTAGTCTATTTCTATTGCTCATTTGCTATTCTGTCTTCCTTTCTGAAGCTTCAGTGCCATGCCCTTCTATTAGAGACAGAGTGGACATCTCTTATTCCTCTAATATTAACAGAATCTCTGCCCCTTACTAATTAATTTCAAAGCTTCTTCTTTTGCTGAAAAGTTGGAAAAGAAAGAGAAGCATTTATTTTTTAAAATGATGTTCACCTACTGGGATTTTCAGTAAAGTATTCTTTTTTCATTTCTTTCTTTTTTAAAATTGCTTTTATTTTACTGTTCTTTTGGAATATCTCTGAAATATTCAGGGATGACTCCTGGCTGTGTGCTCAGGAATTACTCCTGGTGGTGCTCAGGGAATCATATAAGATGTTAGGGTACAAATGCACATTAGCTATATGCAAGGCGAGTGTCCTACCTGCTGTGTTATCACTCCACTACACCATAAATCAAGACTAGAAATTTTAACTATATCTTCCACCTTACTTTTCAGCTTCCAGACCCTATCCAGCCAAACTTTAGTGTACATTTCAAAGATATAATTCCTTGAACAAAGTGCATCCAATAAAGGAAGTGCTTTGAAAATCCCTGATCATTTTCACTTGGAATTTTTCTCTTCCACTTTCTTCATAGTCCATGAGTCCATCTTCCTCATAGTCCCTCACAATGCACAGATAGTGAAGGCAATAGGAAGGCAGTGTGAAGAAGAGCAGCAATAAGCATTCATAGTTGACCAAGTACAGGCACTGTTCCATGTCTTACACAATCTCCAGTAAGGAATGTGTGGTAAAAGTCATTTTCCTTCACTTACCAATATGGTGACTGCTGTACAGACAGGTGAGAGACATGGCTAGAGTCATACTACCATGAATGGCAGCACTGGCATAGAAACTCAGATCTACCAACTCCAATTGGCCAGCTCTTCTCTTCAGGTTGGCACCTTTCAATGAAAGAAAAATCCCAGAAGAGGAGTCTGGCAGAGCAGCAAATTCTTTCCAGCCTCACGACCTTAGCAGAATTCTGCATGACAAACACAGGAAAAATCAAAGGCAGCAGGGCCAAACTTCTAGTTATGTTTGGAGGCATATAGCATTGAGAGAAACAGCTGCAATCCAGGATTCATCCCTTTCAAATGTTGTAAGCCTACTCCTGTCCCCCAGGCAGGGCTCATACTGTACAGAACATATCCTTGGTGTTCTAAACATATTTTTCCACATTCTCCATCAAAATAAGTTCTAGGAGGCCAAGAACCCCATTAATATAAGGGAACTGATTTGAAGAAAATAAACCATTCCAGACTGAGTATTCTGGACAACAGGGTAAAGTTAAGTTTCTGTCTTGGTGGAATTGATAGTCATTGTATTGCATTCTTTATGTTTCTCTAATTATCTCTGGTTAAGGTATTTCTAAGAGTTTTCTCAGAAGTGAAGACAGAACCTGTTAGCAAAGTTGTGGTGATGCCAATCAAAGTCTGCCTTATTCACTAGATTGCTGGCCATGAATGAATGGAGGGTAGATTGAATTTGCTTGCCATTAAAGCCCATTTGCAGACTTGAATCAATGTAGTCTCTAACACCTAGCATACAAAGCTGAAATGGAAATCCTAACTCTTTTATCTTCTAAACTCAACTGTCTTTCCTGACAAATAGGTCGCCCAGTTGTGTGAAGCTCTCTTCCCAACCTTGCTTGAAGGAGTCACAAACCCTATAGTGGCTTATAAAGATCAGAGACAAGTAAAAAAGTCAATAACCAATTGGCATTTTGACCATGTGAAAAGATGACCATGTGTGATTTAATTAAGGATTAAATGGCTCCATTTTATAGATAAACAAATTCAGCTGTATTCTCTCCTAAAGAAATATAGCTTTTGTGTTATTCTAACTTAGTCTCAGAATTACGTCTTTGCACTGGAAAAAAAACCTCATTCTAAATAAAATCAGAGTTATGTGTTTTGTGGAAACCTATCTGGGGACACTCTAGGTTCTGACCTAGAAGAAGTGCAAAGCACAAAGTGGAGGGAAGGGCAGAAGAAAGTACAGGGGTTGGACCTGGAAACTCTTGAAAAGAGGCTGGAAAATGTGTATGTTTTTCCTAGTGCCTCCCTCAATAGTTTTAAGTATCTCTCTTAAACTTTGAGAGGTTATTTAGCTAACAAGAAGCTCCATGGAAAGTGTCATGCTAAGGATCAAATATTAAACTATTTATGTGTATCTAGGAATTACCTGATTTCATAAAAGCAGAGAAAATAAAGGGAATAGAAGAAAGGAAGCATGACAGTGGTGTGGTTATCCTTGCCCAATACAGAACAAAGGCAGGGATTGTGTCTAATTCCTACTACATGAGTCAGTAAAGTTTGAGTAGAGTTGGGGAAAAAAGAAACAAACTCTCAGTTTCATATTCCGTCCTTGTCCAACCAATATCCTAACATCTCAAAGTTCAAAACAAATATCAACTGAATTCTATAACTAAATGTAGAATAAAGATGTCTATTCCAGATTTATGGCAAAGGAAATTTTAGTTTTAAGAAAGTCAATGGGTTGCCTTCTTCTTTTTAATTCATATTAGTTAAACTTCCATTATATGCCCAGAACTGAATATAATAGCAAATAAAACAGCCATAAAACTTACAGACTAATGAAAGAACAGGCATTAAGTAAATGGGAAACACACACAAAATAAAGCTATAAATTATAATACTGTAATAAGAGTTCTATAAAAATTAGTGAATCAAACTCAAGAAAATATCAGTCCTAGTCTTTAACTCAAACCACAAATCTTCTTTCACACATTATTTCTGATTTACGATCTAAACAAGATGTCATCCTATTAAACAGAACTAATTATTTACAAATTTCTTCTCACTTAAGATGACCTAAAGTTCTAGGGCATACTATCATGACAATGCAATATTTAGATGACTTTTCTGACCAGACTTTTCTCTTTCCAGGTTTTCCAGAAGTAGTCGCTAGCAGTAGGGGTGGAGCGGGTGTTGAGAGGGAACTCAGAAAAGAGTCATAATTGGGAAATAAATATATAGGTCATTTGAATCCAATTTTTTATCCACCCTCAACCTTATTACACAGCAGCAGCTACAAATGTCAATGACAGGAAATACACAACAAGAAAAAATTAACCACACTTTTTTTTCACCCAAACTTACACACACACTGTCACACAGACATACGTTAGTTTAGAGTTGGGTGAGGGGAGGTAGACAGCTTTCTCACATATTTTAACCAACAGGATATCATGTCAGTCTTCAAAACAAGCAGGCTTTCAGTCGTTTGACCTTTTATGAGGAAGGATTTTTGTGGGGAGAGGGGAGGAAAAGGGAGAAAGAGAAAAAACTTGAGTTTTGCATCATTTGTCATCCTAATAGTTTAATAATGAATCAGTCTTACGTTACAGGCACATTAATTTGATTAAGATACACTCCATGGGTTAGTCAGGCATTTAAAGTACTCTTACTTAATGGCAAAATTAACAATGAAATAGGATAAATTATTACTAAACTGGAGGTCATTTTGGGACTCATGGATTTCCCCACATACACTCAATTCACATTTTTTCCACTTAAACCATTTTGACACTTATAAGGAAAAATATGAGCTGAAGCAACAGGACTTGGGAACCAGAATTCAGCTCTGAAGGTTCACTCAGAAAAGAAACTGCTGTTAACTCATCTCACTTAGATGTTCTCTGGCCTCCAGAGTGCTCATCACTACCTCAGACACAGCATTGAAGGAAGCAATCTACTCTGAAACTTGAAGGCTAAGATACTGGTTTTCATATCACTACATTGCTTTAAGCCTGCCTTTCTTTCCTCTTAAAAGTGGTCTAGTTTAGGCGGGAGCAATAGCCCAGCAGGTAGGGCATTTGCCTTGCACGCGGCTGGCCAGTGCCGGCCCGGGTTCGATCCCGGCATCCCATATGGTCCCCGAGCACCACCAGGAGTAATTCCTGAGTGCAGAGCCAGGAGTAACCCCTGGGCGTCTCCAGGTGTGACCCAAAAAGCAAAAAAAAAAAAAAAAAAAAGTGGTCTAGTTTTAGTCCCTGGGTAACTTTTAGGCAAATAAACTATCAAGTATCCACTATATTCTGGATACAGTATAAGTGATGAAAATTAAAATAGCAATACTTATTATCAATATCCTGATATTGAATCACAAGGAGTAATCCAGTTTGGCATAGGTTTCTTTCCTGTGTCTCCATGAAAACACCTGGCTGTGGTTGAGTGCCCATTAATCTACTGTAACAGGTATGCAAAGACCTATGGTAGCATGTGAGAAGTAGTTGACTGTAAAATGAATAAAGAGGTGGGTCATTTGAAGAAAGGAAAGGGACAGGATTACCAATAGATGGAACCAAAGAAATCAAGACAAGGAGGTTCAGGTGAGCCTGAGGTATTCTGGCATTACTGCAGTCTGGCAAGCAACAATCATGTGTTTTTCTCATCTGGGGAGAAAACGTTAGTGGCCAAACATATACTCCAAATCTGAGCATGTAAAGCACTCATTCTACACAATGCAGAAATAAGCAACTGTCGCTGGAATTCAGATTCATTATTCTTGTATCAATGTTATCCATGTATTTCACAGGGGTGCTTCCGAGATGGCAGTGGGAAAATATAAGTGACACTTAATTTCAAGTTCTCCTTGATAAAAACCTTAAAGAAGTGCCAGAAAATGGAAGAAGTTATTAGCATTCACTTAAGTGGAATTGTCATGATGTCGTAGGGAACCAGTATGCCATCCAATAGATGAAGTATCAAGAATGTGACTAAGAAGAGTTTGGAAAGACCCTTCGATGTGTGTGATATTATATCTTTCAATTTAAAAAATGTGCATTTATCCAATATTTTATTCACTTCACAGATAAATAACACTGGCTCAAAGGGAAAATTAGAACCACATGTCTCAATGCCTTATTCTGGACCCTTGCAACAAACCCAAACTGTCTTTTTACCAATAGTCTTACTATATGAGAAATTCTGAAGGCTATTGATCAAAGAGAAAATAAGCACAATTTGATTTAAAAAGAGTTTGAAATAGACTCCAAGATCCTTTCAGCGTGAAGGTTATCAACTGCCCTGAGCGTCACCTTGCTACTGCTCTCTACCCTAGTCCATAGAACCATTTTAGATTTCAGAGGTTAAAGACTGAGCATTCGTGCTTTTGGCTCAGAGAAACTGGTGTTGATATTCTGGCTGTATATATAGATTACACACTCCTTTGCGATGGCAAGATAAGACAGAACCTCTTCTAGAGGATCTTTCCTCTTAGAACTGCCTGAGTTTTGGAGAAAATCAAGGAAGCAAACTTGTCAGCACGTTGAATAGATGATGCAGCTCTATGTGACACTTGCGATCACAAACTATGAGAAGGAGAAAGTGCCCAAACACATTTCGTCTGGGGACTTTACAGACACCAATGCCCAGTTTAACACAGGAAAGTTACTTAATCTTTCAGAGTTGCATAGCTTTCCTTTCCTTCATTTTTGTGAGCAATCAAGCAAGAAGCTCTTTGAAATCTGCTTTGTCTTTGGTGATCATTACTTTGAGATGGAACTGGAGCAAGCCTTGAAATTGTTCCATTCATCCCAGACAGCAACACCATCTCTGTGTTATCCTGCTCTTACAGGAAGAAGAAAAAGCTATCCAAGAAGTTTAGGGGGCCCTGATGAAGGTTCCAACAAGTTGATTTAAGTTTCTGATTTTGAATTGTATCCAATTATTATACTCATACACAACCTGTAATATAACTCTCTTCTGCAGTTCCAATATTCTACAGAATCAGGAGTTCATATTCTGTTAACGTAGTAAAGACCAATGAAGAAGAGCATAACTTGTGTCTTAGCTAAACTCCAGACTGAGAATAAGCACATCTGCTTTGTAGGGTGACTGGAAAGATCTAGATAAAATGGTTGCAAGACTAGTAAGTTGGAGCAATGGTACAGCAAGTAGGGCACCTATCTTGCACATGGCTGACCCAGGTTTGATATTCAGCATCCATATGGTACCCTGAGCACAGCCAGGAATGATCCCTGGGTGGAGAGCCAGGAGCAAACCCTGAGCGGAGCAGAGTGTGTACCAAAAACAAACTGAAATAATTTTGCAATAATAATTGCAAAACTGCTAACAAACTGTCAGTCACCCCAAAGCACACGCTGTAAGTGGAGATTTCTTTAGATTTATTCATTTATTTGTGGTTTGGGCCACATCTGGCTATGCTCTGTGAGTTCTTCTAGGTCTTCAAGCAGGACTGACGCAGGACTACATGGGATGTCAGGGATTGAACATAGGTCAGCTGCATGCAAGATAAACACCCTATCTTCTATACGATCTCTCTGGCCCCAAAAAGTGGAGGTTTATACATGAAAACCTGAAGATCCAGACTAAGCTCTGAGTCTGGGCATCACCCTGACTTCCTGACCTCAGTGAGCTTCATATCCAACATCATAACAATGTTTTATGTTCTGGTCCATCCAGAGACTATGTGGAAAGTCTAATGTTTTCTGTTCATTTTGCCTGGAAACTTGTGGAGTGTCAGTCAGCTCAAGGTGTTCTTTGAGCAGCCAGCAAGGAGATCTCTCCTATTATCAACCACTTTCTCCTCTGTGTTTAGACCTGAAAACTCTTCCTCCACCCTGGCTGTGGAATATGCAGGGGAGGAAAAGCAGGGGATGGTGAGCCAAAACAGGAAGCATCACTTTGTGCTTTGCCAAGATCCCAGATAGTAAGCATTTGAGAGGTTAAGTTTCCCTCAAAAAAACCCCCTGTTGTTGCAGGCACTGGGTGGGCAGCAGAGAAATGTGTTTCACTGGCTTGGAGTCCCTACCCCCTGCAGAACCTGAAAAAAAATCAGAAAATTCCACTTGCTTTTACTTATTTAATGAGGTCGAACATTCTTAAGGAATGAAAAGCGCAGCTCAGTCTTGCTTTTAATTAGCTTCAGGAGTCCTTGTTTCAAACTAGCCTCATTCCCAAAGCTATTCTCTCTCTGCTCTGAATGAGATGGAAATTCAATTGCATTTGCCTTGTCAAGTCATAATAAGATGCTCCCTCTTTCCAAGGTCACTTGGGGAAAGATACTCAGTAGTCAGACAATGCACTTTCTGACCCCAGTAGGACACCAAAAGCTGAAAAGGGCGGCTGAAAGAACTCTAGAGAAGACCAAATTTCGTGGTGTTTCTTTTTTGTTTGTTTGTTTGTTTGTATGCTTTGTTTTTTTTTAGTCTTCTATGGAACTTGAGTTGATTATTCCATCTATACAATGAAAATAAAAGGAAACTTTAGAGTCAAACAAAATCAAAATCACATCCTTACTTCTCATTCGAGACCCTATGCAAGTTAACTAGATATGACTTTGACCCCTCATTGGTAATACAGACATGGATGTTTTCCTTATAGGAGGACTGTATGGGATGGAGTATATATTACATGTAAATCCTAATGCCCAAGACAGCATCCTCACTCACTATACAATAATGCCCTAGACATCATCTTCACTCACTGTACCTTGCTCTCACTTGTACCATAGAAGTCTTAGTTTACTCATTTCTCTGGACTGAAACAATGATGCAAAAAATTAATAATATATATTATTATTATTAGTATGTTGGATTAACGGTTTGAGGCTCTTCATATTCCTGAATCAACCAGATGCCATTGGGCTACATTGGCACGTGATAGGGTCCAATGGAAATGTTACTGGCGTCCGCTAGAGCAAATCGATGAATAACAGGATTCAAGTGATCAAGTGAAGTGATGTTGGCTTGCCATTTTTTACAACCTTGGGTTTTATATTGTAAGTAATATGTTGTTTTTTCTCTTCCCTGTATGCCCTTTGCATTTTCTTATGTTAGAGCAAAGGCCTTTTGTATAGACACAGGAAGACAGTAAGGATTTGTAATATAGGAGTTATTAACTTTGGAATATTTACTCCTGGGAATCTGTCATATTTCCTAACTTAAATCCTCAATTTCCCTGAGAATGATTCTAGTTCCTTCCACTCCATAACAAGAGTCCCATCTCAGGACATGTATGGACCCAGGGCAATCCAAGATTAAGCAGCTTGAGGCTCGGACATGGGACAGACTAAGTGTTGTAGGCAGGATAATAGGCTAAGAGCACAGTTATGGAACAAATTTTGTCCTGACTCAAATATATGCAACTGATTTCAGGACTTGTTTTGGGGTAAGATTAAGCTAACTTGGCCCATGGACTTTAGAAAATAAAGAGGGATGTCCCCAGGTAAAGCCATCCTAACACTTAATTCGGGTGTAGACAAATGTCTGTATCTCTTACTGTTCTATACAAAATGACTAGAAATATTATTTAGAAATAAATGTTACACCAGCAAAGGAAAGGAGAAAATAGTATGCCCTGTACTGAAATTCTGCCTTTGTCCTGGGCAGGTCATTAGCCTCCAGGCAGAATTCCATCTCTGGGGGAGATCCTCTGCTAGATGGTCCCAGGAAGGAGGGACGTTTTACACCTGCTCATTATTTTAGTATCAAAGTCCACCATCTCTCGCATTTCCCAACCTCCAACCTTTTGAGAGCAGACTTGATTTGAATAAAGGGGTAGAGCTTCAGACAATGAAGGAGTCTGTGGTTCTGTTCTTTTCTCCATGATCAGTTTGGGGGAGGCACTGGCCCCCAAAGCACCAGCTAACCCTGCTGAACCCTAATATCTATTGGGGCCCGTCTTAGCCCCAACAGATAGGAAGGAAGCTGAGTTTTGCAGGTAGAGATGAGAGCTCAAATCCCTGCCTTGCTCCCTACAGTATCTGTGACCTTGGATATGTTCCAACCCTTACTCTCTCACCATTTCCTGGTATTTAAAGTGAGGGAAATATCAACAGCACCTCCATAGGATTACCGTAAGGTCTAAATGAGAAAATGCACAAAAAGCCTTTGCCTAGTGCCTGGCACATGGTAAGTATGCAATAAATATTAGCTAATAACAGCAGCCGCAGCATTTGAGAGTATGTTGTAAAATTTAAAAATCCTCAAACATGTCCATCTCAAACCCTTTTTGGAAAGAATATGCCAATATTACTGGTGCTTATGTAAATGTAAGTGGTTATTATTTATGTAGGAGAACATTACTGAGTATTATGCAGGAAGAGGGAGAGAACAACATAGAGGAAGAAAAAATTTATGATGAGCTTCAAAGGGGAAAGAGGAGAACATAACTTCTCACCCAGCACTATAGAAGCTGCTTGGTAAGTTGGTTCAGGGCTGCCTAAGTGCCAAAGTTATATCAAGAGCCTTCTCTGAATTCAGAAAAAAAATGGTAGTAAAGTAAAGGATGAAAAGAAAATGGAACAAACCTTTACTCCATTTCCTCTGAAATTAATCCTAACACTGTATTTATCCAACAGAATCTTCCTAAAGACCCATCCCAAGAGAGACACCGTTCTTGAGATACTCAGAGACCCGGCTTTCCCTGGGGAGTTTGTAGTCTAATGAGGACCTTATAGCAAGTACATAAATAACTAATTAAAGGCAGAAAGTGAAGTGTCAGGAATTATTATCATCATCATTATTAGAAGTCATTTCTGTGGCATTCTCTTTATTTAGCATGCCATCTTCTTATTTTTCCAAAAGAACTTATAGACAAAAAAAAGTATAACAAAAAAAGATAAGCATAAAGGTATTTTAAAAATAGAACTCAAAATGTAAATGAAAGCAAAAAGAGGAAATGGCAAAGGTTAATATCATTGTTGGATTAAGCCTCGGATTCAGCTGAGCTTCCTGGAAGTCAGGGTAAAACGGGAAACACATTACTGTAATTTAACGTTTTAAAACGCCAGTGCTCTCTTAAGCACTGTACAGAAACCTAGACAAGGCCCAGTTCAGTCATCTTAAATTTTTTTTTTTGTTCAACTGTCAAATGTGAAAGACATGGGTGTCTGCGGAACTCTGAGCATTCATACAGACACTAATCATTAATCATTATCAATGTTTCAGAAGTTTTTGGCGCAGAGGGAAAGAATCTGTATGAATTACTTTTTGTTTTATTCTGTTTTGTTTTTCCTTACTGTTAGGACTGTTTCTCAGTTAGCAGCTCTGCACAGCTCAAGCTGTTTCACTTTTTATGTTTATAAGGAAAAATACATATACTTTAAACCACTGAGCAATCTTCATATCATTATGCTAGACCTGCTAATTTTATTTTCAACTCGATTTCAAGTGTTCCCAGGGCTTTGATCTGCCACAGGGCTCTTGGGTTAATTGCCACTGCTCTCAAATCATCTCCACTTAGACAGGTAGGTGGGAGTGAGTAGAATTAGCCAATTGTACAGAAAAAAAATCAAAGGCACTTGCTTGCTAAGGTACCTACTTCTGAGAATTACCATGAATTTTGCATGCCACTGACTAAGAAAGGAAGGAAGTGACATCTTTAAGAGCCTGGCTGGGGCGGCCTGCGGTGAAGAAGACCAGCTGTTATTATTCTTTTGGCTGGTTTCTGACCTGTTGTGAAATCTTTCATGAATCTGGAAGAGCTTGAACTTTAAATCCCGTTTGTAAAGATCACTGTTTTGCCTTCTTTTTTAAAGTAATCCTTTAAAATTTGATAAGCTTGATGAATGAGGAATGACATAATAAATGAATGAATGAATACAGGGAACAGAGCAAAGGAGAGGATGAATCGAAAGAGGTAAAAAAGAACCATCCAAGAAGGGAGACATAGATTGTTCAAAGTCAGTGGCTCTGTAGGACGAGGGCGGCAGCCTCCATCAATGGGGCTGGCCAGAGAGCCAGGCTACACGTGGCAGCAATACCACACACAATGGTTTGATTTGGCACTGCTCACTGGCCAACTGCTGGCACACAATCAGAAGGGGCAGGTGGGAGTGTTGGAGAAGGGGCCAACGGGGAGTGGGGATTACGCACAAGTTGTTCTAAAAGGGGGAAGGGAGGAGGCCAGAAGGAATGAGCCTAAGCACAGCCCTCCTGGAGCGCGGGCAGGACATGAAGTCCACAGCTGTGGTGGTGGGCATTGGGACTAATCTCTTTGTGCAGCAGGTGAAGGCACTGAGTCAGAGGACAGAGGCACCAGGATGTGGCTTCCATAGAAATTCAAGCACTGGGCCAGAATTGGACAATGTCAGGACTCTGGTAACTCTCCCCTTTGGCCATCTACAATTCCACTAAGACAGAGATTTTATAGACTTCTAAGTGACACACCATGTCCTGTCAATCCTTCATTTCCGGGAAGAAAACTTTTCTCCCACAAATAAGTTTCTCCTCTTCCTTTTTACTCTTCCTCTTTATTTATAATATCAAAAAACCCAACTTTCTCTCGACCGTTAAGATTCTCATAACTCTCTAGAAAACAAGCTGTAAAGAACAAGCCAGGCTGCTTAACAGAGGACCCAAGGAGTGTAAGGAATATTCCTGAAGTCTCCTGGCTCAGCCAAGAAAAGAAAAAATTGTGGTAAATGCTGACTCCTCCAGCTCAGAACCATGTGCTCTTGTTCAAACTATATGCCAACGGTTTGAGTAAGTGAGTGGTGAGCAAACTCACCACGGGGATCCTTATGATGTAATGAACCTCACTATGAAATCTGTCACTGATTTCAGTTCCCTGTTCATCAGTGATTTAATACCATCTGCTAAGAATTGGGCTGGTTCTCTCACGTAGCGCACCCTGTAGATGATCCCTTTCTAGGTGTTCACTACCTAAAGAAAATCTACTCACGAGTGTTCTGCCCATTTAAAAACATCACATATTCATCTGACAACTTTTTTTTCCTCTGTGGTCACCATTTGTGACAAAGAACAGGACTAGGCTGTGCATTGAGATTGAGGTTACTGTAATGGTAGAATCTTCTTGTTGTTAGGACACACTTAGTGTCCAGAGGATCAAAGTAGCATGATACAAAATCACCAATCAATGACTCAATGAGCTCAATGAAATACAAGTTCATGAGATTTGCTGTAAGAATGTAGGTCTGACTCGGAAGTGTATCCAAAGTTTAAGTTCTCCCTCTGGAACTTTCAATAGCATGATGACCTTTTATTTCTTGACTTAAACTAAAGCCCATCTCACACAGTGGTTTTAGCAGAAGAAATCACCATGTGATGGCACATACTAACTACTAGTAACCCCAAAGTTTATGAAAGAAGGATAGTTGGTCCTTCCTATAAAGACATTAACAATGATATCAACTCCTCCTTGACCTCCCACTATTTTTTTTCCAAAGGTACCCTGATATTCACCATGTGCTACTGCAACTGAACACACACAAATACTGAGAGGTAAGAGACACAATGTTTGGGCCCGGAGAGATAGTACAGCAAGCAGGAGTTTGCCTTGCATACACCTGACTTGGGTTCCATTTCCTGACAACCCTATGGTTCCCCAAGCCTACCAGGAGTGATCCCTGAGAATAGAACCAGGATTCAACCCTGAGCACCACCAGGTGTAGTCCCCGACCCCCCAAAACTAAACTAAATAGAAGATACAGAGTGTAACTCTCCTACTTAAGTAAAGAACTTGAGAACATAAACTATATAGAAACGAGAAATATCACTTAAGTAAAACCTGATTTCTAAGCAACTTATTATCACTTAACCTTCCAATTATGGAGCATCCACAATTCAATGTCCTCAGAAGTCCTTTAAACCCTTCTTCACTCTTGCTCCTCTTCCTCTGTTTTTTTTCTAACACCATTCCTCATGTTCTTCTTTCCTTCCAAATAGCACCCTTTCATCTCTCTCCAGTATCCAGGCACTTGATTGAATTTCTCCCTCAGGTGTGGGGACTGACCACTTAAATCCTCTCTCCAACTTTCCTGTCTGAAATGGCGCAGAGCTACACAAACACTTATCTCTAACTGAATCATGTAAGGACATAAGGTATTTACTAATTAAACATGCGCTTGCATTTTCAAATTAGCTTCCCTAGGCTGTATCATAGTTTTGAAGTATGATAGCCAACACATCTGACATAAAGTAGGTGAGAGCCATCTTACATAGAATCTCCCCCAGTAGTCCCCACTACTACAAGGACTCAGTCATTGATATTCTATTCGTTGACTCTCAGCGACCTCCCAACATATAGTTCAGAGCCACATTTGGGCTGAGGGCCCATATTCTGTCCCCAAGCCAAGTCCAACCAACCCTTTCTGACCCTGTGCCTTTTGTCCAGTGACTCATCTTGTCCCTGATACCAAAGAACTGATTTCATCATCCACTTAGTGCCCTCATTCCTACAAAGATATTGGCCCTCCCAGGACGATAGTTGGCCACCAGCAACCATTTATACTAAATGGCACATCTGAGAACTTGCTCCCGCCACAAACTCCAGATCTGAATTCTCACCCCACCCCTTCTCACCGGTCTAGCAATTGTGTCAACTCTCTGGACCTCAGTGTTCTCATCTGCAAGATAAAAATAAAAATACCCCATGAGTACCTGCTATTAAGGCGGGTGGGGGGGCGCGGGGGGAGGGGTACATTGGTGGTGGAAATGGGGGCACTGGGTGGGGGGGGTGGGTGCTGGAATACTGTATTACCAAGAACCAATTATGAACACCTTTGTAATTGTATGTTTCCCGGTGGTATAATAAAAAATTTAAAAAAAATAAATAAAAATACCCCATGAGAATTCTTCTGATGCAGTGATTTTGACATAGACTGTTGCTCAGTGAGCAGGGACTGTTTTTCTTCAGATGATGATCTTTTATGGTTGGCTTGATGCTGGCTTCAACCTGACTTACTTCCTGGCTACCTCCTAGGTAGTTTTTGCACCTCACATTTATCTAATTGCCTCATCTGGTCCATAAGTTCCAATTTGTTCTGTTGCTCTCCTTGAGATCTGATGTGTCTGTTATGATGATCGACTGCAATGTTGCTGTGTTAGGAGGTCTTCAACCAGCTCAGGAATCTGATTCCTGCCAGGAAAGTAATATAGCAGGAGAGTAGTATAGCGGATATTGCACATGATTGACCTAGGATTCAATCCTCAGAACTGTATATGATCCCCTGTATTCAGCCATAAATGATCTTTGAACACAGCCCAGTTGGGCCCCCAAAGCAACAGAAACAACATCAACAACAACCAGGAAAAGTTACTTATTCTTGGCATCTTTTCTGAACTCCATGTTCAATAACCACCATGTTGATATCTGGAAATTGACCATCACTTGTATCACTTGTCTTCCTGTTGTTCATCGATTTGCTTGAGCTGTCACCAGTAACATCTCCATATGTCCTGTCACATAACAGTGTAGCCCAAGGGCAACTGCTTGCTCCAGGAACATGAAGAGCCTCAAACCATTTCTTAAAGTCATAGGAATGATGTCTATAACTGTTACCGGTTCTTGGCATATCAAATACGACACGGGTAGCTTCCAGTCTCTGCCATTTGGGTTGGGATACTCTTGTAGTAGCCTCTCATCTCATGCATGTATTGATGAAACAAATGGGGAAAGATCAGCTTTTCTGCTGGGTGAAGCTCTGATGAGTGGTGGAATCTGGATGTTAAAAATGATGGTCCTCGTGGTGGGGGTTCCTCTGGTTTCTTGCAAGGCCCTGCTGGGATGGCGGGCCAGGGCTAGAACCCACCTTCCTTCCTGGGCACCTCATCATCAGCTGGGCACAGAGAGAGCCAGTAGCAACTCTACCCCATGTCTCTGAGTCTCTGGATCAGGCATACCTGAGCTTGAAATAGACAGCTGTAGGGTGGGACTCTGACAAGCAGGGCTCTAATCAGCCCTTCTGCTGCACAGAGCTCTTATAAGCAGTGGAGTCTGGATGTTGAAGATGGCGGCCCTCATGGTGTGGGGGTTCCTCTGGCTTCTTCCTAGGCTCTGCTGGGATGGCGGGCCAGGGCTAGAACCCACCTTCCCTCCTGGGCGCCTCATGATCAGCTGGGCACAGGAAGAGCCGTTAGCAGCTCTACCCCATGTCTTTGAGTCTCTGGATCAGGCATACCTGGGAAATTGCCCATGGTAGTACTATTTATATGACAGAAACCAAAAAGACTCTTAGTAGAACTCTTCCCTCCAAAGAACCCTGTACTAACCATTTAAAGGCACATCATGTCTGATTATTTATTTTTTCTGTCCTTTTCTTGGTCTGATCACCTGACCTGAATATTCAAGTGCAGCTCTTTCAAACATATATACCTAGACTAACCTTGCATTTCAGTGACAATGCAGCAAAATCAGGTCAAAGTCTACAGAGAAACTCTCAGTATAGGAATGAGATCATGACACTGGAAAACAAACAAAAAGATCTAAGGAATATACATTAACCTCAGGATTAGCTTTACCATAAATAAGATCTCATTAAAGTCAAAGCCTCTTCTTATGGGGTTCCTCTCATGTTAATAAGGGCTCAGGGTGTGGGGGGGCTTCTTTGATAATAACATTCCTAGTTCCTGAATGTCCATGTCCTTCACGGTCATTCTTCAGCTGTTTCTTGTTTGGCAATTGTCTTGCAGCAAATAAATTATGCTGAATCATTTGTAATGTAAGTAAAGAAGTTAGCTCTGTTTTTCCTTCTTTTGATAAAGGCTATAAAGTTCTATAAGAGTTACTAAGGAGTAAGCATTTTGAGGATTCACATCCTAGTCCAAATTTTTATTTCTCAGAGAGATGAGAAAGTACCCTGCCCCTTGGTAATATTTAAGTCAGTTTGCCATAGTGAACACCACATTTGCCGTTTGTAACATGACTCAGTGCTGGACTACACTTTCCTTTATGCCCTTCCCAGAGACACATTACATAAACAAACAAGTGGGTTAGGATGTGTGTAGTGGAATGGAGGGAGAAAAAACTTTCCCATATGAGGAAATGTGTTCTCCTAGATTCTAGAAGGCAAGTCATCATCTACTGTCCTGGAATCCTATCTGTCTGTGGTGACTATTGTGGTCTCATTCCACAGTATTTTGTCCCTATCTGAACTTGAGAGCATTCCAAAAGGGCAAATGGGAGAAAATTTTATCTTTCTGCCATAGGATCTGAAATCCTCTTTTATCACTATAGGATCCATAATTTCTTCACATTTTCCTTTCTTTACTATTCCATATCTATCATTTTATCATTTTTTATTTTTTATGGACCTTTTTCTTGGTCTGATCACTTGACCTGAATGTTCAAGTGCAGTTTTTCAACTAGCTTCAGTTTCCTTATATAGGCATATATAACAGAAAATCATTGTTCTTCTCATAACCTACCCTTACACTTGTGGCTTCCAAAATAGGGACTAAGGTCACATTTTCATTTTGATCTTTGAATGATCATTTTCAAAGGGACACCGATAGATAATGATAATGGTAGGAAAAGGCCAAATATTCTGAATTTCCATATGTTTTTCTTCCCAGGTCTCTGGCTCACATAAAAATGCAAAATATGGGAAAGATGTAAAAGATGTAAAATTTAAAAAAGATAGCACAGTGGGTAGGGCACTTATCTTACTTTCAGTCAATCCATGTTCAATCCCATGCATCAATATGATCTCTACCCTTCACTTCTTCATCCCAACCCTTCCCCAGCACTACTAGAAGTAATTCTTGCATGCAGAGCCAGCAGCAATAACCCCTGTGTATCACTAGGTGTACTTCCTGCCCTCAAAAATAGAAAGAAAGAAAGAAAGAAAGAAAGAAAGAGAGAGAGAAAGAGAGAAAGAAAGAAAGAAAGAAAGAAAGAAAGAAAGAAAGAAAGAAAGAAAGAAAGAAAGAAAGAAAGAAAAAGAAAGAAAGAAAGAAAGAAAGAAAGAAAGAAAGAAAGAAAGAAAGAAAGAAAGAAAGAAAGAAAGAAAAAAAGAAAGAAAGAAAGAAAGAAAGAAAGAAAGAAAGAAAGAAAGAAAGAAAGAAAGAAAGAAAGAAAGAAAGAAAGAAAGAAAGAAAAGAAAGAAAGAAAGAAAGAAAGAAAGAAAGAAAGAAAGAAAGAAAGAAAGAAAGAAAGAAAGAAAGAAAGAAAGAAAGAAAGAAAAAGAAAGAAAGAAAGAAAGAAAGAAAGAAAGAAAGAAAGAAAGAAAGAAAGAAAGAAAGAAAGAAAGAAAAATATGAGTTCATCTTTCGAAAATTCCTTCTTGGACTCCTTTGTTCTCCTCTCTTGTTTTCAGGATAACATGAGGATCAAATTACCACTAGTCCTTCTAACACATGCCATGACCATAATGACACACTTCATACTTTTTGAATCTTTAGTTGCACCCATTACTTTGGTGATGCTCAGAAAAATTTCTAACACAGAAGTTCCCTATGACGTGGCATTGGTGGGACTGCCATGATTTTCTTTGCCAGTAAACAGTCAGGCTTGATTTCAACAGATGGTATAGAGAGTCTAGAAGTATTTTCTATTTTCCACCCTTTGGCAATAGTTTCAGTTCTTGCCTCATGACCAAAGCCCTACTTCTATTTTGACATCATAAAAGTCAGGGGACCCAAGACTGATTTTATCCAGATGACCTCTTGCTATATTTCTAATTTCTAAGTTTTCACCAGGTCTGCATCAATATGAAAAAGTATCACAATTCCACTGGCTACTGGTTTCTAGATTTATCATGTGATGCCTTCTCTATTTAATTCACAGTATTACAAAACAAAGAACTTCAGATTCTCTTAATTATCTTTCCTGATTTTTAAGTTTAAAATAATAGAAACTTCTAGATTTTTTTAGATATAGAACACCTAATATCTATTCCATGAAATAATAAAGGGATTTATTTTTTAAATGTTTATTAATTCAAACATTTGTACTTACCAGTCTTTGTAACCGATAAAAGTTTCTTTCCATATAAATCACATGTTTGTAATTTCTTTATCATATTTCTATCAGAATATAGAATGAACTTGGGAGTTTCTTGCTATCAAGCTTAAGAAGTCATCTTCTAATCAGCAGAACAGAAGATTAATTTAATCATTTAACACACTAAACACCTAACATGGACTCTTTAAATTCTCAAGAAAGAGCAGAACATATTTATTTTAAGCACATTATCTATTGCTCCCAATTAAACTGTGAAATTCTTCAGAAGAAATCTGGATTTACCGCTTAATATCTGATGAAATTGGGCAAACTTCTTTGGAACTCAGTTTCTCCATTGTGGGACATGGGTCAGCAGAGCATTGTATACCCACTCCCTCACCTTTTCTCCATTCAGTTCTGCAAATGTGGTCAAAGGCTGGCTACAAAAGGCTCAAAGTAGTAGAACTCAAAAAAGAAGGAGGGACCAAGAGTTCTTTAAAAGAATTGGGTTATTCTTAAAATAGGTCCACAGAAACTTCTCAAGCAATTTCTGTCCACCTCAGTGCATAGCAGAAAGTAGACTTTCTAAAAACATAAAGAAGGAAACCTAGTAGATTTCCTTTCACAGGTAGCAGTAGAACGGAATTGAAGCATGGATAGGATTTCAGTGAGCTGACACTGGGTCGGGGGGCCATTTCAGGCAAGGGAACATCCCGAGCCAAAGCAACAAGAGTTTACAAAGAACTGGAAGCAGTCATGTGTGGCTGCAGCCCGCCCAGCACATAGGGAAGGGAGCGGTGGGAGATGATCTGGAAAGGTATCCTGGGGTCAGAGCAAGGGCCCAGAGAGGTCTGGTAAGAGATCTGGTCTGAATTCAGTTCCAGGGGAAAGTGACCTCATTGGTCATGCCCGAGATGGCCCTACCCTTCCTTCTCAGCAAGTTTGGGTGCAGGCCTGGGAGAAGGGCAAGTGGCACAAAACTGGCAGAGGATCACACTGGCAGCTCTACTCGGTTTGTTTCTTCACCAGGAAACAAGGTTTCCTGTAACTCAGACCCCATGAATCAGCATTTCCTCTGTCAATAATACACAGCAAGAAACGCAACAGCACAGGGCTGGGGGAATGGAAGAAAAGAAGGAATATTCCATGACATAGTTGAGCTCTGCTCTCCTTTCCTCTCATGAAACACTCCTGATAAGCTCCCAGATGACGCTCAGGTTTCATAAGATAAGTTTCTCAGAGAAACCTAACAGCGTTTTGTGAAGATTAAGCCCAGTTCTCTTGTCAGTGTGTACTGCTATCACCATGAGGATAAGTAAAATCATTTTCTGGGTTCTTTCATTACACGATGATGAAATATTACTCTAATAGTGTTTTATCCTTATGGAGGTCTGAGTCTATATAAAATCTGCCTTTTAATTTTGCACTTCCATGTCCAGTATTTTACTTGATTATCATGATAATCCTGTAAACTACATGGGAAATATTACTTGATTATCATGATAATCCTGTAAACTACATGGGGAATATTAGATCTATTTCATAAGTGCAGATACCAAGGAAGGGAGGTGAAATGTGTCATCCTAATGAAGTTTATTTTGAAAAAGCCAGAACTGCCCCCCTACTCTTCCAACTCCAAGATTTCTTCTTTCAAGGTTATAGATTTTTTAATAGATGGTGAGATAAATAAATAGACACAACACAGATACACAGATAAGTATGTGACATATTAATCACTAATGTAGTTTAATTATTTCACTTAACATATTAAACACATATTTTACACAACACACTTGTCCTGCATTCAGCCAACCCCTTTTTGATCCCCAAGATTCCCAGGAGTGATCCTTGAACGCAGACCACAGAGTTGTCTTTGAACATAGCTAGGCATGGCTGGTGAAAAAAGCAAAACAAAACAAAACAAAACATGCTACATCTATATAGGTAAAAGTACTAGCAGCAGAAAGATTTTCCCTTCATTCCACGTGTTCATTTTTCAAATATTTGTCAACTTCCCACACTGCTCTAGGCATAATCAATCACTGGAGGAATAAAAGGAGTCTCACATTTATAGAGCTCCCTATCTAAAAGCTAAGATAGCAAATGAGATAGAAAAGTGAAGTATGGGGTATGTTTGGGAGCTACACATGTCTTATATACACTTCTCTGCATTTATATTTATACAGCTATAAAAAAAAAGTAGAGAGACGAAAAAGGTCACTTGTGATTTACATAAAAATAAACATTTTATGTAAATGTTTAGGAAAACCTCCCTAAAAAATATGACATTTAAGTCTGGACTTCAAGAGGTAAGCTGGCCATGCGGATATATGGGATTGTGGAAAACTAGCAACAAATATGGAAGATGCCAAGGCTCAGAGGTGAGACCTATTTAAAATGTTTGAAAACTAACTGTGTTTTTCACCCAATTTTGTGTGGCCCAGATGGAAAAAAGAAAGACAGAAGGGTGAGATACAGGGACACAGTGGTTGGAGGTGCATCCTTGTGGCAATTTTAAGGACTTGGAGTTCACTAAGATAATTCACTATCATTTACTTAAATTCAAACACACACACACACACACACACGCACACACGCACACATGCATACACACAGAGGAGCAAAGAATTAAAATAAGACCAGGAAAAGAGAAAAACATCTCCATCAATGTCTTTTGCTTAAGCTGTCTCTCAGACCTGAAATCCTGGCCATTGTTCCATACTCTGAAGCCTGCTACTGTGACTTCTTCCTGAGGGAACCAGGCAAATGCAAAGGTAGTTCGACAAATAATTTATTGCCAAATATCTGCATCCAGATCCCAGACCTCAGTGATGTTCCTGCTGATTAGAGCCATCGGATTCATATCCTTTGGTTTCTTTTTCGGGCTATTGACTGAAATTAAAACACAGCCCCCTGGGTTTCTGCCTGAAACCTTGTCTGGAGACAACGGCCTTTAAGCAGAGCTTCCTCAAACACGGCAGTGACTTCACAACCAAACTATCTACTCAGTCCTGCAAAAACTCCCTCCCTAACTTAAAAGTTTGTGTATGGCCCTGACTTGTCCTTGACTGTGGGTGTGGACGTGGATGGGAAAGAATCAAGAATAACATCACATCTAGAAACCACTATTCCCTCTCTCTTTGTTCTCTATTAACCTACTAGGCTTATAGATAAGTTCATCTCTAGTTCATGTCTTTCTGGATCCACTGCCTTGAAGAGATTTAGAAAAAATCCCGTTGTGTGATGTATTCAAATGCTGACCCTGGGGCTCATGAGAGGGCATTTTGGTTCCTTGAAGGCTTTTGAAAGTGCCTGTTTCATTTGTTTCAGAAGTCAGTGAAATAGATCAGAATAAGACAATACTCCAGGTCTGTAATGGACACTAGGTGGAGAAGTCCCTCACTGTTCATCTTATCCAGTGAACAGACCAGGGAGATGGTACCCCTAGCACAACCTCCATCAATCCAGATGGCGTGAAGGGCTGAGAGAACAGAGCAAAAAACAACGGAACTAATTCTTTGGATTGTTTCCTTCATTCATCCCTTTTCCATTCCCTTTCCCCAGTGCCCTGAAACCAGCTCCACCACCAGTCAGCACTTTGGTGTACATCTGGACTACCTTTTTCTTGGAGTGCTTAGAGAAAATTATTGCCAGAAATGATAAAGAGAACCTATGTACTCCTGAATCTTATTACCTTAATATCAATCTCTTGCAAAACTCAAAGAAACATCAAAATCTATATATTGGCATTAATAAGTTCAGATAGAGAATATTTTCATCATTATAGGTTCTGTCTGACACAGATACCCAGCGCAGAGCTGCTACCAGCTCTCCCTGTGCTCAGCTGATCATTAGGTGCCTGAGAGGGAGGGCAGGTTCTAGCACTAGCCCACCATCCCAATACAGCCTCGGAAGAAGCCTAAGGAACCCCCGCACCATGATGGCAGCCATTTTCAACATCCGGACTCCACAGCTCATCAGAGCTCCACCCAAGAGAAAAGCTGATTTCAAGCCCACCTTATAGAGAAGCCTATTTCAAACCCAGGTATGCTTGAACCAGAGACACAGTTACATGGGGCAGAGCTGCTACTGGCTCTCCCTGTTGTTCATAGCCGCTTTACAGCCACATAGTTCATCAGTAAATGCAAGAACTTAGAGCCTACCTACTGCCCAGAGTATCCCACCCTCACAGCAGAGTCTGGCAAGCCACCTGTGTCGTATTCAATAAGACAAAAACTGTAACAGTAATAGACGTCATTCCAATGACCTGAACAAATGGTTTGAGGTTCTTCGTGTTCCTGTAGCAAGCAGATGCCTTTGTGCTACACTAGCACACAACAGGGACGAATGGAGACATTGCTGGTGCCTGCTTGAGCAAATCAATGAGCAAAGGGAAGACAAGTAATACGAGTGATAGGCTCTGTCATTTTGCCCTGGTAAAATGGTCAAACTTATTTTACTCCCACTTATTTCACTCCCACTCCTACTTTCTTCAAGTCCCTGGTAACCATTTTGTTGTCTTTTCTAAAATCCTGTCAACTCAAAAGTGGAGTCATGCAGTAAATAGTCTTTTGAAATTGGCTTTTTCTTATTAGAATCATTTTAGGAGATTCATAGCAATATGTATGACTTAGCTTATTTCTGTGTAGAGTTTAGCATGTGAGTGTAGCAAAATTTATTCATCCACTGAAAGGTTTCCAGTGTGGGGCTATTATAAGTAAGTTTTCTATAAACATACAGGTAGAATATTTTATTTGCAGAGTGTAAATCTTTATTTCTCTGGGGTAAATTCTCATGTAGTCAATTGCTGAGACATATGGTATTTCATGTTTTCTTTTTCTTTTAATACACTACAAAACTATTTTCCAGTGAAACAATATAATTTTACGTTCTACCAGCAATGTGTGAGTGTATCACTTTCATTACATATTTGCTAGCACTTGTTTCAGTTCAGCTGCTCTGAAACATGTATTTTAATATTTTACAAATTTATAACTTGCATTTCCATGATCACTAAGAACGTTTAATATTCTTTCACAAATTTACTTTAGGGTAAATTCATTTTTTATTTGTTTATTTCAAACTGGATGCTTGGTTTATTAAGTTTTGAGAGATCTACATAGTTTATCAATAGTAGCATTTTTTGTCAAATATATATTATTCAAAGTCAGTTGCTGTCTTTGCATCCTCTTAATTGGGCAGATCAAAAAATTTGTATATAATTTGTAAAAGGATTATTCATTGAATTTTTGATGGATTATACTTCTGATATTAGATAAAGTACTCCCTTCTGAGTTCTATGAGTTAGATATTTTTCCTTTTTTTTTTTTTTGATTTTTCACTGAAAGTGTTACAGTTTTATGCTTTTCATTTAAGTTTTAAAATCATTTTCTGGGGCCGAGCGATAGCCCAGTGGGTAGGGCATTTGCCTTGCATGCAGCTGGCCCATGCCGGCCCGGGTTCGATCCCTGGCATCCCATATGGTCCCCAAGCACCACCAGGAGTTATTCTTGAGTGCAGAGCCAGGAGAACCCCTGAGCATTGCCGGGTGTGACCCAAAAGCAATAAAGGAATAAATAAATAAATAAACAAATAAATAAATAAATAAATAAAATCATTTTAATTACATTTTTATAAGATATGAGACTTAGGGACTAGAGAGACAGTGACAGAGACAGTTTGGGTTTTGCCTTGTACAGTGCCAACCTGGGTTTGATAACAGGCACCCCATATGATCATCTGAGCCCACCAAAGGAGTGATTCTGTTTTACAAACCCAAAAGGAGAGAAAGAGAAGAGAGAAGAAATAGAGGGAAGAGAAGAGAAGAGAGAGAGAGAGAGAGAGAGAGAGAGAGAGAGAGAGAGAGAGAGGAGAAAAATGGCTGGGGTCAAAGGCGGGAGGGAAACTGGGGACACTGATTGTGGGAAAAGTACACTCGTGTAGGAAAAGATGTTGGAACATTGTATGACACAAACCTAATCCAGAACAACTTTGTAACTGTGTATTTCATAGTGATTCAATTAAAAACTTTTGTAAAGATATGATACTTAGGCTCAGGTTTGTTCCTCTGTTTCTACCTGTGGATGCCCAATTACTTTAGCACTTTTTGTGTAAAAGGTTATCTTTCTTCCACTGAATTAATTTTGAACTTTTATCAAAAACATATGGGCATTATTCCCCTCTCCATTTTGTCGAGCCTGGTGGCCCACCCAGGAGCTGCCCTCGGGCCACCAGTCATGGCATGAAGAGGCTCACAAGCGGCTCAGGAGGCTGGAATTTGGCTCGCCCCAGGCCCAGCTGACTATGGGACCCCAGGAGAGCAGACGGGTTTTGGGAGTGGGCCCATCACCTCTGGGGGTCCCGGAAGCAGCCAGATGAGACTCGCCCATCACACTAGCCACCATTTTCGCTGTCTGGACGCTGGGAAACTGCCTCACGACCAGATTAACAGAGCAAAACCAGTTCAAGCCCAGGCGGAGTCCATTAAAATAGTGGAAACAGTGATGTCTTTTAATGCACTGCATTCCAAGAAGAGCGGAAAGTTTGGCGGGAGGGAGAGATAAAGAGGAGGGAAATGACATACAGAACCCGCCAAGTAGTTGAGGTGTGGGAGGGGAGGGAGGTGGGGACATTGGTGATGGGAGATGGGTTTGGGTGGAGGGATGGGTGTTGGAACACTATAGAACCAAAACTCTACATGAGCATCTTTCAATTGTATGTCTAAAGTGGTGTAATAATATTGGGGGGGATAATAAAATAAAATTAAATTGAAAAAAATTTTTTTAATTAAAAAAAATTTTAAAAAAACATACAGGCATTATTTGTGTAGGTCTATTTCTGGACTCTCTATTCTGTTCTATTGATTTGTGCATTTATCTCTCAGCAAATACCATACGGTCTTGATTATTGTAGCTGTATAATATGACTTGAAATTGGATAGACACATTCCTTCTACTTTATTTTTCTTTTTAAAAATTTAGTTATCGAGAATCCTTTGTCTTTCCATATAAATTTCTGACTGCTCTTATTGGTAACTACAAAAGATTCTTACTGTAATTTGAAGAAAAGGTATTATAAATCTGTATATCAGTTTGGCGGGAAATTTGTGTTTATACCAGTGTAGTAGACAGAAAAAATAGTCAAAGATTTCTGTTTCTGAATCCCTGGAATCATTAGTTCGTTATTTATATGGCAAAGAAGACATTGCCAATGTGATTAAGTTCAACGAACCTAAAACAGGAAGGTTGTTATGTATTATCTAGGTGGACCCAAGATAAATCATGAGAGGGAAATACCTGTACAAAGGAGAAGTGGATCAGAATTCAAAGAAGTCAGATATAAAATTAAGAGCAAAAACCAGAGAGAGATTGAAAAACACTATTTTGCTGGTAAAGAAGACGGAGAAAAGGACCATTTGTCAAAAGATACTGGGGCCTTCTAGAAGCTGAAAAAGGTAGGGAATGTTACTCCAAGATCATTCCAATCTTGGTTAAGATTCAATATCAAACTTGAGAGATCCTCAAATCTGTGAAATTATATTTACATTGTTTTAGGCCAGTAAGTTTGGTAATTTATTATAACAAAAGTTGGAAACTAATGCAATCAATGAGTATAAATGGTTTGGTATTTGTTTTATTTAAATTTTTAATTTCTTTCTTCAGCATTTTATAGTTTATCATATACAAGTCCTTAATATGCTTTGTTAAAGGCATTTTAATATAAAAATATAGAAGGTATATATTTTAATTTCTTAATGGATGACTTATTATGTACATGATCTATTATTTGTATATTATGCATTTTATTATGTTCTATTATTTATGTTTAATTTATTAATTTTATTTATTACTAGTTTATAGAAACAAGTATTTTGTATTTACTTTAAATCCCACAGTGTTGCTAAAATTGCTTCTTCTTATTAAAATTTTTCACTTTTGTGTTTTAGTAGTTCATGTAATGTTTTATCTAGGTAGTTGTATCCTCTCTAAGTAAAGACAAAATGGTTTAATTTTTTAATTTCTTTTTATTAACATATTTACTAGAGTTTCCAACACTAGGGTAAGGGGATTCAGAATGCATAATCTTGTCATCACTGAGCTAAAAATGAAAAGATATATGTGACCAGAAAAATATCCTCAGAGCACCACCAAGTTAGGTATCGCTGGTCCCTTGTCCTGAGCACTCCCTAAGAGCCCTCCACTCCCAAGTCAAGGGAAAGATCTGGTATTTCAGAATAGTAATGCAGAGGCTTTTATAGATACTCTATCAAGTTGAGAACATTTTTATTTAATCTTGGGTTTCTGAGAGTTTTTATCATAAATGAGTACTGAGTTTTGTCAAGTGACTGATAGGATTTTTTAGTTCTTAGCTATATGATGGATATCATGGCTAAACATTTTTTTGTAAAATATTAGACCAATCTTCAGAGCTAGACTCAGCTCTGTTTGGTCATCATGCACAATTATTTTCATAATTGCTGAATTCCATTTCATATTTTGCCCAATTTTGTTCCATTTAATTAATTTTAAAATTATTAGCCTGTCTTTACTTTTTGTATTATTTTTATCTTGTTTTAGTATGGGGGTGGTGTTATTTTTATAAAATTAACTGGAAATTATTTCCTTTTTAAATTTTCTAGTAAATATATAAATTTTCAGTTAATTATAATAATTAAAAGAACTTATTTATGTATTTATTTGTTTATGTATTTGTTTTAGGGTCACACACAGTGATGCTCAGAGTTGACTTCTGGCTCTGCACTCAGAAATTACTCCTGATGGTTCTCTGGGTACCATATGGGATGCTAGGGGGTCTAACCAGGGTCAGCTGCGTGAAACCTTAATGCCCAACCCGCTGTGCTATTGCTCCAGCCCCCTTAAAAGAACTTTTAAATCAAACTGTCTAGGTCTAGATATTTCTAAGATATTTATAAATTATTAACATAATTTCCTTAAAACTATATAGCTACTTGAATGATATATGTAATGTAAGACTAACTTGTATTTTGAGGAATTGTCCAATTCATCCAAGCTGTCAAATTTTAGTATGCATAGGTGTTCATCATATTCCCTCTTATAGCTGTTTTATCTTGGTACGATCTATATGGCTTATAGCTATTTCGTTATTAATATAAGTAATTTGTGCTCATTTCTATTATCTTGCTAAACATTTTGTCAATTTTGTTGATTTCATTTTAAAAATCAATTCTCTGGTTTTTTAATATGTTGTTTTGAATGTAATTGTTTTCAGTCGCTCTTGTTATTGTTTCTTCTGCTGTATCTTGCTCAGTATATTTCATTCTGAGTTATAGACTTCATTCCCATGAACTGAAGGAATGGTTTGAGGCTCTACGTGTTCCTGGAGCAAGCAGATGTCCTTGGGCTACACTAGCATGTGACAGGACATATGGAGATGTTACTGGTGCCTGTTTGAACAAATCGATGAACAACGAGAAGACAAGAGATAGACAAGACAAGTGATATTTCATTCAGTTTAATTTTTTTCCGTTTGATTTTTTGACACTTTTTCTTTTATTCATTGATTATTTATTTATGTATTTATTTATTTATTTATTTATTTTTTATTTATTTATTTATTTCAAGAAAGGGCACATCCAGAAGCATCAGTGTTTACTCCTAGCACTGTGCTCATGGATCACTTATGGCAATGCTCACGGGAACACATACAGTGCCTGGGATTCAAACAGAGTGAGCTGTGTTAGGTAGGAAAGCACCCTGCCTGTTGAACTATCTCTCTACACTCCCATCCAGTGATTATTTAAAGCATATTGTTTAGCTTCAAGAATTGAGTTCCAGACTAAAACCAGTTCGAGCCCAGGTCGGCGCAGCCGCTATGCCAGCGGGCCACTAGGGTGGTGAAACAGCAATGTCTTTTGGTGCACTGCATTCCACGAAGAGCAGGAAAGTTTGTTGGGAGGTAGATATAGAGAGGAAGGAAATGACATATAGAGCCCGCAAGGTGGTTGGGGTGCGGGAGGGGAGGGAGGCGGGACATTGGTGATGGGAGATGGGTTTGGGTGGAGGGTGCGTGTTGGAACCCTGTGGAACCAAGACTCTACATGAGCTTCTTTCAATTAAAAAAAGGTGGAATCTACCACGGACATGTGGGAATCAGAGGTTAGGTGAGACAGAGAAGGGAACAGTGTGCTAATATTTGTCAAAAGTGATAATGCCAGCCTAGAAATGAGCATTGAATATAGGAGAAAAGATATACATGATAATCTCTGGGTGTATGTATTGCAATCCACAATGTGTAAGAGAAGAGAGAAAGAAGGAGAGAGAGAGAAGAGATAAAGAACTTGCCATGGAGGCAGGCTGGGGGCAGGGGAGGGAATTGGGGACATTGGTGGTGGGAGATGGGCACTGGTGGAGGGATGGGTGCTAGAGGACAGTGTGACTGAAACCCAAACATGAACGTCTTTGTAATTGTATATCACATGGTGGTGTAATAAAATATTTAAAAATTAATTAATAAATTAATTAATTAAAAAAAGAATTGAGTTCCTGTTCTTTTCTTGTTAATATATAGTGTGGTTTTATTGGATCTATAGAAAATATTCTGTATGACTTTATCTAATTTAACTTTTTTAAAGATTTACTTTGTGGGCTGGGATGCCTAGAAATTGATATTGATTCTTAAAATTAATATTTTTGTTGGGTGTTTTGGATAGCATATTCTCTAATCAATTATATCCTGTTGGTTAACTATGTTTGATTATTGAGCTCTATATAATCGAGTCATTTTTCTAGATGCTTTATCACTTATTACAAATATGCTTTTAGAAATCTCCAACTATATATTTAAATATACATATTTCTTATAAACTCTTAAAATTTTATTTCACATATTTTTCAAAATGGTGAATTGCCGTATACCTTCCTGAAGGAATGACTCCTTTGTCACTTGATAATGACCCTTGTTCTCTACTGATAGTTTTTTGCTCTGAGAGCTATCTAATCTTATATGAATATTTCCTTTTCTGATTTATCTTCATCAATGTTTTATGACATATGAGTTTTAATCTAAATTATTATATCTAAGCACATATTGGCCACATTTATTAAACCATTGTGTTGACTTTTGTATCAATATCAAGATCTAATACTTAGTCATTTATTGTAATATTAATGCTCTTTTGGGGGCCTCCTAACCATATTGGGGGCTCCTAGAGGCAACTTCAAGTGATTCTTGGCCGATCAGGTCTTTCAGTTCATGCTAGAGTCTGAGTATTCAGTGCTATCCAAGCCTTGCAATGCCAGAGACACTAAGGCCACATGACCAGTGTTCAGGGGTAACCAGTGCTCACCCAACTGAGCTCAGGAACTTCGGAGGTTCTTGTAAGACCAAGTGGTGCTTGGTATAGGAACCAGGTCATGCACATGCAGTATCTCACTCTAAATTATTTGCTATTTAATTTAATTACTGATACATAATAATTAAATTACTGGTTCTGGTCCTGGCCCGCCACATCAGCAGAGCCTTGCAACAAGTCAGACAACTCCCCACTCCATAAGGGCCTCCATTTTCCACATCTAGACTTCCCTCTCGTCAGAACTCCACCCAGCAGACCAGCCTATCACATCCCGGCTCACGCGGCTGCACGGTTCATCAATAAATGCTGGATTTAGAGATGACTACAAGAGTATGCTACCCGCACAGCAGAGCCTGGCAAGCTACCCATGTTGTATTTGATATGCCAAATACCAGTAACAATTTTAGACCTCATTCCCATGACCTGATGGAATGGTTTGAGGTTCTTTATGTTCCTGGAGCAAGCAGGTGCCTTTGGGCTCTACTAGCATGAGATAGGAAATATGGAGAGGTTACTGGTGCCCGCTCGAGCCAATCGATGATGAACGGGAAGACAGTGATATGTAGAGCTTAAGTCTCACACATTACCTCTTTTTTTTCCTTCCACACTCATTAGTGCTCAGGGTCTACTTCTTGCTCTGCACTCAGGGATCACTGAGTGATCTAGTTCTGGTAGAACTAGGCTGACCTTATGGGATGCCTGTGATTGAATCAGGATTGACAGCATGCATAGCAAGTTCCCTGCCCACTGTACAATCTCTCTGGTCCACTCTTTTTCTATTTACTTGTTACCAGATTGCTAATTTTTATGGGGGAAGGGAGAATGAAACTTCTAAGATTCTTCTTGGCTTCCTCCATAGATTTTGAAATATAGACTTTTGAAGGAAAAAAAGGAAAGTGCACAATGTATATGTGATCTAAACTCACAACTCATGTGGGTCCTTACAAGACAGCTAAACAAGAAGTTACTTTGACTTCCATTATTCAAATATGTTGCAGGACACCTAAAAGCCTAAAAGTCTCTGCATCTGCCCTGGATTGCCTCCTGCAAATCATTTCGTAGATAAGGGTAGTTTAAATGTGACAGTCTATCTGACCATGTATTCTGTACTGGTTGGTATAAATATTCTCTCATGCTACCACAATCATCGTGGGACTAGCTAGATTTTACCAGCATATTTGCCTGGCCACGTTGGATCTCTAAGTAATTAGACCAGAGAGAAATGCTGTTTGCCTCCAAGCAAGCAAGCATGGCTCCCTGATAACTCAAAGACAACTAAAATACAAAACTACCGTGAAGTAGACGAGACTCTTGTGAAGGCTTGGAGAAATATTTAACTGGCATTAGTATTAGTCTTTGGTACAGAGACATGCCATCTCAGAAACCCCCTTCTCTACCCTATAAAAGGCATTTCCAGGCAGATCTTGGCTCAAAACATTAGCAAATAATAGGGCCTAGGTGAGGTGCTGGGAGAAATTGCCTAAGGGCATTTGACCCTTCCTGCTTCCCATAATAGTGGGAGGTCAGAGTTGCAGGGGTATAAAACCAGCCTGCTTCCTCTCTCTCTCTCTCTCTCTCTCTCTCTTTTGGGGCTTGCACTCTTCTTGGGAGTTTTGTCTTTGTCTCCTCTTTACAGAGGAGACAAAGAACTCCTAATACGTGGTAGCCACCATCTTGGCCTAAATGTGGCTTGGATTTTAGCCAGGAATCCTAAGCACAGGGTTTTTCCTATTGCTGATTTGTATGCCTGAACCTGTGATAAGTAAAGTATTTTAAAACTGCATCGGACTTCTGAGTTTTCATCCATTCCCTGCGGCTTAGAAGGTAGAAGGGAACTCGCTTCCTGGCACTGTTGGGGACCCCAGCAGCGTCCCCAACACAAATACTTAGGGAGTTGAAGGGAGCTGGTTCCTTGAGTTGTTGGTGGGAAAGCTTTACTGTTAACAATAAACCCTATAACAAGGGAAAGATATTCTGTGGCTTTCTGAGCCATCAAGTTTGTCTTATAAAGATTCAGGATCACTATGAAGAAATGGGGGCATAGCAGGGTTCCAGAGGTCTATAGATCTAAGGAATGATACTCCCCCTATGCAAATTAGTAGTTGAGAGTTCCCTTACCAGCTCCATACTAAGAGAAAGTGTATTAAGGGAACAGGATGGAAAGCAGACTCCATCTATACCAGCTCATGCACGCACAGGTCCAACAATATCACTGACATTGACTTTGTATCAAGAGGCTCAGTCTGAAAACATTCTGTTCTCCAGGGACTCTTCCCAGCACCACAAAATAGCTAACAATACCTAGTAAAAAATGTGGTGGTGGTGGGGGGGGAGAGATAGAAAGTGAGACCAAGTGGGAGAGGACAAATATTTTTCACTTTGGTGACAGTTAAGAGCTATCTTTTGCTGACTCCATTGCCCTCTTTTGAGCTTCTTTGCCTTCATCCTATCTGCTACTATGTTCTATGATATCCCAACCTTTGTGCTACTCTCAATTAATTCATCCTAAACACAAGCACTAGAATCGTATTCCCCAAACCCTAACTTTATCCGTGTCATCTTCAGTTTCAAAGAAAGTTACCTGTACCCTTCCTTCCCCACCCCAGAGCTCAGGAATAATGTCTAGTCTTCATCATGTATTTGTGGCCTTTGAGGGGTTATAATTCTGCCTCCCAACATTCTCACTGCACAAGAGTCAGGTAAAAACAGAAAGGAAAGAAGAGTCGGATATGAGTTCAGTTTTAGTTCATTCTGGTCATAGCTTTATGACCTTAGGTAAACTATTTAACTCTGAGGAGAATTGAAATGAATAAGGTTGAAAAAAAATAGTACAGAATCAAGGAACCATTTTGTTTTGTTTTTGGGAGTCATGTCTGGCAGTGCTCTGGGCTTACTCCTGTCTCGGCACTCAGAAACTAATCCTGGCGGTGCTCAGAGGACAATATGGCATGCTGGTATCAAATACAGTGCACGGTGTGTGCTCTGCCTCCTGTACTATCTCTCCTGTCTCAAAGGGAAGGCATTTTTCTCGCATGCAAACTCTACCCATAGTTTTGTCTCTGGCACTGCCTGGCACAGAGTGGAAATAAGTCCTGAGTATTGCCAAGTATGGTCCCAAAAGACTGTGTTTGTATGTGTGTGTATACAAATAGACACACAGATATATGTATATACACATACACATGCATATATATAATTTTTACTGTGATTTAAAATATTTTTACCATACTATATTTAACCAATTCCTAGAAAACTGCCACTTCTTTTCTTATGCATAATGACTCTGTCAAGGTTATCTAATGCCTTTGTACCATGAGAAGGGAGTAAAGATTAATCAAGAATAAAGGATATGATGAGAAAATATTCTCTTAAGAAAAGTAGCAAGTCTCTTTGAGCTCAGAGAAGAGAATAGGTCCAGAAAGAGTTAGACAGGGACCAGCAATTTCAGCATCTGGTTTCCTTCCCTGACTATAAGAATAAGCCCAAGCCTAAATTTCCACAGCAATCTCTTCTTACAAGTACACTGCCTGTGTTTCTTTAATAACTTACTAGAATGCTCTGACTAGATTAGGGGAGAGGTTGTTAATGGGCAACTCAACTTGGGCCTTAGATCTAAAAGTCTATTCACTAAGATTTGCATAGGTATCAGACCCATTATTTCTGTGTGTTACTATAAGGCACTCAAGGAAATAGTGTCAAAAGACCCACTTTATAAGTGTGTTTATTATTATCTCCGCTGTACAAGCCACACAAAATAAATGTCTGGCATTTCCAGAAATTGCTATTGATTCAGCAGCAGATTTTACAAGGCTAATCAATAGCAGTTTCCTCTCTGCCCCCTCCCCGGTGTATACTTATTTGTGATGAAGCCTTTCTGTTCCTTCTCTGCTTTCTAGTGCTTGTAAATGGTCCAGAATAAATAGATGATTTCACCTTTTTTCCAGGAAAAAAGGGAATAAAAACTCTGCTATTAAAATATGTCTATCCCCCATGCAAAACCACAGTGTGTCTATAAGAAAGAAGAAATGGAGACACACACACCAAGATACACAATGAGAGTGAGAGGCATACACAGAGCCAGAGAGAAGCAGAAACATACATGAGCAGAGACAATCACAGAAACACACACACACACACACACACAAATGCAGAGAGACAGAGACTGAAACACAGAGATAGACATTGATACAGAAGGAGCGATGCAGGGAATAACACAGTCACACAAGGAGAGACAGAAACAGATACAGAGAGACAGGGACAGAGACAGTGAGCCTGACAGGATGACACTGTCAAAACATTAACTACACTTTGTCTTTGTGTTCTGTTTTCCTTGTACCTAAACTATGCTAAAGTAAGATTCAGGGTCGACCTCAAAACTCTAGAGTTACTTTATTTTCTTACAGAACCACTCACTTATGAGAGGCTTAGACCAGGTTAGAACTTCAAAGTTCTTCAGTGCAGCCCTTCCCCTTGGAGATTAAAGCACAGAGCTTCAAAAAAAATTTTTTTGAAGACTAGTAGGTCCAAGCTCAGGTCTCCTGCTCAGAATCAATCTTACTTAGGTAAGATGACCTTTACAGAGGCAGTCAAGTTAAAATAAGGTTATTAGCACGACCCTTAATCCAATACGACTGAAGTCGTTAAAAAGGAAAAAGTTGGATGCTTAGAGACAGGCAGAAGCCGTGTAAAGATGAAGACAGAGGTCAGAGTGACACTTCTTCAAACCAGAATACACCAAAGACTATCAGCACATCACAGAAGCCAGGAAAGAGACATGGAACAGACTCTCCCTACAACCCTCAGCAGGAACCAATGCTGCTGACACCTTAATCTCAGGATTCTAACTTCCATAATTTGGAGAAAATAAATATCAATTTTTGAAGCCACCTAGTCAATGACACTTTGATATGACAGTGCAAGCAAACAGTGTCTTCTCATTTATACGTTCTCAGGAGACTCAGCTAGCACTGAGGAATCCAGAGATGGAAGTTATAAAGCTGTTACAACCATACTAAAGGGGCAGAAACCATTTCTGATAACCCTACTCCTAATAATTGCATTAGGAGAGGAACTTGTACATGCATCTGGGCAATATATAGATTTTTTTTACTATATATACATTTTATATATACATATATATAATTTAAAAATATCTATCCATGCTCTCATACAAGACAGTTTACAATTGTGAAGAAAGTAAATTAACTGCAAAAATATGCTATATAAAATTGGTGTCTATGTGGGAAAGTAGATTAGACTACAGTTTGTTCTATAATAAGATTAAGTTCATATATTTTCTTCACGGTAGAATAGAAAGTTTTGAGGGGTATTTATATATTTTGTTTTGGGGGACACACCTGCCTGCCAGGGTTTATTTCTACTATACTTAGGAATCACTCCTGGTGACTTTTTTGGGGGGTACTAGATAGGGTGCCAGGGATGAAACCAGGGTCAACTATGTGTAAGAAAGAGCCTTACCCACTATATTATAGCTGTGGCTCATAAACATGAGAACTTTGGCAAAATAATACTGTAGGAACACAGTACTTACGTCACTCCACTCTTCCTGAGCATATGGGCTCTATTTCCCATTTCCATTTTCCTTTGAGATTATAAAGGGCCAAGTGACTAGCTCTGGCAATGCCACTAAGTAGAAGCCTAGCAAATAAGCACAAGTCATCCATGCCCTCTTTTGCTTTCTATACAGACCTTGGAAGAGAGGGGAGGTACAATGGGCAATGGTGGAGAGATGGGTGCTGGAACACTGTAAGACTGAAACCCAAACATGAACTTCTTTGTAGTTGTATATTTTATAATGTTATAATAGAATATTAATTTTTTAATTAAAATTAGAACCTTAAGACACTGATTGAAAGGAAAATGCCTTGAGTAACTATCTGGCCCACAGGGAAGCTTCTGTGGAAATAACTGAGTATTTTTTGAGTTTTGGGGAAAATAGTGTGACTTGATACTTCACCTATTGCACCTGATAATGGTCCTTGATCTACATTTGATTAATATACAATTCAAAAACAGATAAGTCATTTAAAGGACATTAATTTAAGCAGCCTTTAATAGAGCACTTTGATAGTCCACATGATATCCTCTGAGGACTCAGACCATGACTCCCAAAATAAAATAAATATATCCATTTTCAACATACCTGAGTTATCCAAGGAGATCCTGGATGCATTTAGGACCATCTATAATAAGAGTCTGGGACATCCACCCACTAGGCTTCCTTCTATTACCTGGAGTTCCTTACTAACAAAGAGTGTGTCTACCTCACCTAAACAGCATGCCCTAGGCTTGGGCCGGAGCGATAGCCCAGCGGGTAGGGCGTTTGCCTTGCATGCGGCCAGCTCATGCGGGCCTGGGTTCGATCCCGGCATCCCATATGGTCCCCGAGCCGCCAGGAGTGATTCCTGAGTGCAGAGCCAGGAGTGGCCCCTGAGCATTGCCGGGTGTGACCCAAAAAGCAAAAAAAAAAAAAAAAAAAACAGCATGCCCTAGGCTAATGTTTCAATCAAAGGAAAGAAATATCCCATTTATTTTGTTGAATTAGGATTTCATGACATCAAAAATATATAATTCAAATAAATGAGATTTCACGTGGGGCCTAATCCTTTTCACATAGAGAAAGATTCATATCACAGCATTCTTTTAACAAAAGGATTAACACACCACCCAACATTCTGCTCAGTGCATGAGTAGGAATGTGGAAAAGAGCTGGCTTTTTTCACCATAAACTCAGGAAAAAGAAGTGAATGAAATGCAGACAGATCTGATTGCAAGGACAGCTCTTTTCATAAGCTAATGGGCTGTCTAACCTATTCCTGACTGCTGTCCCCCATTGGGTCTTAGAAGCACATTGCCAAGGAGTTGTTGAATTTGGCAAATTGATACACTAGACTTGTTTGACTTTCCATTTTTATGAATGATCGTTAGGTATTTTAACAATATGCGGATGTGCTTAGAAGACCTAATGGGGCATTAGTTAGGTAAATAAGTGATTCAGTTGAGACCTGTAGTGTTAACAGACAAAAATCTATTGTGCTTAATAATGAATTCCCTTCATGTTTTGAGTGGAGATTTTTAATGTGTACATGCACATGAGGTTTCACAGTCCTGTAATTCATGTTTGATTAGCAGAACCCAAACAAGAGAGAGAGCATACATTATTCACTGAAGAACACGAGGAATTAAATCAATATGAGGACTATAACAAAGCAATCAAGCATCAAGAAGATTGAACCTAACAAAATCGTTTTTGAAATTTTTTTTAAATTTCAAATTAGAATATCTGTTATTGACATGGATGGAAGAAACACTTTAACACACTCCTTGATGGAACATAAAATGAAATAATCTTTCTCAAAGGTGACTGGGCAAAACTATTCAAAACTTTTAATATGTGTATACCCTTTGGTTCAGTGATTTAATTTCTAGAAATTCATTGTAAGAATATCATAGTAGGTATAAGCTAAATTCGTTTACAAACATTCTGCTGAAAAATTATGTATAATAGTGGCAACTGAAAATAAAATAGCAACAAAATATGACTATATGCTTATAGTCATGATATATTTATCCATAAAATGTTGTATTTCTCAAGAATTTAAAATTGTGTTAGAGAGGTATTAATTATTAATATGATAAAGTTAAAAAATGCTCAAAGAAGATTAAAAGTAAATTTCACAGCATTATTTCTGTATACCAATTTCATAAATCTTACATATAGCAAGCACAAATTAACAAAATAAAAGTTTATGATTGCTTATATCTGAAGAGATTATGACTGGTTTGACTTCCATAATTACCTCATAAATTTTCTAGTATATCTTGATGTATACATAATACATTTGGTATACAAATGTTTTGGAGAGAGATTAGATCTTAAATGTAAAATAATCCAATTTTTCAACATGCCCTTATTCCTAGGAAATCAGGCTCATCAATCTTACTGGTTAATCTCTCAAAGCTAGGTGAATTTCTTTGTTTCAAAGATGGAGATCCTTCAAAGCAAGTCTGAAAGTGAGTAGAAAAACTCCACGATTAGGGGCCAGAGCGATAGCCCAGCGGGTGGGGCGTTTGCCTTGCACGCAGCAGGCTCATGCCAGCCTGGGTTTGATCTCTGGCATCCCATATGGTCCCGAAGCACCACCAGGAGTAATTCCTGAGTGCAGAGCCAAGAGAAACCCCTGAGCATTGCTGGGTGTGACCCAAAAAAGAAAAAAAAAAGCTCCACGATTAAAGAATCCGGTTGTATTTTTTTTTTTCAAATTAAAGGCATCAAACCTAGGATCTCATACATACAGACCTAAACTCTGCCACTGAGGCACAACCTCAGTTTCATTTTTATGGAACAGTTTAAATTGATAATGGACTTTTCATGTTGTTACCCAAGAACATTAGATGTGAAATCAGAAAACCTAGAACACAGTCGAACTGGCATTAGCTAGTGACCTTGAACAAGACCCTTAGTCTATCTGTCAGACTTCTTGACTGGGACTATATATTTGGGTTTATAGACTTTTAAATAAAGAATATTAAGGTCAGCTTACCCAAACTATCATAAAGGAATATATATACATATAAAGGAATATATAATATATAATATATCTGATCACTTCACTTAATCACTTGATTCCCGTTATTCATCGATTTGCTCGAGCAGGCGCCAGTAACATTTCCATTAGACCCTATCACGTGCCAATGTAGCCCAATGGCATCTGGTTGATTCAGGAATATGAAGAGCCTCAAACCATTCCTTCAGGGTCTTGACAAGGAAGTGTGACCATCTTGTAGGTGGGCGGCCACGTGATCTTTTGACATCCCGTGTATCATAAAGAAATATATATATATATATCATAAAGGAAAATGCGCACACACACACATATATATATATATTTATATACACATAGTATGACTTTAGCCATCTCTAGTCTAGTATAGCATACAAGAGCTAATAACCAGTCATGGGTAGAACACAAAAATTGAAACATTTTTGTGCATTTTTGTGCCAAATAAAATTTTAGAAAAGAAAGTGCACAAGTCATAAATATGTTGCTTAGCAAATTATTGTGAAGTAAATTCCAGAGTAAGCTCCATCCAAGTGCAAGAATAGTACATGAGCAGCACCCAGGGACCTATACATGCCACTCCCCAGCCACGTCTACTCTCTCCCCACCCTCACCAGTCCCCTAGGTCCGCTCTTTCCACATTATTGTGCTTGTGTCTTGATTTTCCATGCAGTTTAGCTACACAAGAGTGCATCTCTCAACAATATAACTTACCTAAGCTCATGTTTAATTTTATATAAAGGGAGTCAGATAGAAAACATGGCCATGATAACTGATGTAAAACAATTTTGCAAAGACTAATGTGCACATAAGCGAACTGCATTGTTATCAGAATCCTATTATGTGGCAACATAGGCATTACGTTTCAGCTCTCCAAAGCAGGTGGCTGGTCTCACAATTTTGGCACTGAGTCATTTCCAGTAAAGTCTAGACATCCTCATCCTTTCAATGGTCAGCATAGGCTCACACTCAGGGCTCCATCAGAACTTTGTGTTTCTGATTTTTTAATGCCACCTGGATGGAAAAATACTCACCTGAGGCTGAGGTGGTCCATAAATACCTGCTTTGTTCATAAATTGCAGACTTCCCTCTGTTGAGTTACTTCCTGGCTATTATCAAGGCTCTAAGGTCACATCTGGTTAATCGTTGGCTAGAAATCAATACACAGAGAGTGATGCCTTATGATAAGGGCTTATAATAAGCAAGTCCAAGAGATTGGCTGTCTTTTTGCTTTTAGATGCTGAAAAGCAGGTGTTTAGACCTTCACTGTTGGAAGAAAAAAAAATATATATATATAATTCCTATTCATGTTGTCATCTAAATCAGTACTATTGAACATGCACATATATTTTTAGGGTCCCCCTCCTGTATTTGGCTAGTTCTTTGAATCTTTAGATGTGGCTATTGCCACTTGGAAATGTTTTCAATCCCAAGAAAATACATCAGTTTATTCTATGTGATCACAAGGTCTTGGGACTATGTACCCTTTGTCCCAGTTCTGAAACTATCTCCATGGTCTTTGATGTTGGCGGCTACCTTGTGAACTGATCCATGGGACTCCCTGTGCCTGAGGGTCAGTATCGCTGTGGGTTTTCCAGCTGGTGTTTGACCAATGCGTACCATTCCTCCTGTGCAACCATCCATGCATGTGGACATGAGCACATGCGTGCATGAATGAGTGAATCTGTTTCAGCATGTGTAGGCATACTATCTGCTCATTTCACAGGTCGACAGCACTGCTGTGATGGTAACACTAACAATAAAAATACCTTTCCGGGAGTAAATGTTGGAGGAGTGATTAAAGGAAAGATGCTTTCCCTCACTCCTCATCCCAACATTGTTCTCTTACAACTGAAGTCACTTGAATTCCACTTCAGGTTGCACACTGTATTAATCCTATGACCAATCTGAGACTTAGTCAAGTAGAATTTCAAGGGTTTAAGCCCAGATTTTCCACAGACCCATAATTGTATGTATCTGACAAATTCTCCCATAGAAGAACTTGAGCCCACATTTGATCACAGTTTTGTTCCTCCCACAGAGCCTCCATTCTCCAGATTTTATACTTGGAGCACTTTTTGCCTATCCTAGGCGCTTGCTGCCTCTATTTACCTCGAGAGACTGAATGTGTGACCCCTTTCAGTAGCTAAATCCTGCTTCCAAGTCTCATTTGCCAATTGTTTTATTAGGATTCAATTCTCCCTGGTGCTCTCTGACTCTGAACAACAGCCGCTTCTCATCATGCTCTCCAGAAGCCAAGTCTGTGTACCATGATCACCTCACTGTAATCTGGAGTTAAAGGTCATCTCTTATATCCACTTCCAATAAAGAGACACTGTCCTGTCCCTTTATACTAATAGACCTTTCCATTTTTTAATTTAAAATAATAGAAACGTTTTATTATTTTAACTTTTTTTAATTTTTTATTATACCACAGTGAAACATACAGCTACAAAGGTGTTCATAATTGGTTCTTGGTAATACAGTATTCCAGCACCCATCCCTCCACCAGTGCCCCACCACCACCACCAGTATACCCATACCCCCTCCCACCCACCCCCAGGCTGCCTCAGTAGCAGGTACCCCCCCCATTTCCTCTCTTTCTCTCTCTGTCTCTCTCTCTGTGTCTCTGCTAAAACATTTTAAAATAAGTTAATTTCACTTTGAAGTCAGAGAGACAGACAGAGAGAGAGAGAAAGAGGGAGAGAGAACAGGAGGTAAGTTGTTTGCCTTGCATGCTGTCAACCACGGTTTGAATTCCTGACACCACACCCTATATGGTCCCCTAGGCACCACTAGGGGTCACTTCTAAGCACAGAATTGGAAATGGCTCTTGAATCTGGGTGTGGCTCAGAAAAAAAAATAAATGTTTTATAACAGACACTTAAAATTCACCAAAAAGTAAGCTACAATAATCTAACCATAAAATTGGCTAAAGCATAAGGGTAAATGAAGATATATAATATGTTCATCAATTTAAAAGCCCACAATTTGGATGGAATGGGATATAGTTAGGCTGAGTGAAGTGAGTCAGAAAGGAAAAGACAAACACCGCATGATCTCACTCTTATGTAGAGTATAAAGAAACAAAGCAAGAGATTAGAAAATTCCCAATGAAAGCAATCCTGAGACAAGGTCAAAGGTAACGTAATCTAGTACTAGAAGGTGGAGAATAGGGATGAAGTGTCCTTAGAACACTGGTAGAGGGATCATGGGAGTCTGGTGTTGGGCATGTATAAAACAACATTATCTGTACTACTATAATTATACATGTAAACAGTATGTTTTTCAAAGGGTGTGGTAGAAGTCTTGGCAATTGGTGATGGTGAAGATGAAATAAGTTTTACATCAAAGTCGCAAGTGACACTATTGTAACCTTGTTATCGAAACTACATTCAAAAGAAAAATGTATGATAAAAGCGAAGTCCAAAATAGTGAACCCAAAAGCAGCAAATTTTTACAAATTGGCTTTCATAACTTATAAAAAGTCTAACCAAAATGCCAGGAAAGTTTAAATATTATAGATAATTGTATACAAAAATAAAATTGTGTATATGTGTATATATACAAATAAGTTGGTCCTACAGTTTATTTGAAAATATAAAGGAAACATAATAATCAAAATAAATCTAAAAAACAGTTAAGTA
The DNA here is from genome assembly GCA_021461705.1 of Cryptotis parvus. Lineage (NCBI taxonomy): Eukaryota > Metazoa > Chordata > Mammalia > Eulipotyphla > Soricidae > Cryptotis > Cryptotis parvus. The sequence continues at coordinate 108,756 of JAJIBD010023166.1, read as the reverse complement.
AATTCACAATATCTGACTCTAAACGTGCTATAAAGTAACCAAGCAGGTGAGATTGCCATAAAGACGGACACATGATCATTGGAACAGAAATACGTGTCCATAATCAAACTTACATATAGCCAAGAGACACAAGGCAATTAAAAGATCAAATTGGGACTATTGGACATTTACATTAAAACAATCAGACTACACTTTAGTGGGAAAAATCATTTTAAAATGAATCCCAAGGCCTGATTGCTAGTATAGCTTGTAGAGTGTTTGCCTTGCAGCGGTTGACCGAAGTTTGATCCCCAGCATCCCATATGTTCCCCAAGCACCACCAGATGTAATTCCTCAATGCAGAGCCAGGAGTAACCCCTGAACATTGCCGGGTGTGAGCCAAATAAATAAATAAATAAATTATTAATTAATTAATTAAAATGAATTCCATTTACGAGGACAAAATTTGAAGGAAAAAAAGCACTAGAAGAAATAGAAATTCTTCATACCCTGGGATTAAGCTAAGGTTTCATAATCATGGCATTCAAAATAATAAATAAGGAAAAAACCGAGTTAGAGCTCAAAGGGCTGAAGTACACACTTTGTATAAAAGATGACAGGTTTCTTCCCCTATATCACATAGTCCCCCAAGCACTGCAACGTATAAATCTGGTTGTCAGAGTTCAACCATAAGAAAATGTAAGAAAATAATCCATAATGCATATAAGACCCAAACAAATATCACACTATAAAGAGTATATAGATGAAAAATAAGTACATAAAAAGTCATTCAGCATCATTATCCTCTATTCAAATTAAAATAAAAACCACAAAGAAATAACAATACACAGCTATAGAAAATACAGCTTTTTTTTTTCTTTATGGGTTATTCCCAGAAACGCCCTGGGATTACTCCTGGCTGTGCTTGGGGGACCATATGGGATGCAGGGAATGATACAGGCGTCAGCTGCTTTCAAGGCAAACGCCCTACCCACTGTACTATCACTTCTTCCCCAGAAAATATAACTTTTTTAAAGGGAAAAATAAACTGCTGTTAATATCAATTGACAGGAAGGAATAGAATAATATCCTCATATGCTAGTGATGGCAAAGTATGCAAGTAGCACTGTAAAACAGGATGGCAGGTTCTTATGGGATAAAAGAGTTTGCCATGTTCATGGAAAGATCCGTACATTGATGTTTTAGCAGCTCCACTCAGGACACTTCAGAGTGGAAAGAACCCAAATATTTCACAACAGATAAACAAAAAACTGTGACACAAAGGGAAGTCATTGAAATGCTTCTCTGCTATAAAAAAGAGACTATTAGTACCATATTTCAAAGGCATTGCACTCAATGAAAGACTTTTTTAATGTTATTTAAACTTACATGCCTTCAATTCCATTTATGTGATGCTCTGCTAAAAGCCAAACTAAAGCAACATAGAGCACATGATGGTTTCCAGAGATGAAGGGTAGAAGGAGGCTGTCTATACACTCTCCAAAGATTTAAAGAGAATAATAGAAAAGAGTATCTTCACTAGCGCCAAAGAATCATTAGGAAGTAATAATAGTCTTTCTAATGGTTGTGGAAGATACAGATTTCATACATAATTAAAATGCATAGTACTGTAGTTTACAGTATGTCGAGTAAAAGTCTAATACAAATAAACATTAGTATACTCCACCTGTCTCTTTTCTTATTGGAAAGTAAATTAATAGAATTATTTTGCATTGCCTAACACTATAGAACACATTTTAATTTAAAATGTCACAAGTGGCTTTAAATATGCATCTGCATGTCAATTTTAATGACTGGGTTGTGTTCTCATGAAATAGATTTTAACACACATAAGCAATCCCTTGTTTTTAGGGCACTGGAGGTTTTTTCAATTCTTCAGTATTAGAAGTGATGCTATAAAATGATTTGTACAACCAAATATTTAAACACACTTTAAATTATATTTTAGATGAAGTTTTTTTTTAATTTTTTTATTTTTAAAATTACAAAGATATACAATTAAAAAGTTCATATTTGGGTTTTGGTCAAACAGTGTTGCAGCACCCATCCCGCCACCAGTGCCCATCTCCCACCACCAACGTCCCCGTTCCCTCCCCCCAAACCCCAGCCCTCCTCCATGGCAGGTTCTTTATTTCTTTCCATTTCTCTCTCTTTCTCTTTTCCTTCCCCTCCAGACTATGGATTACAGAACATACATTAAAGGGTTGTCATGTGTATCTTTTGCCTCTATTTAATGCTCAGTTCTAGGTTGGCATTAGTACCCTCAACAATTGTTAGCACACTGTTCCATTTTATTTTAGATGAAGTTTTAAAAGTTGACCTCCTGGGTAAAAGGTACTAATGTTTTTAAAAGGAGAGAGATGGAGAGAGAGAGAGAGAGAGAGAGAGAGAGAGAGAGAGAGAGAGACAGAGACAGAGACAGAGACACAGAAACAGAGAGAGAGAGAGAAACACCGAGAGAATAAAAGCGTCTGCCATAGAGGAAGGCTGGGAAAGGACATAGAAGGAGAGTTACTGGGGACATTGGTAGTGGAAAATGTCCCCGTGAAAAGAAAGATGTTAGAATATTGTATGACTGAAACCCAATCATGAAAACTTTGTAACTGTGTAGATAATGATAATTCAATTTTTTAAAAGGCGTGAACTTTAAAATTTTTTTCTATTTTCCTGCTTCAAGTACTGTAATTTCAAATATTGCTGATGACTTTATGTGCACATAATTGCAGCAGCGTACCTTCACCAGAGCACCTGCCTTCCCTCCCACCAAGATCATGAAGGACCACCCGCCTCCCCCCTTCTCAAACTCCATTTCCATGCCCAAACTCGGTTTTATGGATCTAACTCTCCATTTGGTTGCCACCAGTTCCCTCACTGATACTTTGTATATTTCATTCCCACATCTAGAGAATTTATTTTGTATAAATCCTTTCCTCCTTCCTTCATTCAGCAAGCATCCTCTCCTTCCACCTATGTCACAGCAAGTTACAGATTTTGTAACAGCAGCAAACTTTTTGGTTTGTTTTTGAGCCAAACCTGCCTGTGTTCAGGGCTTATGGCACTCAGGGATCACTTCTGGTGTGTAGGTGCCTCAGTTCAAATTCAGGTTGCCGCATGCCGGGTAAGTGTTGGAAAATGTTGGGTTCCCGACAAAATCCAAGAGCAGGGTCAGGGATTCCCTTTTGCCCCAGGGAATTGGTGGCCAGAGGACAGGGAAAGACTCGCAAATACAGCAGAGTTTCAAAAGGCTTTATTCACGTTGTTCTGGTATACAATCCAGCAACAGGAAAACCCCAGACTTTAGGTTCCTGGCTGGGCCCTGTCCATGTGTAGGTTTAGAATCCTAGGCCAAGGTGGCTGCTACCATGTGCTAAGGCCCAACAGGGAAGAGAACGGAGAGAAGGAAAGCAGAGGCAGAGGGTGAAGAGGAAGAAGAGAACAAGCAGGGAACAGAGCAGGCTTTATATGTTTTCAGCCCTGAACATGAACAGATAAGAGTTAGGGTCAATTTCCCTCAAGTATGTTTTTTTCCAGGACCTAACCTAGTCCCATTGAAATGTTAATATTCCCCACCAAGGCTGCAGGCCTTGGTTTTCCAGGAGGCCCTATGCAGATGGGAGGAAGGGCATGTATCTGTACCAATGGATATTCTACAGCCATGTATATATTTCTCCAAGGCTTCACAAGTCTGTCTTTGTATCATAGTTGTTTCAGTATATTAGCCTTTAGACTTTAAAATTAGATAGCCACTCTTTCTTCCTTGGAGGCAAACAGCATTTCTCTCTGGCCTAATTACTTAGAGATCCATCGTGGTCAGGTAAAAAATACTGGTAAGATCTATCTAGTACCACGATGATAGTGGCAGCATGAAAGAAAATATTTATACCAGCTAACATAGAATACATGGTAAGATATTCTGCCATGTATCCACATAATCACAGATGCACACTATCTTCCTGCCTCCATCTCCAAAGTGCCCTGCAGGAGGTAACCCTAGGCAAGGTGCAGAGGCTCTGGCAACAGTGTGCTGCAACAGTAAGCACCCTACCCCCTGTACTATCTTTCAGGTCCCAAAAACCGTAAACTTTTTTAAAGGTATTTGACACTTTAGTGGAGATCTCTTGTAGAAAATCTACATAAATGCCATCCCAAAAGAAGCAGTGAGGGTGCCATTTTTTCTACTGTCTTCCATTGGAATCCTATTTTTGTTCTCCCATTATAAATAACTGAAATCATGTTCAAAGCCCTTCCACATATACCATAACCTCCTTTGAACAACCAAGCAACCAGGGGAACTTAACCTACTGACTAGTACATAAAAGGTATTATTTAGTATCTGTTTAATAAAATGAATAAATGAGGGGCCGGAAGAATAGCCCAGCGGGTAGGGCGTCTGCCTTGCACGCTGCCAGTCCATACCGGCCCAGGTTTGATTCCCGGCATCCCATATGGTCCCCCGAGCACCTCCAGGAGTGATTTCTGAGTACAGAGCCAGGAGAAACCCCTGAGCATCGCTGGGTGTGACCCAAAAAAGCAAAAAAAAAAGAATAAATGAAATAATTTATATAAATCAAATTAGTAAATAAAAGAATAAGTAAGTCATCCACCTTCCTTGAGAGTAAAGTTTCCTATCTGTTGTCAAATAACCTGGAGTAATTTTATGCAATTATCATTAATTCAATACCTAAAGCAGCACTCCCGATTTTAATTAATCCTTACCAATAAAACCTATTAAGCATTCATCATGACACACTTATCAGTATTTGATGTATACATATTCCTGTCAATTTACACATTAAAGAATTATAAAGTTTAATTTCTTTCTTACTTGAGATTAGAAGCAAACATCAATGAAATTCTAATATTTTCTTCCCAGTCACCAAAAGATTGTGTTTTTATATTTCATAAGTATATCTAGGCTATGCAGCTACCTGGATGCTCAGATGCCTTGGACACCAGGAAGAGTAAGAGCCTAGGTAACACTAGCCTGAATTCAGCATTCACAGCAGCCTAGGGGTATATATTATGAGGACTCCAAGTTAGATATTAGATTGGCTTGCAAATGTGGCAGAAGAGACTTCATCGCATCAGAAAGAAGGAGCCAGGAGAAGCTCACAAAGTAGAACTTTCTGTTTTAAGCCCTAATTAAAGTCCATTTCATCAGCTCTCTGTTTTGACTTCACCAACATTACAGGCTGACAGAGTGGGGGAAGGGCCACGTGCTTGTACACCTGCCATGTATGGCTGTTGGTGGGTTTTACTTTGTGCCTTTTTCCTGTTTGTTTAATGTGCATTTCTTTCCTCCTGCCTTCAGGACACAGTGACCCACATTTCAGTTTGGTGAGGGAAGATGCCAAAGGAGTGAGTAAGAAGATGGCCCTAGGCAAAAATGGCCAGATTTTGGCACATGAATGCCAGATACTACTGTATTGTTTCCTTAGTTTTTATAGATTAAAACATACCTTCCAAAGTAGGGACAAGAACAGCAGATCTCTCAAGTCATTTTCTGCTTCACTGACTCTGAGTGCTCAGGAATGACAAGGCAAACAGTGGCATACATATACCTGATACGCAGGTCTCCTTGTGGTCCTGAACTCTAGCCTGTCACTCCGCTGAACGATTTTAATGAGTCTCCTGTCTACACAATATGATTGAAAACTCCCCGTGGTGACATTCAAGAGTCACATTCTAAGCCTCCACCTGGACACCTGCGAGCTTCCTCCTCTCTCCACCAACTCGCCAAACCATATGCTTCTCCTTGCACTTACCGGTCTAATCCCCCATGCACTTCAGCCAACTCTCCACCACCCTGCCCATATGTCTCGGTCCCACTCACCTTCTTGTCCTGATTCAGAAATCAGCACCTCTAGGAGGTCTCCCCACTCCCATCTGCCACCTTCTCTGGAAAAAAAAAAAAGCTGATTCTATTATCATTCTTTTTTCTCTTCTAGCTACTATACCTTTATAAAACTGTCTTGGTGTATAATCAGCTGTCTCTTACTGTTCTTTTCTATTGCTTAACAATAAAACTTCTTTGAGGATTAGTTAAGTATTGAATTACTTTCTGTCATACAACACCTATGAAAAGCAATACTGCCAGCCTCCTGGACTAAACGAATTCTCGTCTCATCTAGGAAGTTGTTTCAGTTTCTCTAAGTTGAGGGAAACAGCAAGATAGGAGAGTTAAGCGCACACCTGGCATACAACCAACCTCAGTTAGGAGCCCCAAATCACATGGTCCTCTAAGCATCTCTGGGACAGCCCTGGAGGCCTCCATGCACTGCCAGGTGTGGCTCAGGGAATCGCTAGTACCACAGGGCCAGAACAGCACCACATGTACTGAACCTCAGGTCCTGTTGGCGGAGAATTACCAGCAAGGTTCCAGGTTTCTTGAGAATCTCTTAGGATACACTTAATAAATAATGTTCTCCTAGTTGTAGAGATATGCTCCTAGTTGGAAAAACATTAGATAGAGAAAAAAAACTTTCAAAAAATTGTTTTTTGGTAAATGACGAGCTTGTTAGAATGTTTAAATGGTGCTCTCTTGTATGTGGATGATTTGAGAAAAAAGTAACAATTTAGTGTTTATCATCCTGTAGAGGTTAGTAAAAATAATAGGTGTCTAGGAGATATCCAAATAAAAGTACAAAACAAGAAGACAGATGCCTTGAAGACAGTCAAGTATTTTTTTGGGAGGGGAATTATGGTCAACTAGGAGGAAAAAGGTTTTTTTTTCTTTTGGGTCACACCCAGCAATGCTCAGGGGCTATTCCTGGCTCTGCACTCAGGAATTAATCTTGGCAGTGCTTGGGGACATTATGGGATGCTGGAGAATCGTACCGGGTGGGCCTGTTGCAAGGCAAACACCCTCCCTGCTGTGCTATTGCTCCGGCCCAAGAGGAAAAATGTTTTAATTTAAAGTATACTCATATTTTGAAAGTATCAAAGAGGAAGAAAGTGGAAACTATAGAATATTATAAAATTCAAATAAACTAATAGGACAAAAAACATTGTAAGACTTTAGCAGTTTTAAAGTCCTCCACAACCAATAATTGTCGAAAGTCTATTACAATCCACAACATGTAAGAGAGGGAAGAAAGAGAGAGAGAGAGAAAGAGAAAGAGAGAAAAGAGATGGAGAACCTGCCTCGGAGGCAGGCTAGGGGAGGGGAGGGTATCGGGGACGTTGGTGGTGGGAGGTGGGCAGTGGTGGAGGGATGGGTGCTGGAACACTGTATGGCTTTAAACCCAAAATGAACATTTTTGTAATTGTCAAAAAAATAAATAAATAAAATTAAAAAAAATAAAGTCCTCCACAAACTTAATGATAGCAGTTTCTTATGTGGCTAACAAATGAATCAGTATTAGCTAAAAAAGAAACAATCCTTTTACCATATATATATATATATATATATATATATATATAGAGAGAGAGAGAGAGAGAGAGAGAGAGAGAGAAGCTTAAGATTTATGAGGTTATTTGCTTGGTTCCTAACTATTATGAAAGAAATTAAGAATGTTTATTAACTAAAGGAAAGAAACCAGTAGAGAACAAGAGAGCATATAAGAGAACTAGGACCCCAGCCATGCATCCTAAAAGATTATGCATCACAGCCACGTGGGCTTTGCCTTAGGGGTGAAAGTTTATTTCAACTTATAAAAAAAATCAATGTATTATATTAAGAGAAGAAATTAAAAAGTGATTATTTCAATATAAACAGAAAAAGCATTTAACAAAATTCGACACCATTTCATGACAAAGACCCTCAAGAGGCTATAAAGAAGGGGATTTCCTTAACCTGATAAAGAAAATCTATAGAATCTATATAAACTCACAACTAAATTGCACTAATGGTCAATGAGTAAAAGCTTCCTCTCTGAGATGAGGAACCAGACAGGGATATCCACTCACCACTCCTGTTCAATATTGTATGCAATAGTTCAGCAGGGCAGCTAGAGTTGAAAAGAAATCAAGCAATCAGATTGGAATTCATCTGACATTACAGATCAAAACGAGAAATAATCATTTCACTTACAGAGAAATAAGCATTTTAATTTTTTACCATATCTGGTGATGCTCTGGGATCACTCTGGTTCTGCACTTAGGAATTACTCCTGGTGGTACTCAATGGACTATATGACTGTCTGGGATTGAATACTTGTCAGCTGTGTGCCAAAACAAGTGCCCAATCCACTGTTCTATCATTCAGAGAAATATCTTAAACACACAAGCTGTATTATCAGAACTAATGAGCTTGGCAAAGCTATATGATAAAGAGAAATATACAATGATCAATTTTATTTTATACACCAGTAATAAAAATATAAATGAAATTAATAAAATGATTCCCATTTGCAATAATATTAAAAAGTGAATAGGAATATATTTAAGCATATATAAGACTTGTTTCCTTTATTGAAAATTACAAAACATTGCTTAAAAAAGTTAAATACCTGAATGACAATACATCCCATGTTCATGAACAAGAAGACAATATGCCAACAGGAATGCCAATTAACATGGTATGATAGTGTTAATAAAATTCACATCAAAACACCAGATTGATTTTTTTACAAAAATTAGCAGTTAAGCATAATATTTTATATAAATGCATGTGAACCAGAATAACTGTAACAATCTTGGAAAAATGACATAGCTGAAGAGCTCATAAGTCCAAAACATACTATATATCAATCTACAGTAATCAAAAACATCCTGTACTGATATAAAGTAAATATATAGATCAATGGATCAAAATTAGAAACACAAAGTAGTGGAAATTTGATAGGGAATCAGCTGCTTGTGGGTGTGGGGTTTCTTTTTGTGATGATGAAAATAATATAAAGTTGAATAGCAGTAGGCCCAGAGCACTAGCACAGTGACCTGTAGCTCCTGCTTACAAACAAATGATCATGAGTTCCAATCTCCAAAGGCCCAGATGTACTAAGCACAGTTGGGGTAACTCTGCTGTTTGAGTGTGGTTGCTATACTATGACTCTGAGCCCTCAGACACAGACAGTAAGTAATTTCTAGTCACACTTAAGCCAGGTGTGTGTGAGCACTACAAACACTGCCTTAAGTTCCAACAACAATGCAGCTAAAAAGAGTGCAAACAAAACAGCCAGAAAGTGACCTCTGAGGAGCATTTGTGTGACCACTGCACAATCCCTGGCAAGTACCACAACTATATTTTATGGGTCTTAACTCAGTAGGTGCTCATGTACATGCACTGCAACTGAAAGAGTGCAAATCCTCATAGCTGAAATGTGTGAGCATCACAGCTCGACAGAGGTGTGACTGATCCCTCGTCATCACCACAACCTCAACAATAACAACATCAACAATGATGAGAAGGAGGCAAAGGTGAAGAGAATAAAAAAAAATAATGAAACAAAGCTAAACTATCAACCATATGAGAGTAGAATAAAGGTCTTCTGACAAGTGAGGTTTCCCCACTCCATTTAGAGAAATAAAAATTGAAAGAGAAATAGTGATTAGTGCAAAGTTTTATTAATGTACTGGAAAAAATGAATTTTATACTTTCAAAGGAATGCCTTATGCTATGTGAATTCAACATCTATTAAGCGGCTATAAAGAACAGGAGAAATGATAGATGGCAGGACGACTGGAGGGCAGAGGCTCAGGCTCTCCGCTGAAGGAAGAAGCTGTGAAAGGAGGAGAGGATGGATATGAAAATAGACTTGCAGGTGCGGGAAGGAGGCTTGAGTTCCCTCCATTTTCTAGAAATCAGAAGTCACATTGACTGCTAGAGTGAAGAGTCAGGAATTGGTAGAAGAAGTGAAGAAAAATGTTGAAAATAAAATGTAATAAATAAAATAAATCCTTGAGGGAAATGGAATAAAAAGGTAGCCAAAATAATCAAAAGAAGCCAGCATTTAGTAGGGCTTTATCGACTAAGAATTTCTTCTCACATCATCTGGTCCCTGGTCAAGCATAGTGTGTCCTCTTTCTCCTTTGAGTTCCTCTGTTGTCATTAAGAGGCACCTGAGAAGATGGCATTGCCAGTGAACTGTTCCAATAGGCAAGTCAGCAAGCACCGCAGGGCTGTCCCCATTTTCAACAGCACTGGCCAACGCACAGCAAGGTCAAGTACTGCAAGTATTTATGTTCAGGAAGATGCTTTTCTCCCAAACTTTCCATGGCATAGTTCTGCAAAAATAAATGATTGAGTGTTGGATCAGTGATGAGTAGCAATTGAAAATTCAATTCAACCAATACAATCCAGTCTCTGTGGTCTGAGCAGTAGGGAAATTACATCACCATTGAGATTCCTTCTGAGAGCCCTTCTCCCATACCTCCAGCTGAAGGGCAGGGCTCGGTGAATTCTGGGGCACCTTCTAGTTCATTGCCAGATACAGGGAGAGATTACGATCTAGACTCCTCCTCTTCTGTTCCAGCTGATAAGACAAATAGTGCAATGTGAAGAAACAGAACTGTTTATCAGCACGTTTAAGGATACACCAATGTCTTCAGGCAATGTGGCCTATTATGTAGGGTAGTATAGTGGCCAGCCAAATAGAACAAGTCCTAAATTCCTGGGATTTGTAAATATCACTTTGGAGGGAAAAGAATCTTTGAAGATACAATTAAGTTAAGCACATTGAAAATGCAAAGATTACTCTGGATTAGCTTTCCTCAATCTCAGAAAACCCAGGGTAGTTATATTATTGAAAGCTTTTTATTTTTGGTCTTTGGGCCACACCTGGCTGTGCTCAGGTTTACTCCCAGAACTGTGCTCAGGGATTACTTCTAGCAATGCATATTGAACCATATGTGGTGCCAGAGACCAAACCAAAGTCAAACTTAACCCTTGTACTATCTGTTCAGTTCATACCACAAGTATAATAAGAAACAGAAAAAAAAAGCACAGTCATAGAAAAAAGTCATATGATGACTGAATAAAAAGAGATTGTGCCAACCACCACAGTTGGAAGGGACAGTTCAATTCTCCCCAAAAAAGAGATTTACCTGGCAAAAATTTTGATTTGGGTCTATGATCTCCAGAGCTGTGAAAGATCATCCATTCACCTATGGCAGTCTAGAGAACCAGTATTTCTCTTCATACATGTCATACATGAGTCTGAACCTGTGGAAAGGAAAAATTGCATAGTCAATGAACTATCATAGCAGTTTATCTCTGATGGCAGTTTCCACCCCTTTGCAAGCTTCCACCTTTGAAGGAAAATAAGTTGTTCGTCGTTTCCGGCTGTGCATAGATGGATCTGGAAATGATGGATTCATGCTGAGTGGTGTTAGTCAAAATCAGTGGAACAGACACTGAAGAGTCTCTTTCATATGTCAGACATAAATAGATATAGTGATAATGCCTTCTTAGCGCAGTAGGCAGCGCATCAGTCTCATAAATAGATATAGTGAAGGGAATAACCAATAACTAAAGGTAAGAGAACCTGAGAACTGATCTATGGAACTGAGTTTTCCACAGTGGAAGGGGATGAGTGGTGGATAGAACAGGACACTGGTGGAGGGTGTGATGTTGGAACCCTGTACACATGAACCCTATCATTGACAGTTTTTTTGAATCATGACGTCTCAAATAATTTTTAAAGTATATATTCAGATATAAGGTAAATATTCCATCTGGTAGAACAGACAAACTGCATCCCAATCTACCACTATGAGTTTGGCCTTGAAAGACTCAATTGAAAAATAGCAAAATTCCTACATTCGTAGACTGGCTTTTCATAAAAACCCACCAAGTAAATTAATTTCTGTGTCTTCACCTAGTAGTTAGGAAATAAAGGCCTGAAGTAGTGCTTATAGAGAGCTTCTATCTCATGCTTTCTTGGGAGCTGTAATACTAGGATTAGTAAACACAGTAAAAGGTGGGCCGGAGAGATAGCATAGAAGTTAACACTTGCCTTTTGTGTGACTGGTTCCAGGTTGCCTCTCATATGGTTGCCCCTAGTACCACCAGGATTCATCCCTGAGTACAGGGCTATAATTAAGTCCAGAGCACAGCTGGGGGGGCAAACCTGTCTTCTCACAAAGAGAGAGAAAGGTAGGGAGACAAGTCTCAGAAACTGAGCATCTCACAGTAAGTATTTTTGGTGAAATGTGTTTAAACAAACCTCAGGAAGCTTCTTTCTTTACTGCAGCTGGTAGGAGAAGCACAAGAGTGAAGAGATAATAGTTGTCTCCTTTCCATTTCTAGTCCATGTTCACACTTCATTTCATGAGGGATGAACTTTCCTGGACTTCCTGGTGAAAGTCATCCTTCTCTTAAAATTACTTGAATCTAGAAAATAAGAGAGAACGGTCATGTGGTTTTTACTGGTAGGGTAGACACCACTAGTAGAGAGGCAGAGGCTGTCTGTGTGCTGGTAAGTCTGGGAGGCTTAGGGATTCTCCCAGAACAGTTTGAGGGTCCAGTGGATCCATGCCAATGGGGTAGCACAAAAGCAGGGCCCAATATTTAGCATCAACAGATTCGGGAAATGCCAAATGTCCAATGTCTAATGTCAAATGTTCTGGGAGCCATTTTTATTGGCTTCCTTGGACTTTTATTGTCTTGGTCAGCTTAAAGAGAAAGTGGTGCCATTCTTTAGTGTGCCCATATGACATTTGTTTAGAGATGGGTTATCAACTTCAAGTTCAATAAGCAAAGTTCATAAAAGGATTTGATGAAACGTTAATTCTGAATGATTGGATACTGTGAAGGATACTGCAGGTTGGGATTTTATGCACTTTTCCAAAGGTTCTCTGGAAAACTGACTCTGAGAATTTTGTGAGCAGGAGTATTTGAGAATGTGAAAGCAGCTGAAGTGGGTATATATCAGGAAATGTGGTGCACAGTGGATGGTTTCAGCCAATATGGTCCTTCAGAATTGTCATCATTCAGTACAAACCCCTTGTTCCCAGAGTGGAGCTGGTATCCTGGATAAAGCTGCTCACTGTAGCCTTAGACAATTCCTGGGAAGAGACTGGGCTCGTTTCCAACAGCAGTGAGCAGCGGAGCTACACACCTCATTTGGAAGGAACATCTGGCAGGTGCTTCACAGTTTTGAGGACCAAAGTGTTTCTGGGAAGTGGGGAGAAATGAGGAGCAGGGGGTTTCTATCCATCTTGGGTTGCTTTAATATGGAAATATGAGTCCATCTGAGAGGGCTTTCCCTCCTGTCCAATATCTTATTTCAAGGTGTCGCTTGGACACATAAGGTTTCACCACTCGACTTAGTCTTATCCCACCCTTATCTCCAACCTCAAGGACTCCAAAGAGAAGGGACAGCAGCCCCAATTTCCTGTCAGTCTGTTCCCTCTGTATCATGAGCCCCTTGAGCCAGGCACTCCCAGGCACCAAATGCCCATTGCCCTTGGTTTCTTCCTCGTCACTCCATGCCTCCGAGTGTGCTAGTGTCCAGCTTCTCTCTATGTGCTTATGTAGGTGTCTGGTGACCTTCCCGGTTGTAAGACAAAATTAGAGACCACATTGGCCTCATCTCCAAACCACTCTCATCTCCAGTAGGTAATCAGAAGCACATTAGGAACTACGCAAGAGATGATAAAATTTGGTTTTATTTTTCTTTTTAAATGTTTGTTATAGGATAGGCAGCACAGTTATAATCGTGTTAGTGCTTATGGCTTTGATGTGCAAAGTTTCTGTTTCTTCACCAAGAGAAAAGTACCTCCATGACTGGCCTATGTCTTTTCTAGTCCGTCTCTTTTCATTCTTATTTGACTGGTGACTTATGTGTCCATTGGTTACAGTTTTTATGCATTTAGCAAGCATTTGTGGAGTATGTATATATGCTAGGACTTATGACAAAAGCTGAGAAAATAGAGTAAATAAAATGGATAATACTCCTAATATTGCATATTTCACATTTAACCATTCATAGAAAAGCAATAAACAAATCAACAAACTGCTTTGAAGAGTGCTGCCAAAAGACACAGAAGTAATATGCGTACACTGGAGGGAGTGGGGATAATTAGACAACTGACCGAGGTGGAGCCTGTGGAGGAGGATCTGAGCTAGGAAGACCCTCATGTCTAGGAAGAGCTAGACATGAGCAAATGTAAGAAAATCCATCGGACCTGCCAGAGTGAATACCATAAGGTAGACAGGAACTTGGCAGGTTTGCACAACAAAAGAATTTGTGAAACTAGATGGTTGTGAGTAAGAAGGAAGGGCAAGAACCTAAGCTGAGAGACAAAACATGGGCCAGATAATAGGGGACTTTACACTGACTCAATCACAGTATTTCCCAAAATGTGCAATGCCCTTCATGGTGGGGTCCAGCTCTCAGGGGTGGCATCTATGCAAACACTTTCATTGCAATAATTATAAATTTACTGTGCAGTATATTAGAAAAGCATATATAATTAACACATCAAAACGCTGGTTTCCCAGATTTTATTATTCAGGTGAAACTAAATGAAGTGAATTGACTTAAAGCCATATTGTCAATTATCATTACAGGTGTTGGGCAGATGGAGCAAAAATCTCAAAAGCGTTGTTTTCAGAACTGAGTTTAAGAACACAGTGTTTTCCAATTAAAAACAAGAGGGGGCCTTTCTCAACCTTTAATATATTCCCCTGCAGGCTGCTCAGAAGTAGAGAGCAAGGAGTTGCCCTGGTGTGCCATAGAAGGCCTATTGTTCTCCAGATGTACCCTCCCACTAATTCTATGGATTTATCTCAGAGCAATAGTGACTGTCTTTCCAGTCCACAGAGGTGTGGCTGAGACCCTATAGGAATGACCACCAGCAAAATGAGAGAAGAGGGATATACAATGGGTGTTCCTTCCAGCAGGATTCTGTGTCCTTCCCACTTCCATGCTCCCTGAAAAATGCCAAGGGCTCCACTGGAAAGGGTATGGTGAAGATCCAAGTTGGCAGGAACATGGGGATCAGAATCACATTGGGAAAGAAACTCCCCCACTAACTCAAAGCATTTTTAAGAGGCCTATGTTTTCAGTCACTGGTTGCAGACATGAATTAATGCAGATCTGGTATCTTTACCTTTGGGGGCAGTACCACATCAAAAGCAAACAGCTGAAGAGATGTCATGGAACTGGCAGAGAAGAAAGGAGTTGGGTGGAAGTAGAATATATTATCCTTTAAAAATATATTCAAAAGGCTGCTTCGCACGAGGGATTGGTATGCTCTAACGGATGTAGCCAATAAGAATTACAAGCAGGGTCACCATCATTATCTAGGAAATGATTCTAAACCAGGATGGAACAAGCTGCCCAGCACAGTCAGGCATGAAGTGTTCAGACTGTTTCAGTGGCAGCCCCAAGACAAAAATTATAAAGAGGCCTGGAAGCAAAAGGGTTTGCATTGGCTAGAAGGGTGGTCCCAGGACCTGAGATCCTTCCTTCTCTCCCATCTCTTGCACTTGGGGAGGGAGGATAAGAACAGAGATGACAGGGAAAAGCCACCTGGAGCAATGTCCCTCAAACAAATAACACAAGTAATTGAGGTGCCCGAGAGAGCGTCCCCACAAAATGATGACAAAGGAAATCTTAGTCAAAAGTTGCTGGCTGCGAAGGTCTCAGGATCAAGTACATGTGGATAAACAATGAAGCATGCAAAAGGAAATGAGAAGGTACAGCAAAATGAAAAGTCAAGGGCCAGAGCGATAGTCCAGTGGGTAGGGCATTTGACTTGCACGCAGCCGGCCCATGCCGGCCTGGGTTCGATCCCCGGCATCCCATATGGTCCCCCAAGCACCGCCAGGAGTAATTCCTGAGAGCAGAGCCAGGAGAAACCCCTGAGCATTGCCGGGTGTGACACACAAAACAAAACAAAAAAAAAAAAGTAAAAGTAAAAAAAAATTATATAAAAAATCTAAGACTAGAGGGAAAGATCATATGATCAGGCTTTTAATTTGGGGGAAGGAACATAGGCGATCCATCACTGCCAGGAGAAAGTAGAGCATTCCCAGTAGGAAAAGAGCTTTGGCCAGCCACCAAGGGTGCTGGAACCCACACTGGCCACCACTGCCTTAGAACCTGGGCAGTAAATTCCTCGAATTTCCCTGGACCACACAGACAGTGGGAGATGGTCCTAAATATTCCCCCCATTCCAGCAGTCACAGGAGATGAGAACTTCAGATTCTCTGGGGTTTAACCTCTGTCTTTCCTTTGGGCGCACCTTTCCTGACCTCACTCATGACCCAGTTTGGAGGAATCCTCCTCCTCTCTTTCCCAGATGACTGCCAAGACCTCCTGTTTTCCAGTTCCCTCCATCCTATCTACTCTCAACTCCCAAGTGCTGCACCAAGAAAGGAGGTGAGTACACCATGTTCCTACTTATGAGAGCATCCTTCTAGGATCTAGTCCATGCTGGACATTATTGGGGACCATCCTCATGGTCAGCTTTTCCGCTGCTCTTCTTTCCAAAGAGCCCCTGGCTCACACACCAAATTGCTTGCCACTGCATTCATACAGTACAAACTTTGCTATATCTGTGCTAGTCCTTGTTTCCAAGGTTCTTCCCCATCTTGTGTGCTGGTGGTAGGTATAGGAGCGATCTAACCCAGTCTGTGTAATAAGGGACTGCTTTGTTTATAGGAATAAGTACTTACAAAACTCTTCTTTCATTATCACTTTGCACTGGCAGTTCTCAGTGTGGATAGTGATAAAAACACTCCTCATTCTAGCAGTTTGCTGTGAACCCCTTTGCAGTACACCAGCAAATGGAAGCCCCCCATCTACCCACCCATCCACCCACTTAACTTTTCAATCCAGCCCAGGTGTCACTGTATGGGCACATTTTTTTGACCCTCTATTCCTTCAAGTTCCACTCACTAAATTAATGCATTTCTTCTCTAGGCTGCACACTTTTCTGTTTAGCTCTGTTTTCTTTATTACGTGCATTTCTCTCCCACTTCTTTCCAATTCTGAGAGTCTGTCTCTACCAGGGAGCACTGAATTCCTTGTCAGTGTCTTTCTAAAACTTACAATGGTACCTGGGATGCCGTGGGACTTCAGAAAATGTGTCTTAAATGAGGGATGAGCACAGTTTGAGCTCTTCTGCACACTCACTTAGGCATGATGAGTTTCCAAGTCACAAAACCAATTAAAAGCCCCCATTTATGTTTAGAATGTTGCAGCAGGTCAAGTGGTAATGTTCTGGCTGGAGCTGTTCTCCTTGCTGGGGCATGACAGGAAGGTGTTTGGGTGGTATTGAAATGACTCACTGCCCCGGCAGCTTAACAGGATTACCAAGGGGCTCTCGTTGCTCAATGAAGCATGGTGGGAGCCCAGCTGTGCCAGCCAGGTCAGAAGCTGAGGGTGTTATCTGTGTGACTGTTTCCCTGGTGCTTTGAGCCAGAGGAAATGTAGTCACTGCATCCCTCAGCAGAAAGAGAAAATTCCCGAAGGAGCGTAGCACATCCCTTCCTCTGCCCATCTGTTTCATCCCCTCTTCTCCCCTCCAGATTCCAGGAAGGCTACCTGGGAGGAAACTGGGATAATATCCGGGATGACCTTATCTTTCAGACAATGAAGCTGAGATCCAGAGGAAAAATACGTGCTTCTCAAGGCCATATATCCTGCAAGTGACAGACTTGAGACAGGGGTGAATCTAAAATTATCATTCCCTGTCTAACAAAGAAACAGTAGGATCTGGAAGCAGAGAAGGCAGGGAGAGTCCATTCACACCTGATTTTCATGTAATTGATATGCCTCTTTAGAAAACCAAAAATGAAGTGAGAGTCATATCATCTAAAATAAACCTTTTTGTATTAATTAATTAAGTTATTTATTTATTTGACTACAGGAGTATGCTACCCATGCGGCAGAGCCTGGCAAGCTACCCGTGTTGTATTTGATATGCCAAATACGAGTAACAATTATAGATCTCTGCTCCGAATGGATTGAGGCTCTTTTATGTTCCTGGAGCAATCAGATGCCCTTGGGCTCTACTAGCATGAGACAGGACATATGGAGATGTTAATGGGGCCCGCTCAAGTAAATCGATGATGAACAGGAAGACAGTGATACAGTGATTTATTTATTTATTTATTTGGTCATACCCACTGGTGCTTAGGGGCTACTCCTGCTTCATTCTCAGTGGTTCCTCCAGTAGAGCTGGAAGATTATACAGTGGCAGAATTGATCCCAGGCCTCCTACATGCAAAGTGTGTGGCTCAGTCCATTGACCTCTCTCTCTGCAAAATGAACCATTGAAACTTGCAGTTCAGGAACATTTTGCTCCCAAACAAATATTGGTTCAAAAGCCCTAATTACGACGGTCACAAATGAACATTTGCAAATAAGGCAGACCCTGCAATGGCACCCAGGTCTATTCTGCTGTTGAAAGTAGAGAATATATTCAGTCACATCCTTCCTCAGAGTGTAATAAACCTCTTCTCTTCTGCTCAGCTGCCAGGTGACACTATTTTCTAGCTGTGAGCACTGAGCCAGACTTAGAGCTCAGTCCGACGCAGACAGCTTCATATCCCAGGGAATGCTGCTGCTTCTTAAAGGCTTGTCCCCTATTGCCAAGTCATCTTTCCCTTGACTCCGATCCTAAGGAAATCGACAAAGGCACAAAGCAAAAATATCCTAAACATTCTTTACAAATTTATCCATAACACTAAGCATCTGGAGATATAAAATTGAACAATAGGTAAAGAAATGAATTGTGAATCATTGCAATGGCATTTCTGGAGGCCATAAAATAGAGACTGGAGCAATATGGCAAGTGCTTATTATATTAAGTGAAAACACAGATCACAAATAGCATTTTCAATAGTTTTGCAGCTATACGAAAATGTACATTATATACGGACTTGAAGATTGAAGGGGTTTGCAGGGGCTGGGTTGTCACAGAAAGACTAAAGATCCACAGTTAACCTTTCCTGCACTGTTACCTTTTATATAATCTTAGTATTTTAGCAAGTTCAAACAGGGGTTCTTATTGAGCTGTTCCTCTTTGTCCATTTTTCCCACAGAATTACATTTTATTCAGCTTTACCTATTGATATATTTATAATTCAGTTTGTGCTGACTTGTCCCTACCTCATTGTGTAGAGCCTTCTGTAAGTGAAAACCACACGATATTGGGCAAGGAGGGTCTAAAAGATTAGGTTGCCGCCTGCAGTTGCTTGGGTGATGTTTAATGACACTGCATTGGATGTAGCACTGTGTGCTTACAGACGCAAGATCCATTTTCAGTTTGGACTCTGATCAGAAAGAGACTCTTCCCACCAAAGACATTTTAAAATTCTTCCCAGCAACCGGCCAGCAGAGACCCAAGCTGCCAGAACTGATGAATTCTGATCCTCACTGAGAATGTGCAGCCCCCGCGCCGTCATGAACAGATAGCATTTCTGCACGAGAGGTGAGCAAGACGGAATCCTCCAGGGTCCCCAAACAAGACAGAGATCAATTTTTTTTCTTTCAATAAATAAAGCAATTCTGTGTGACCAGAAGCGTTGGCAGTCGTGTGCAAACAGTGAGCAAGGCAGCATTCCTATGTAAACATCAGTAAGGAAGAGCTCCCATGTGATCAGCGGGGGAATGTCAGTGATCCTGTGCAATCGTGGAGCAGAGCAGTGATCCTGTGTGATCAGAGCTAGGCTGTGCTTCTGGGCAATACGTGAGCAAGACGGCAATCCTGTGCAATCATCAGCAGGGGGCGGTTCTGTGTGATCACAGAGAAAAGCAGTGATACTGTGGAATGATTGAGCAAGACAGGAATTCACCAATGTTCCTGTGTGATAGGTGAGTAGAGCACAAGCACTCAGCAGCTGCGGCAAGTGAGAGACTGCCGGTCCAGGAAAACACAGACAGACTAAGTTTTCTCTGTGATCAGAGAGCAGATGCGTAGGATCAGTGATGTGCATATAAATGTGGTCAGGTTATGAGAAACTAGGGGAATAGG
Organism: Cryptotis parvus; assembly: GCA_021461705.1. NCBI lineage: Eukaryota > Metazoa > Chordata > Mammalia > Eulipotyphla > Soricidae > Cryptotis > Cryptotis parvus. The sequence continues at coordinate 88,884 of JAJIBD010023166.1, read as the reverse complement.
GCCCAGAGGGAGCAGAGATAACACTCTAAGGATTTTTCCCTTAGCCGCCTGAATGCCAGCTCCATCCTCTTCCCTGACCCACAACTCACAATTTAACTTCCATATAATTCCTTTCTACAGTATCCCATAGTGGATGCCATTTAGGCCTTATCCTATAGAACGTATCCAGGCATACCCACACATTTTCTTAAAGGGCCAGGCTAAAAGAAATAGGAGATCATTCTAGAGATATCTGGATATCACATGTGGAATCTCTGACCTGATCCCAGGTAGGCAAACTAGGGGAAACCGCTGGCCCTAGAGTATCCTGTTTGGATAGACTTGATTCTTTCTGAAAGAACTATGTCTACTGGTAAAGGAACTCTTTGATCATTGACAACAAAGTAAAAAAGATACAGGAGAAAATGATAACCGAGGACTGCTTTCAGGCAGGGCATCAGGATAACAGGAAGGGGGTAATGAAAAACCTGCACAGGCAGATTTGCCAATGACATTTTCTTTTATTTTTTAATATTTTATTATACGACCATGAGTATACAATTACAAAGATGTTCATGTTTGGGCTTCGGGTCATACAGTGTTCCTGCACCCATACCCCCCATCAGTGCCCATTTCCCCTCCACCAATAACCCCAGCTCCTCCCCTCCCCCTAGCCTGCCTCTATGGCAGGTTCTTTTCTCCTCTCTCTCTCTCTCTCTCTCTCTCTCTCTCTATCTTTCTCTCTTTCTTCTCTTACACATTGTGCACTGCAATATATACATTTACAAGTTATCCAGTGTATCTTTTTGCATATATTCAATGTTCGATTCTAGGTTGGTATTATAATTTTTTGACAATTATTAGCACACTGTTCCCTTCTACCTAACCTCTGACTCCCACACACTTGTGGTAGATTCCACCTTTGACAAGGCCTCCCTGATTCATGTTTTGCCTAACATTGATATTGGTATCATAATATATATGTATGTATGTATGTATATATATATGTATATATACATATATATATATTTATGTCATGCAAATAAATGCAGTCAACCAATGATATTTTCCTAGTTGAAAATGAGGACTGAGGGGACGGAGCGACAGTATGGTGGTTAGGGCTTTGCCTTGCATGCAGCCAACCCAGGTTTTATACTCGGCATTCCATATGTGCCTCCGAGTACCCCCAGGAGTAATTCCTGAGTGCAGAGCCAGAAGGAAACCCTGAACCTAGCTGGGTGTGACCCAAAAAAAGCAAAAAGCAAAAAGAAAAGGAAAATGAGGACTGAGGCTAGAGGAGAGTGTAGTGGTACATTGTGTTAAAAAATTAAAGGACATCAAGGGCCAGAGGGATACCTCAGGGGTCAAGTTGCTACTTTGTATGTGACCAATCGTGGTTAGATCCATGACATCACACGGTCACTTGAAAATTGTCATATGCAGTCCTGAGGTCCCAAGCGCTGCTGGCGTGCCAAGGTGTCTCTGACTCTGCAGGCCCCAGCGACTCTACGCACTTAGACGCTAGCATGAACCACTGGCCAGGAGTCTCACTTGTGAGCTGTCTCCCCAAAATAATTCTACTTATTTAGTTATAAATATTAACAGGATTCTTGCCTTACATCATAAGAGCATACCCATCTTGAATTTGATTTGAAATTCACCCTTTGGAGTTATTTTCTTACCATAAAATACTCACAAATTCTCTTATGGGGAAGAAAACATTGCACAAACTAAGCACAAGTATATGACTAGAGGTGGAGGTGAAAAGCAAAGGCCCGGCTCCCAAGTTGTATTCTTGTCTAAACTAAATCTAAAGTGAGCCTCGTTACTGGAGGATCAGGGAGCTGCCAGGTCTCCCACAGATGTAGGTGGATGACGATTTGCCATAGAAACTCACAGCATAAACCTCCTCGGGCCCAGGCCCTGTGGCCACAAGAGAGAAGCCTGGTGTGAAGGTCAAGGCCGCTCCTCCCATTCCGCCGAGGTCATGTTCACAGTGGTCTGAAGACCACCTGACTGGCCAGCGCCAAGGCCAGACATGAAGCTCACTGCTGTACGCCTGGGTGTTTGGCAGAGGCATGACTCAGGCCAGCTTCTTCCAATAGTTGGAACAGCACCGCCCTTGGGCTCTACAACACATCCCGACCAAGTCAAGGTTAAAGGACAGAGGGGTCACTCCACAGACACTTGAATCAAGTGTGGGTTAGGCGTCGAAGGCATGAATAGCAGCTGGTTTCAAAAGAGAAGGGAAGACAGCCGCAGAGAAAGGAACAGGAGAACGCCACCAGCCTGTGAGCTGAGGGCAAGCTAAGCGTGGGAAGAGAGGTCTCGTCAGCAGCAGGCTTCTCGTGAGGAGATGAGCTCATGATACCTCAGCCCTTTCTTTTTCTTTTGTTCTTTTGTGTAGTGGGGTTTTGTTTGTTTGCTTGTTTGTTTCTTTTGGCAGGGGAACTGGGCCAACTGGCTGTGCTCAAGGCTTACCCCCTGGTACTGTGCTTGGGGTTCAGTCCTGCTGGTGCTCAGGGACTGAAGTCAGATCAGCTACATGCATCTATTCAGAAGTGCTCTCTCTCCCACCTCTGTCTTCCAATTCCACCTATTTTTTTAATAATCTCTTGGGTTCTAAAACTACATTGGGTTTCTGACTCCACACTGAACAGAATTACATGTGTTTGGAAACCCTCAGTGTAGAAAAAGGAAATGAAAACAAAGCCGTCGTCCCCACTCCTCTCCGGGGGCTGGTTCTTTGCACACATTTGGAAGGTTTCGGGCCTTAAGACCTAGAGAAACATTTCTCCACCAGCGATTGTCTAGCCACCTGTTTGTGGTCCTGTGGATCTTCCAAGGGGCCACGATGAAATCATGGGAATGAGGGGGTCATGGCATGAGAATAGGAGACTGCCTTGGAGGACAGGGTGACAAAGGGAAGTAAACAAAGTGGGAAGGGGGCCATGATAGAAAAAGGTTGAGAAAGTGAGATTTAGAGAGATTTGCCTCTAGGCTCTGTGATGGAGCCTCTGGCCTGCCCCAGAGGATTCTGGGTAAGGAAACATTGCTGACCTTCTTCACAGTAATGAGGCAAAGGCGCCAGCTTCCTTGTTATTTGTAATTAGGCTCTTAGATCACAATGCCTCAGTCACTGCCAAGGGCATGATTTTCTTACATGCCAGAACTTTCAGTGGCTCTGGGCTGTTTGCTGGTTCATTTTCCATGTAATCAGGGCCATACTTTACAGTGTTTATTTATTTATTTATATTTTTGCTTTTTTGGGTCACACCTGGCAATGCTCATGTGTTATTCCTGGCTCTGCACTCAGGAATTACTCCTGGTGGTGCTAGGGGACCATTTGGAATGCCGGGAATCGAACCCGGTCAGCCAACATGCAAAGCAACGCCCTACCCGCTGAGCTATCGCCTGGCCCCTTCCACAGTGTTTAGAGGGCATGTGTTGGTTGGATTTGAACCCACACAAGCAAAAGGCCTGTGATCCACCACTTGAGCACATGCCCAGCCCTGTCTCTGTTTGAGTCTCCCTCTTCACTAGACCTTCAAGGCCTCCTCCCCGGTAGTCACACCCAGTCATGGGCATCTCTCCACAGGTACAAGCAAGTCCCGAAGTTTTCTCAACTGCACTGGCTCTGGTGTCAGCCCCTCCCCTAGAAACCATTTCCCCACTTTTCAGTATCTCTCCAAAGAACGCTTTTAAAACTTGGAACTTTTCTTCCTCTCAAATGCAATCTAGACAAGACCTTTCCTCTCTCTCCATGGCGAACACCTACCTCATTCTGAGGAACGGCCTCCTTTTTCTCTGTGATTTCCTTAAGGCTCCTAACTTTCTCCTTTGCTTTTGGGTCATCTTAGCTTTTTCCTCAGGGGCGCCCATGATAGTGACTGGGGTTGAGATGGGCGGGGGAGCGGCACAGAGGTGACTTGTAGGTACAAGCATGACTGGCTTAAGGGGCCAAGTCTAATGGTTACAGGACGAGCACGGGCTGGCTGCAGGCTGCGCAGGGTGCTTTAGGTAGAGAGCTGGACTGGCTGACCTGTTTCCTAGTGCTCCAGGGTTTCATGCGCTGGTGAATCTATGAATAGTCACAGCAAAAGGCCACACTAAGCATCTTTTGCTTCTCCTCCCCCCAGTCTCGGGTTTAGGGAGATGCCTTAGGGATCAATGCCCTAAATCTTCCTTCATGGCACATTGTGCAAAAGCCTCCTTCCAGGAGCTGACTAATGCCCGCAGTCCTCCCCAAAGAGCTCCCTGGGCTTTCAGTACACGCTGTGTTTTTCCTCTGCGCCTTCCGACTCTCTCAGGCCCTCTGGCCTCCCTGGCACAGGTAGAGCCTCTGAAGAGAGTTGTCCTTCTCCTCGGAATTATCCCGGGCTCCTGCCCTCCTCCAGGAGGTGGAAAGACACCAGATCTCAGTTTCCTCCTTCCCACTCTGTCTGGAGGCAGGCTGCTGCGGCCCTGCCACAGAGTTCTGTGATCACAAGCAGAAGATGGAAGGAGACAAGGGAAGGGCGCGCAATCCTTTTACACACACACGCTGCAGGGGAAAGAGGGAGAATTCGCCTTGAGCCTATTTGGGGCTAATTTGGCATCAAAGAGCAAGGAGGCCTGGAATGTTGCCAATGCTTTGTTTTGTTTTGTTTTGTTTTGTTTTCCTTTCCTCCAATCAGCCCAGGGCGTGGGGGAGTGGGAGGGCACAGAGCCTGGGGGACTGCAGACACACTAGGGGTGACAGAATGCTGAGCCTGCAGAAGTCGCCCATTGAAAGCTGCTGCGCTCCACCGCTGGGCGGGTGGCACCCCTGCTCTAGCACCACAAGGGCAGCTCTGTCCTGTGGGCACAGGGCTCCATCCCAGCCCCACTGGCGGAGAGAAAACAACATTTCCTTATAAGGCCCTGACCGTCTTGCCAAGGCTGGACGCTCAGCACACTGTAGCTTTCCATTCTCCTCACTCAGTCCAGTGCAGGCCTTGAATGTAGCCCTTGTTGTCAAGCCCCTCCTCTCATCCAGAGCCCCCCCCCACACCCCCCCACCTACTTCCATTCCCTGCCAGAGCCAGCCCCACTGAGCTGGATAAACAGCCAAGAGGCCTCCCCCATGCAGGGCCTGCCTGTCTCAGGCCTGCTGGAGGCAGCACAGGGTAGCAGAAACAGCAACAGGGACACAGCCAGCCTTACCTGCGTCTGTGACCAGAGTGCTGACTCCTGAGAGTCTGCGTCTTCTGGCAAAATAAGGATGTGATTGCCACAGTCTTAGTGGCAATACTTTGCGTGGCATGAAAAGTCCTTTCTGGGGGCCGGGCGATAGCCCAGTGGGTAGGGCATTTGTCTTGCAGGCAGCCAGGCCTGTGGCGGCCTGGGTTCGATCCCCGGCATCCCATATGGTCCCCCGAGCACCGCCAGGAGTAATTCCTGAGTGCAGAGCCAGGAGTAACCCCTGAGCATTGCCGGGTGTGACCCAAAAAGCAAAAAAAAAAAAGTCCTTTCCAGACAGGGTATCTTCTTAGCTTAACCTCTGTTTGCTACCCCCATGACTAGTCTCTTGAAACTTCTAGTCAGACCCACACTCCCCACACTCTATGTATGTACCTCCACCTGCCCACACATACACACACACGAACCCTGCCTGTTTAGCCTGCCTGGACTTTGTGCATATGGAGTGATGGAATGGCCACAGCCATGTGTTTGGAAAAACCCCGTCTTGAGCCACCCCCCCCCATCCTAAGTTACCTTCTTCCTGTCTTCAGAAAATGGAATTCTTTTTCTTCTTTTTCAATGTTCAGAGACATTCCTAAGTAGCCTTTCTAGGGTGGGAGTCATAGTACCGTGGAAAGGGGCATTTGGCGTTGCACCTAGCCGACCTAGGTTAGATCCCAGGCATCCCATATGGTCCCCCAAGCACCACCAGGAGTAATTCCTGAGTGCAGAGCCAGGAATAACCCCTGGGCATCACCAGGTATGATCCCAAAAGAGCCTTTCTTTTATTTATTTTTTTGTTTGTTTAAGGAGACTGTGCTTAGAGCTTACTCCTGTTTCTGTGCCAGGAATCACTCCTGGTGGGCTTGTGGGACCATATGGCGTGCTGGAGATTGAGATTGGGGTAGCAATTGCAGCTATTTGTTTGTGTGCCTGCTCCTTTGTTCAGATGGTAAAGTGCCTTGGGGCTCAGATGGTCCATCCACTCCTCTGCATTCCTAGGCTACCCACAGAAGAAAGCACATAATTGGTGCTTCATGAGAAAGTGTTGCCTTAATGCCAGAATGTTCAATGTTGAAAAAGCTCAGAAGACTCTGTTTTGTCATGTCCACCAACTCCATAGACCTTATTGGTGCTGTTCACCTGTGAAGAGTTAGCAAGTTGCCTTATACCCAATTCTCTCAATAGGTTATCCAAACCTCTTCATTGTCCAATCTTCTATTCAGAATTCCAGCTTCATGATGACTCCTCAGGAGTTTGAAATATCTCACTAATACATCACTGGTTCTTAGGATAACAGTGCCAGGGAAAGGACCCAGAACAATAGCACAGCAGATGGGGCGTTTGCCTTGCACGGAGTCCAACCCAGGTTCCATCCCGGCATCCCATATAGTCCTCTCAAGCACCGCCAGGAGTAATTCCTAAGTGCAGAGCCAGGAGGAATCCCTGAACATTGCTGGTGTGACCCAAAAAACAAATAAACAAACAAAAAAACCGTGCCAGGGGAAAAGAGGGATTTGGGAAATCAGCCAATCATATCTACATCAAGCTCTTTAGTGCAGATATCACAAGGCCACACAATTTATACATGCTAGATTCCCTCCGTGTTCTTAGAGTAAAAAGAATCCAGTGGCTTTAGAGGTTAGAGGATGACAATCTCAGCATTATTATGATAAAGGAATTGAGTCCCTTCCAAGAAAAGTAGCTTACTCTGGAGCCTGGAGACAGTGGAATGTCAGAGCATGTGCCATGCATGTGTCCAATCCTGTTTGAGTTCACTCATCTCATGGTCATACAGCACCACTAGGTGCAGTCCCACGGGCCCCTGATTCTAGTTACGGTTGTCCAGGGATTCACCGGCATTGCATGGCCCAAATGCCATTACATGCTTGACCCCTAGCATTGAACATTGGCCCAGTGAACCACCAGAAGATCACTTGGGAGGTTCTCACTTCTGAAAGAAAAGAGAAGTGGCTTCCCTGCCAAACCCTCGTCAAGCACAAGATGCAGAGCACATTTTGGACCCATACCCACAAAAAAATATTTGGGGGTGGCACTTTGGAGCAAACCCAGTGATGCTCAGGGCTCGAGTGACTCCTGATAGAGCTCAGGAGATCATATGTAGTTCTGGGAAATTGAACCATGTTCGGCAGAATAGAAGGCAAGTACCTTAACCCCCACATGATTTCTCTGGTCCCACAATTTATCTATCTATAGAATGTCTTTATTTGCAATGCCTGGGATAGAGCTCAAGGCCTCATCCATGCAAGCCAGCACTCTATCGCTGAATCACAGCCCTCGTCCTGAGCCCATGAAACGTTGTCTCTGTGCAGTTTCCTGCTTAGAGCAGAATGATAGTAGAAGTAGCTGTATGTCTTGCCAAGCTAAGTCCTTATGGGTCTGGGATGTGTTCCGCCAAATAAGAATGTTAGTCTCCACCAGAACAAATCTTCCTGAAATGGGCATTCTGCGGATTATTGGGCCAGTGATTTGCAAGCACAGAACAGTTAAGTATTGTGGTGAGGCTCTATTCACTACGACCCTAGCAAAAATTTATATAGAAAAAACGAAATCTAATTCCAGGATGAAATGTCCTATTCTCCATCAAAGATTCATTTTCTCAGAGAGGATGTTTGGAGAGCAAAGCTCACACCTGATCATGAGCCCTGGACTAACACTATTTGCCACAGAGCCAAGTTCAGGATATATAAACTGGGCTTGCCTTGGACTCCAGCCAAGAGGATTTAGTTACTCAAATACCAAAGAGAACTTAAAAATTTTCTCCTGGAAGATGTCTAAGGGTGAACTGTGCAAGAAGGAGAAGTAGAAGGACACCTTGGGCAGGAGAGGGGACATGAACTTTTGTTCCTGACACCAACTGCGAAATCCACAGAAAAGTCTTTTCTAAGCCCATGACTTCTGGGTGATGAGGGAAAACTGATGAGGCTGCCAAGATCCAAGCCAGGAAGATTTAGAGTCTCTAAGCTTATGAATCTGAGAGATTCTGGCTCATTGGTGGTGAAAGCGACACAAGAGAATACCATGGAAATGGTTGTAAACCATGTTTCCCAGTTTTACAAACTCGTCATACTTACGAAAGGGTTTTATAGACAATAAGAAAAATCTCAACCTGAACACAGGACTAGTTATTAATAGAGAGTGCTTCCCCCAGGGTTGTTTATCTGGGTATAGAGGGGAAGGCTTTGTGCTTGACTGGGACCCTGTCCTGTTTGCTTCATCTCCTGCACCATCAAGGCCATTGCAACTGCTGATCATGCTCCAGGAAATTGTTTTTTTATTATACCACCGTGAGGCATACAATTACAAAGGTATTCATAATTGGCTCTTGGTAATACAGTATTTCAGCACCCATCCCTCCACCAGTGCCCCATTTCCACCACCAATGTACCCCACCCACTCCCACCCACCCCCCAGGCTGCCTCAACAGCAGGTAGCCCTGTTTCCTCTCTTTCTCTCTCTCTGTCTCTCTCTCTCCCTGTCTCTGCATCTCTCTCCCTCTTATTTTACACATTGTGGCTAGCCCTGCAGATATTTAAGATTATCACTTAAGTCTCTTTGTGTATATTCAATGGTGAGTTTTAATCTGCCATTACCATTTCCCACATTTAGTAAAACACTGGTATCTATTTATGTCCTATTAATGAATGCAGTAATTCTATATCTGTCCTTTTCCTTCTGACTAATTTCACTCAGCATGATAGCCTCCATGTCTATCCATTTGCAGGTAAATTTCATAATTTTATCTTTTCTGACAGCCACATAGTCTTCCATAGTGTAGATGAACCATAGTTTCTTTTTTTTTTAATTTTTTTATATATACCACCATGAAACAAAAGGTGTTCAAAATTGGTTCTTGGTAATACAGTACACCCAGTACCCATCCCTCCACCAGTGCCCCATTTCCACCACCAATGTACCCCACCCCTTCCCGCCCACCCCCATGCTGCCTTAATAGCAGGTACCCAGTTTCCTCTCTTTCTCTCTCTGTCTCTCTCTCTGTCTCTGCATCTCTCTCCTCTTATTTTACACATTGTGGCTAGCCCTGCAGATATTTAGAGTTTATCACTTAAGTCTCTTTGTGTATATTCAATGGTGAGTTTTAATCTGCCATTACCATTTCCCACATTTAGTAAAACTTGATCACTTGATCACTTGAATCCCGTTATTCATCGATTTGCTCAAGCGGGCGCCAGTAACATTTCCATTGGACCCTATCACGTGCCAATGTAGCCCAATGGCATCTGGTTGATTCAAGAATATGAAGAGCCTCTAACCGTTCCTTCAGGGTCTTTACAAGGAAGTCTGACCATCTTGTAGGTGGGCGGCCACGTGATCTTTTGATATCCCGTGGGATCCAGTCGGTAATGGCTCTAGTCCAGTAGTCGTCTCCAAATCACATTACATGTCCAGCCCATCTGATTTTCGATGCCTTGGCAAACGAGACAGCATCCCTGATTCTGGAATAGTGACGGAGGTCAGAACTCCGGATTCCTTCTCTCACTTGAGTGAGGCATGATATTCCAAGTATAGCTCTTTCGATTCCTCTCTGTGAGACCCCAATAGCATTCTCATCCTGCTTTCGTAGGGCCCAGGTCTCTGAGGCGTATGTTAATGCAGGGAGAATGGTGGAGTCAAAGAGATGTGCCCGGAGCCGGAGGTTCTTTGTCCTTTTAGCTATTTCTTCAATGCCTTTGAAGGCATTCCATGCCGCTCTCTTCCTCCTGCGCAGCTCAGGTTTAGGTCGTTCATCATGTTGATTTCTCGACCTAGGTACACATAACTGCTGCATTTAGAGATGTTTGTTCCATTGAGAGTGAATGGGGCCTCTGGAACTAGTTCATTCTTCATGAACATAGTTTTCTTTAGATTCAGCTGTAGACCTATCTTTCCACATTCTCGGTCAAAGTCAGCCAGCATTTGTGCTGCTTGGCTAATGTTTGGTGTTATTAGAACGATGTCATCAGCGAGCGGAGGTGATGTAGTTGAGAACCATCTATCTTCACTCCCATTCCTTCCCATTCTAAATGTTGCATGATGTTCTCGAGGCTGGCGCTGAAGAGTTTTGGTGAGATGGTATCACCCTGTCAAACCCCTCTTTTCACATTAATGATCACTTCTTTGTAGAATGGTGAGATCCTGGTGGTGAATCCGTAATACAGCTCACGAAGGATCTTGATGTATTGGGTTTGAACACCCTGTTTGGCTAGGGCTTCGATGACTGCTTCAGTTTCCACAGAATCAAAGACTTTCTGTAAATCAATGAACGTGAGACAGAGCGGCATCTTGTACTCCCTACAAACCTCAATAAGCTTGATTACCGTGTGGATATGGTGGATTGTGCTGAATCCTTTCCGGAAGCCTGTTTGCTCGCATGGTTGTCCTTCATCTAGTGTTCTGCTAATCCTGTTCAGGATGACTCGTGTAAACAGCTTGTAGATGACAGACAACAGGCAGATGGGGCGATAGTTGCCGATGTCATGAATGTCTCCCTTCTTGAACAGTAGAACTGTCCTGCTGGTTTTCCATTGGGAGGGCACCTTGCATTCGGACAGGTAGCGTGTGAAGAGCCGAGCTAGTGTATTGATGAGTACCGACGGCAGATGCTTCAGATGTTTGGGTCTGACTTTGTCTGGGCCTGGTGCTGTTCCCTTCTTTACCGACGAGATGGCCTGTCGGATTTCAGAAGGGAGAACGTTGGGAATGACATACCCATCCTGTGGAATTTGGTATGTGGGCAGGTGGATGTGGCTATCAAAGAGATTTGAGTAGAAGTCCTGGATAATCTTCTCCATTGCCTTTCTGGAAGATGTGATAGATCCATCAGGGCGTTGGAGGGCAGTCATCTTGGTCTTATAGTTGGCGAAGGACAGGCGGGCAGTGAAAATGCTTTTCCTGGCTTCTGCTGCATCTTCCAGTATTTCTGCTCTTCTGTCTTTGAGGTCTTCTTTTATCGCTTCTCTGCACTGTTTAGCAAGCTTGGATGTTAGCATTTGGTCTCCTGAAGCTCGCGCCTTGCCATGTTGGCGAATGAGCTCAAGAGTTTCTGAAGACAGGCATCCTTTTGTGTCTTTCTCTCTCTCAGCATTCTTCGCACAATCATGGAGGTGCTGAACCAGTCAGTTGTATTCTTCATCGATGTCGTCAATGAAGGTATCTTCCCATGTTGCTGCAATGGTGCCAAAGAGTTCCCAGTTGGTGGTCGTTCTGGGAGTTCTCTTCTTAAACATTGCAGCTTTTTCTCCCCGTTACGGGAAGTAAAATTTTGCACGAAGGAGACGGTGGTTCGATCCTGTTTGGAATTTGGGGACGACAGCTACATTGGTCAGACAAAGCCGTCGATTGAAGATGATGTGGTCAATTTCATTGTGGAACTATCCACCAGGAGATTCCCATGTCCAACGTTTGGCTTCAGGTTTCTGGAACTGTGTGTTCCCATGAATGGTCTTGGTGGACATGATGAACTCAGATAGTCTCTCACCCTGTTCGTTCCATTCTAGGCCATGGGTCCCGATGTGGAGTTCTTCAGCCGATCTCCTTGGTCCTGCTATCTTGGCATTAAAATCACCAACTATGATCTTGTAGAAGGTGTGATCTTTTTTATAGAACACCTCCAATTCCATGTAGAATTTCTCAATTTCATCTTCTTTGTATGTGGATGTTGGTGCGTAGACAATGAAGATAGAAATTGCTGGCAGTGGGCCACATCTCTTCAAGTGTAATAGTCCTATTCAGTTTGTAAGGCATTCAAATGAATCAATGTTTACGGCCATGTTCGTGTTGACAAGGACACCAACGCCACCGATGCCTCTTTCATCGCATGTTCCAAGGACTTCTCCAGTCGCATGTTCCAAGGACTTCCAATTCTTCTCCAGTGTCAAATACAGCATGATGCAACTGACGCCTCCTCATCTCAGTCAGACCAATGATGTCGTACTTGATCTTTCTTGCTTGCAGCATCAGATCCTCAATATATGCTTCCGATGCCAGTGTGCGTGCATTGAAAGTACAGACAGTCATTTTAGTCCTTCTTCGTTTTGGCAGCCTAGGATGGCCATGAAATTTTGTCTGGCACTGCTTTTTGCCTTTCTTACTGCTGCCATATTAAGGGCTCTTTCGGGGTCAGGAAAATAAACATTTCTGTTACTGGATTTGGCATATCGAACACGCATCGGACAGCTTGCCAGGCTCTGCCATGTGGTCGCTATATTCTCATTAATTTGTGGGACTCTCTCAGAGTGGTGGGTACACCTTGCTGGCAGCCATCTTCACAATCCACACTCTGCAGCAGGTAAGATCTCCACCAGCAGACTAATCCAGTCTCCAGTCCCCAGATTAATCCCGTCTCCAGCCTGGCTTGTCAGAAACCCAGCCTACAAGGACCCACCACGCAGATACCCGCCCTTCAGAGGAGAGTATTTCAAGCGCAGGAATGCTCGAGCCTAAGACACAGGGTACACCCGGCAGAGCAGAAACCAGCTTTCCCCCAGAGCAACCGCGCAATTTTACCTCCAAATTACCGTAAATATTCAACCCACCACTCTGAGAGAGTCCCACAAATTAGTAAAACACTGGTATCTATTTATGTCGTATTAATGAATGCAGTCATTCTATATCTGTCCTTTTTCTTCTGACTAATTTCACTCAACATGATAGTCTCCATGTCCATCCATTTGCAGGTAAATTTCATAATTTCATCTTTTCGACAGCCGCATAGTATTCCATAGTGTAGATGAATCACAGTTTCTTTAGCCAGTCCTCTGTTCTCGGGCATTTAGATTGTTTCCAGATTCTAGCTATAGTGAATAGCGCAGAGATGAATAAAGAAGTACAGATAGTGTTTCTGCTATGTGTTTTTTCGGTCTCTAGGGCATATTCCCAGGAGTGCTATTGCTGGATCAAATGGGAGCTCAATATCTAGTTTTCGGAGGAATGCCCATATTGTTTTCCAAAAGGGCTGGGCCAGTCGGCACTCCCACCAACAGTGGATCAGAGTCCCTTTTTCTCCACATCCATGCCAGCACCGGCTGTTCCTGCTGTTTTGGATGTGTGCCAGTCTCTGTGGTGTGAGATGGTATCTCATTGCTGTTTTGATTTGCATCTCCCTGATGATTAAAGATGAAGAACACTTTTTCATATGCCTTTTGGCCATTCGAATTTCTTCTTTTTTGGAAGCTTCTGTTCATTTCTTCTCCCCATTTTTTGATGGGGTTGGCTGTTTTTTTTCTTGTGGAGTGCTACCAGTGTCTGATATATCCTGGATATTAATCCCTTGTCAGATGGGTATTGGGTGAATATCCTTTCCCACTCTATGGATTGTCTTTGTATCTTGGTCACCGTTTCTTTTGAGATGCAGAAGCTTTTCAATTTTATATAATCCCATTTGTTTATCATTGCTTCCATTTGCTTGGTCAGTGGTGTGTCGTCTTTAAAGATACTTTTCGTTTCGATGTCGTAGAGCGTTTCTCCTATGTTTTCTTCGATGTACCTTATAGATTCATGTCTGATATCGAGATCTAGAATACATTTTGATCTGACTTTTGTGCATGGCGTTAGAAGGAGGTCTAAGTTCATTTTTTACACGTAGCTGCCCAGTTTTCCCAGCACCATTTGTTGAAGAGGCTTTCTTTGCTCCACTTAATATTTTTTGCTCCTTTATCGAAGATTAAGTGGTTGTATATTTGAGAGTGTGTTTCTGGATATTCAGTTCTATTCCATAGGTCTACGGGTCTGTCTCTATACCAATACCACACTGTCTTAATTACAACTGCTCTGTAGTAGAGCTTGAGGTTGGGGAAAGTGATACCTCCCATATTCTTTTTCCCAAGGATTGCTTTAGCTATTCGTGGGGGTTTATTATTCCATACAAATTTCAGGAGTGTTTGTTCAATTTCTTTGAAGAACATCATGGGTATCTTTATAGGGACTGCATTGAATCTATATAAAGCTCTTGGGAGTATTACCATTATGATAATGTTTATCCTTCCAATTCATGAGCAGGGAATGTGTCTCCATTTCCTCAGGTCTTCTTTTATTTCCTGAAGTAACGTTTTGTAGTTTTCTTTGTAGAAATTCTTTATATTCTTTGTCTAACTGATTCCTAGGTATTTGATTTTCTGCAGCGCAATTGTGAATGGGATAGTTTCTTTAATGTCCTTTTCTTCTCTTTCACTGTTTGCATATAGGAAGGCCATTGACTTTTTGGGGTATTGATTTTGTACCCTGCTACTCTACTATAGGAATGTATTATTTCTAGGAGCCTCTTGGTAGAGAGTTTCGGGTTTTCCGGTATAATATTATGTCATCTGCAAATAGTGATAACTTGGCTTCTTCCCTTCCTATCCAGATGCCCTTAATGTCTTTTTCTTCCCTGATTGCTATGGCAAGTACTTCCAAAACTATATTGAATATAATTGGTGAGAGTGGGTAGTCTTGTCTTATCCCTGATCTTAAGGGGAAGGCTTTCAGTTTTTCCCCATTGAGAATGATGCTCACTGTGGGCTTGTAGTAGATGGCCTGGATTACATTGAGGAAGGTTCCTTCAATCCCCACTTTACGGAGAACTTTTATCATGAACGGGTGTTGAATCTTGTCAAATGCCTTCTCTGCATCTATTGATATGATCATATGGTTTTTATTTTTCTTTTTGTTGATATGATGTATTATGTTGATTGACTTGCGGATGTTAAACCATCCTTGCATTCCTGGGATGAATCCCACTTGGTCATGGTGTATAATCTTTTTGATGACTCCTTGGAATCTATTTGCTAGTATTTTGTTGAAGATCTTAGCATCTGTATTCATCAGGGAGATTGGTCTGTAGTTTTCCCTTTTTGTGACATCTCTGTCTGCTTTGGGTATCAGGGTGATATGTTCCTCGTAAAAGCTATTTGGGAGTGTTTCTGTTTCTTCAATTTGCCGGAAGAGCTTAAAAAGAACTGCGAGTAAGTCCTCTTTAATGGTTTTGTAGAATTCACTGGTGAATCAATCTGGACCTGGGCTTTTGTGTTTGGGGAGACTTTTGATTACCGATTCTATCTCCTCGTTGGAGATAGGTTTGTTGAGATATTCCAAATCTTCTTGTTGCAGACTTGGGAGGCTATAGGAATTCAGGAATTTGTCCATTTCTTCTAGGTTCTCTTTTTTGTGGCATACAGGCTCTCATAGTAATCTCTGATGATTTTTTGAATTTCTGTGGTTTCTGTTGTGATGTCCCCGTTTTCATTTCTGATTCTATTTATTTGGGTTCTCTCTTTTCCTTTTCTTACAAGTCTTGCAAGTGGTTTGTCAATCTTGTTTATTTTTTCAAAAGAACAAGCTTTTGGTTTTGTTGATCTTCTGGATTATTTTTTGAAATTCCATTTCATTGATTTCTCTTCTAAGTTTTATTATGGTCTTTCTTTCTGCTTGGGTTGGGCTCCTTTTATTGATCACTCTCTAAGATCTTAAGTTGTGAGGTCAGACTGTTTGTGATGGCCTTTTCTTTCTTTCTGATTAATGCTTGAAGAGCTATGAACTTGCCTCTTAACACTGCTTTTGCTGTATCCCACGAGTTCTGGTAATTCGTGTCTTCAGTCTCATTTTCAGGAATCTTTGGATTTCCTCTTTGATTTATTTTTGTCTTGCTGGTTGTTCAGCAGTGAGCTGTTTAGTTTCCAGGAACTTGGTATTGGTCTCTGTTTTTTGTGTACAATTAACTTCTATTTTCATGCATCATGGTCTGAAAAAATAGTTGGCACAATTTCTATCTTCTTGATTTTATGGAGGTATGATTTATGGCTCAGCATGTAATCTATTTTGGAGTATGTTCCATGTGCACTGGAGAAGAAAGTGTATTCAGCTTTTTTGGGGACGAAATGCCCTGTATATATCTACCAGCCCTCGTTCTTCTATCTCTTCTTTTAGGGCCAGTGTTTCCTTGGTAAGTTTCAATCTTGTTAATCTATCCAGGGTTGATAGAACAGTGTTGAAGTCTCCAACTACAATTGTGTTGCTGTCAATGTCTTCTTTGAAGTCTATTAGTAGTTGTTTTAGGTATTTTGCTTTCCCCTCGTTGGGTGCATATATGTTTAATAGCGTGATTTCTTCCTGATATATGCATCCCTTGACTATGAAGAAGTGACCTTCATTGTCCCTTCTGACCTTCTTTAGCCTGGAAGTCTATGTTGTCAGATACCAATAAAACTATCCCAGCCTTTTTGGATGGGTTGTTTGAATGAAGGATTGTTTTCCAGCCTTTTATTTTGAGCCTGTCTTTGCTCTGGTTGTTCAGGTGTGTTTCTTGAAGGCAGCAAAATGTCAGATTCAATTTTTTTGATCCATTTTGCCACTCTGTATCTCTTATCTGGTGCATTTAGACCATTGAAAAAGAGATTATTGTCATGGGATTTTGTGCCATCTTTCTGTATAGGTTGGTTGTTCTTTCTTTTGGGTTATGTCTCATCTTATAGTAGATCTTTCAATCCTTCTTTTAAGGTTGGTTTTGTTTTTACAAAGTTCCTAAGCTGTTGTTTATCCAAGGATGTTGTATATCTGTCCTTCAAATCTGAGTGAGAGTTTAGCTGGACAAAGAATTCTTGCTGAGGCATTCATTTCATTAAGTTTTTTTACTATATCCCACCACTGCCTTTGGGCTTGGAGGGTGTCTTCTGAGAAGTCTGCTGAAAGTCCAATGGTTGCTCCTTTGTATAAAATTTTCTTCTTTGATCTTGCTGCCTGAAGAATTATGTCTCTGTCTATGGTATCCATTATTTTGAGTAGGATGTGTCTTGGGGTCTTTCTATTGGGGTCTCTTCTTGCTGGGATGCGTTGGGCTTCTTGGATCTGGATGCCTTCATCCTTTAACTTGGGGAACTTTTCAGCCAGGATGTTTTTAACTGTTTTAACTTCCTTGGGGTTACTTTCCTGTCCCTCTGGGACGCCAATGATTCTTATGTTGCTCTACCTGGCTTCATCCCATTGTTCTCTGTTCCATTGCTGATCCATTTTCCGGTCTTTTTCCATCTTATGTAGTTCTCTGAGTGCTTTCTGCAGCTCATCTTCAGTCTCCCTGATTCTCTCTTCCGCTGCTGTCATCCTACTGTTCAGAGCCCCTATTGTGTTTTTCATTTCATCTACTGAGGTTTTAAGCGATGATATTTCTATTGCATGGTTCTCATTTCTGCTCTCATTTCCTCCTGTAATTTATTTACTGCCCTCTCCAACTGCTTCGTTTATGTTCTCCTGTATTTTATTGGACATCTGCTCCATTTTTTCGTTGAGCTCCTTAAACATCCTACCAATTTCTTCTCTAAATTCATTGTCAGAGAGATCATGCACATCTGCATTCTTTTTTGAGTCTTCAGAGTTGATTCCTTCATCTGTTCTTTGAACTGGGGATCTGCGTTTTTTCCCCATGGTGTTGCGGTGTTCAGGGATAGCTTCCTCTAGTGTACTGTTTCTTTTTTCTTGAGGGCATTACCTTCCCTTGGTGTTGAAATTCCTAGTTTTTGTATTAATAAGTGGCCGCATGAGCAGCCGCCCGCCCGGCCAGCCGCACACCCCAGGGAGAATACCTGAGGCAGAGACAGGCCAGTGTGAGAGTTCAAAATGCCCATTTACTTCTGCTTTCGGTCAGACTTCTGGGGTTGTAGTTACACCTTCTGCCGAGGCCTGGGGCTCTACCACTACCCCAGGCACCCATCTGGCCAGCCGCACACCCCAGGGAGAACACCTGAGGTGGAGACAGGCCAGTGTCACTATCTCTCACTAGCTTCCTGTTCATCATCTATTTGCTAGAGCGGGCACCAGTAATATCTCCATATGTCCTATCTCATGCTAGTAGAACCCAAAAAGCATCTGCTTGCTCCAGGAACATAAAGAGCCTCAAACCATTATATTAGGTCATGGGAATGACCTAATATAAATGTTACTGGTATTTGGCATATCAAATACGACACGAGCAGCTTGCCAGACTTGCCGTGCAGGTGGCATACTGTTGTAGTCACCTCTAAATAAAGCATTTATTGATGAACCGGGCGGCCGCTAGCAGCTGCCTGAGGCTAGGCTGTGATAGTCTGGTCTGCTTGGTGGAGTTGTGATGAGACGGAAGTCCAGATGTGGAAAATGGCGGCCCCCATGGAGTTGGGGGTTGTCTGGCTTGTTGTGAGGCTCTGCTGGGGTGGCAGGCCAGGGGCTAGAACCCACCATGCCTCCCGGGCGCCTCATGAGCGGCTGGGCACAGGGAGAGCAAGTAGCAGCTCTGCCCCCATGTCTGAGAGTCTCTGGTTCAGCATACCTGGGCCGGATTGAAAAAAAATGCTGCAGGGTGGGTGTCGATGATCCAGGCTCTGATAGATGGTCTGCTGGGTGGAATTGTGACAAGAGGAAAGTACGGATGTGGAAAACGGCAGCCCCCATGGAGTCGGGGGTCATCAGACTTGTTGTAAGACTCTGCTGTTGTGGCAGTCCAGGGCTAAAACCCGCCATGCCTCCCGGGCGCCTCATGAGCGGCTGGGCACAGGGAGAGCAAGTAGCAGCTCTGCCCCATGTCTGAGAGTCTCTGGTTCAGCATACCTGGGCAGGATTGAAAAAAAAAAACTGCTGCAGGGTGGGTGTCGATGATCCAGGCTGTGATAGTCTGGTTTTGCTAGGAGGGAGTTGTGATGAGAGGGAAGTCCGGATGTGGAAAATGGCAGCCCCCATGGAGTAGGGGTGGTCATCTGGCTTGTTGTGAGGCTCTGCTCAGGCAATAGTCGCTTCAAAATGGATTCAGGGCCTGAGCATAGGACCTGCACCCACGACGGTACACCAGGAGAAGCAGGGGAGGACCTCGGCATGACACTGACAGGGCGGCAACTTTCCAGGCTGCCCCTGGCCAAGCGGGCAGAATCCCAAACAGGGGGCAGAATCCCAAACACCAGGCCAGTGTGAGAGTTCAAAACATCCGTTTACTTCTGCTTCCGCTCGGACGTCTGGGAGTTGTAGTTCCACCTTCTGCCGAGGCCTGGGGCTCTACCATGACCCCAGGCACCCACCCAGCGGCACACCCCAGGGAGAATACCTGAGTCAGTAACAGGCCCGTGTGAGAGTTCAAAATGTCCGCTTTCTTCTGCTTCTGCTCAGACTTCTGGGGGTTGCAGTTCCACCTTCTGTCGAGGCCTGGGGCTCTACCATTACCCAAGGCACCCGCCAGCCAGCCACACACCCCAGGGAGAATCTGCTCCAGGAAATTAAGAGAACAGAGGTATTGCTCCAGTCAAGGAGCTGTTGAGAAACCTGAGAGAACAGACAAAGGGAGCAGACCATGTCTTCTGCTCCTGTGTCTTTCCAGGTATAAAGAGAAGAAGGGGTATCCAAGTATAGGCTCTTGGTCAATTGTTAGTGGCTTTGGAGACTCACTTCTCTTTTTGAGTACCAACAGGTTAAATGAAGAGGTCCAATGGATGATATTTAACTTTGAGGAAACAATGTCATTTGTTGCCCCCTAAAATTCAGCTTTGAAATTGAGTAAGGGGTGGGGGAGGACAATAATACAGCTGGTAGGGCACTTGCGTGCATGGCCAACCAAGGTTGGATCCCAGGCATCTCAAGCCCCAAGCACCGCCAGAGTAATTCCTGAGACCAGAGCCAGGAATAGCCTAGAGTATCACTGGATGTGACCCCAAAAGCCAAGAAAAAATAAACACTTCTTAGTTTATTTTTTCTTGACTTTTGGGGTCACACCCAGTGATACTCAGCGTTATTCCTGGATCCGGTCTCAGGAATTACTTCTGGCAATTTATTTGCATGAGGTAAATATGTACATATATATATATATATATATATATATATATATATATATATATATTATGATACCAGTATCCAAGGTCAGGCAAAACATAGATCAGGAGGTCTTGTAAAAGGTGGAAATCATCACAAATGTGTGGGAGTCACAGGTTAGGTAAGACAGAGAATGGAACTGTGTGCTAATAATTGTCAAAAGTGCTAATACCAAGGTAGAACTGAGCATTAAATGCAGGAAAAAAGATACACATGACAACTCCAAATGTATATATTGTAATCCACAATGTGTAAGGGAAGGAAGAGAGAAAG
This sequence comes from Cryptotis parvus, assembly GCA_021461705.1. Lineage (NCBI taxonomy): Eukaryota > Metazoa > Chordata > Mammalia > Eulipotyphla > Soricidae > Cryptotis > Cryptotis parvus. The sequence continues at coordinate 68,613 of JAJIBD010023166.1, read as the reverse complement.
AGAGAGAGAGAGAAAGCGATAATAAACCTGCCATAGAGGCAGGCTAGGGAGGTGGGAGGGAATCGGGGACATTAGTGGTGGGAAATGGGCACTGGTGGAGGGATGGGGGCTGGAATATTGTATGACCGAAACCCAAATATGAACATTTTATGAACATCTTTTATAATTGCCTATCTCAAGGTGTATAATAAAATATTAAGAAAAAAAAGTGCATAGTTCAGAATTAGTTCAGAGTAACAGTTGCATAAAGAACTGGCAATGGCAAACTGGGCTTTTGGGCATTTTATTGAATCCTGTTAAAATTTGCACTATTAGTGGAAAAACAAACGACCTTGAAAAAAATCTCCATTTCTCTGTGTTGTCTTAGTCATACTAAAGGTTTGACTCCTTCAACAGGTTGATTTCACATTGCTCTCATTCACCACAGGAAAACTCAGTGCTGAGTCACATATATAAAAAGGCCTGCATATTACAAAGCATTTCTACATCCTTTATCACTCACACCAGTCCTGTGTGGCAAGCACGTGGGGGTGTTCATCCAATTTTAGAGATTTAAAACTAAAAAAAGCTGAGGGTTTAGGATGTGGTTTAAGTGGCAGAGTGTGTGACCCCAGTTCCACAGCACCATGTGCCAGCCCTTCCGCTACCCCCTCACTCACACCCAGCATTCCTAGATGTGGACCAGCTCTGACACCGAGGGACCACTGAATGTGGCAACTACAACAATAGCAACAAAAGAAAAACAGCTACAAAAAGTCAAGGACTTGCCCACGATGAAAGGGAAGTACAGCTGTGTTCTAGACTTTTGGCTCCATTCTTGTTGCTTTGGGTCTATAAAAGCAAAGGCTCTGGGTCCAGCCACCTTCTATGCTAAAAATTCTTTCTCCTTTAACAGCAATGATATTCAAGGTATAGATAGACCAGCCCTTACTTTTCCTATCTAAAGTTTGAGACTCAACATGGTCTTAAGAATCAGTATAAAGCTATAGAAAAGGAAACCAAAACCCAGAGAGAGTAAGTTGTCCATGACTACCCATCAAGACCACATCCAAATCAAATTTAGATAGGCAAACTTCTTCTTTAGCACTTTTCATGTTAACCAAACATAAACATACCTATGAAAGTAAATAAACTTACATCATTTCACCACCTTTCAAAGAGTCACGAATAATCTTTTCTTTTTTAATGTTGAGTAGTCTCTAATTATTACCTCTTCCTTGTAGCCTGAAGAAGTTAAGTGTGAGTGTATTTAAAAGTGTATTTAAGTAGAAGGCATTGCAAGAGCACCTTCTCTTTTTTCTCTCCATGCTTTTCCAGTGAACATTTAATAAAGTTTTCTCTTGGGCACTTCCATAATTCAGAATGTTTCCTAGAGTTCCTGAGGGCAAAACTGAAGGGAATTTCCCATGTAGAAATGAGCACTTAGATGATGACTACAGAATCTTGGGTCCCAATTTTGATTCTGCTACTTTTTGCAGCATAATTTTATCTAAGTGATTTACCCTCTGTGGACCTCTACTTTTTTATGGGTAAAATTAAAAATTGGGAGAAGGCCAGAGAGATAAAACAGGAATTACGGCACTTACCATGAATTCAGCCAATCTTGGTTTTATGTCCCACCTCTGTCTTATTGTCCCCTGAACATTGCCAGGAGTGATCCCTGAGCACATAAAAGGAAATAAGCCATAATCACTGTTAGGTGTGATTCCAAAACCTAAATAAATAAATATTGGTGACTGATTTATGTTTATAAATTTTCTAACTTTCACAGGTTTTGAGCCTACAAAGCAAGGTTTTCAAGTTGAAGAAAAACTATTTTCTGTCCATTAGTCTTCTAGGAGGTACAGTCTAGGTTTTGTTGTCACTTCTTGATGATGGGTATTTCCTGCCCATTGCTCTACTGTTGATAAGCACAAATAACCACTGTGTCAGTTGAAAGAGATAATGAATCTGGTCACCACCACGCCAGGAGTTCTGGGTTAAGTCAGAGGCACTAAAGGTGGCCTAATTGACGACTCCCTCATAAATTAATTCATCTACGGCAAACAATGCTCAACGCCTGATCATTTATTTCCTATTTATTGCCTGTGTTGAGCTCATTGCTGTATATATTTCTCTAAGGAACTGTTACTACCCAGCAAAATAACAACTCCATGACATTCGTTGATGTCATTACTTGACTCCTAATGTCCCTGAAGATAGAAGAAAACTTTCCAAAAAGCCATATATAGCAATAACTTGCTTATAGTACTGAGAACCAAACATTCAACTTAAGATTCCAAGCTGAAGATTCAGACTCCGAGTGCACATTCTGTCATTTTGAAAGGAGAAATGGAGTGGGAAAAGTTGGCTGGAGTGAAATTCTACGTTTTGATTTTCCAGCACCCTCTTGCTTTGCACATAAAGCAGTTCTTATTCTGTGAAGAACCCACCCCATATAAAATTTATAATCCCCCCACATAGCAAAAAGTGGCAAATACGTATATCCTGAGTCTAGACCAATACTGTACTCCTTCTACTTGGAGATACATTTGAGACCAAAATGAGTCAATTCAATTCTTCATCATAACTTTCCTGTTTTCAGAGCAAAGTACTATTTTTCCCCATGGTTTTGCTTAATTTGGTAGAATGTGAGTCTTGTAGCAGCTATCCGGACCTTATATGGAGAGAGTTGAAAAGAAGGAATCCTGGTGATAGAGTCTGGACCCATAGACACAATCAAGCTTAGAGCAAGTTAGTTCTTAGAATTTTTTACTACTAATCTAATAAATCCCATCTTTCGTTTAGAGTTATAGTTAGGTTTCTATAATTGGCAACCAAGAAAAATTCTGACTCATGTTAGCTTCTTATTACATACACCATAGAATTTGAAATGCCAGAGCTGAAAGAAATTGTGATATTTTTTCTATTGTATATCACAATTTCTTTGTGTGATATACAAAGGAGAACTGCTCAAGACCCCAAAGGAGTTGGAGGACTAAAGTTCACTTAATTCACTCCTCAAGTTGTTGCTGACATTGACTCCTCAATGAGAAAATAAGGGGAAATGGCTCATCTCCCAGCATGATTCTTTTCAAAAAACCTTGAAAAAGTCCTGAGCTTCTCTAAAGCATTCTGATCAGTTATTTTTGTTTGTTTTTTATAGTACTTTTATTGCTCTTATAATTCCAGAATAAAATGCTCAGGTTTAAATGTCCTCCGTTATTTACTATAAGTGTAGACACCGTCAGTGTTTCACAGCAGCTTCTTAGTCTATGAAAGAGAGGAGACAAAAAGAAACCTAACTACAGTAACCACTGCAGCATTGACAAAAAATCTACACAAAGTGTTGGGTCATGGAACAATAATTTTTATTACTACTGTTGGTTAAGGTTTTTTTTTGAAAAAGGATACAAGATAGCTCACAGATAAGAATGCCAAGGGCCAAAAAAGAATAAAGCACAAGCCTAAGGCTACATAGTAGTTAGAGAAGGAACTGAAACTAGGTCTCAACTCACAAACTCTTCATTAAATAGTTTCCCAGAGGCCAATTTTGGTCATTTTAGATTGTGACTTTTTATTCTTTTCTCATCTTTTCAGGAGTATTATTTAGCAAATGTTTGCTGAGCATCATAAACCCTTTTTAGCTCTGACGCCTGTCATCCAAGTATACAGGATCTAATCTCAGTTTTACACTAATTTAGTATTGAAATCAAGCATAAGTCGCTTCTCCATAACCAGTGTGTTAAAGAACCTGGGCAGGACATCTCAAAGGCTCGTTCCATGGGGACTCTGGCTTTCTGTCCTGTGTACTAGACTCTTGGAGAATACCATGATGCAGTCAGTCCTGGTGCTATCTTAAGGGATAGCACCAGGACTGACTTAAGGGAATCTGCAGCCAACTGGGAAAATGTCTCCCACCTGCTCTAACTTCACTTGGCTAAATCATGACAAATTTCACTGTATCACTGTCTTCCCATTCATCGTCGATTTGCTCGAGAGGGCACCAGTAACATCTCCATATGACAAATAAGTATCAATTCACACAGCACCTGACCCAGACAAAGTCAGACCCGAACACCTGAAGAATCTGCCATCAGTACTCATCAATACACTAGTGCAACTCTTCCCACGCTACCTGTCTGAATGCAAGGTGCCCTCCTCCCAATAGAAAACCAGCAGGAAAGTTCTACTGTTCAAGAAGGGAGACATCCACAACATTGGCAACTATCACCCCATCTGCCTGTTGTCCGTCATCTACAAGCTGTTCACTTGAGTCATCCTGAACAGGATTGGCAGAACATTAGATGAAGGACAACCATGTGCGCAAGCTGCCTTCCAAAAAAGGATTCAGCACAATTGACCATATCTACATGGTAACCAAGCTCATTGAGGTTTGTAGGGAGTTCAAGATGCCATTCTGTCTCACGTTCATTGATTTAAAGAAAGCCTTTGATTCTGTTGAGACCAAAGTGGTATCGAAGCCCCAGTCAAACAGGGAGTTCAAACCCAATACATCAAGATCCTTTTCGAGTTGTATGCATGGATTCACCACCAGGATCTCACTATTCTACAAGGAAGTGATCACTGATGTAAAAAGAGGGGTTTGTCAGAATGATACCATTTCACCGAAACTTCAGCGGCCACCCTTGAGAACATCATGTGACAATTAGAATGGGGAAGGAATGGGAGTGAAGATAGACTAGAAGTGAACATTGGCAACTACATGACTTCCACTTCGCTGATGATATCGTTCTATTAACAGCAAATATTAGTCAAGTGGCATAAATGCTGGCTGACTTCAACAGTGAATGTGGAAAGGTAGGTCTACAACTAAATCTCGACAAAACAATGTTCATGAAAAAATGACCTAGTTCCAGATGATCCATTCACTCTCAATGGAATAAACACTCTGAATGCAGCAGTTATGTGTGCCTAGGTCGAGAAGTCAACATGATGGACGACCTAGCACCTGAGTTGCACAGGAGGAGCTGTGTGGAATGTCTTCAAGAGCTTCAAAGAAATAGCTAAAAGGACAAAGATCCTCTGACTTTGGGCACATCTCTTCGACTCCACTATTCTCCCTGAATTAACATATCCCTCAGAGACCTGGGACCTACGAAAGCAGGATGAGAATGCTATTCGGGTCTCCCAAAAAAGGAATCAAAAGAGTTATGCTTCAAATATAACACCTCACTCAAGTGAGAGAAGGAATCCTGAGTTCTGACCTCCATCAACGAAAGTGAGAGTCAGGAATGCTGTTTCATTTACCAAGGCATCAAAAATCAGATGGGACAACCACCAGGATATGACTTGGAAACAGCAGCTAGACTAGAGCCGTTACCAACTGGATCCCACAGGATGTCAAAAGATCACTTGGCTGCCCACCTACAAGATGGTCAGACTTCTTTGTCAAGACACTGAATGAACAGTTTGAGGCTCTTTGTATTCCTGGAGCAAGTGTGACAGGGACAAATGGAAATGTTACTGGCACCCTCTCGAGCAAATCTATGAATAATGAGATATCAAGTGATCAAGTGATCGAAGTGATCAATTCACTTGCTAGGTTTCACAAGTAAAATGATTTCTGGCATATTATAGCTAACCCTCTCCTCTTCCAAACGGGTTTACAATGTACAAGAATTTCAGATAAACTTAATTCTGGTCATGACCCTTGGGGATATCCTGGGGTCACCAGTGAAGTCTCTGCAAAGGTTCTTTTTATCTCAGGGAACTGTTGTTTTGTTTTTTGTTTTTGTTTTTTTAATCGGCCAACTTTTAAAATCTGGGAAAATTATTTGACTTCTTAAAAAAAATCTAGCAATAAGAAACTAGACCCTGGCCAGGAATCTCCTTTTATTATATTTCATTTAGACACTGTGATTTTAAAATGCTGTTAATAGTAATGTTTCAGGAATTTGGTGTTGCTACACTACGTCAGCCACTGGAATCAGTATTTCTCCACCATTGTAACTCATTGCGTTCTACCTCAGTCCACTCCTCTCCCTTAGCAAACCCAGTTCAACGAACTAACTCTTAGGAACTGGAATTTTGTGGTGCTGGGTATCTAACCCATGGCCTCACACATTCAAGGTAAGTGCTCTTGCATGAAAGAGCACTATTCTTCTCTCTACTTGTATAGATTAGAATTTTTAGCATCTCTGACATCTTAAAGCTTTCTTAAAGAGGAAATACGGCACTCCTTAACTGGAGGTAAAAGTGCGGCTTGATCTGAGGCAAACTATATGGATTGAGGGAAATGCCTGTTATTGACTAGTCATATGCAAGATGACCCCTAAGTGTATGTTTTGCAAACCACAATGCATAAAAAAGAAGAGAGAAAGAGAGAGAGAGAGAATAAAAATGTCTGCCATAAAGACAGGCAGTTGATGGGGTGGGGAAAACTGGGGACATTGGTCGTGGGAAATGTGCACTCGTGGAGGGATGGGTGCTGCACATTGTACGACTGAAACCCCATTATGAACAGCTTTGTAATTGTATATCTATCGTGGTATACTGAAACCCCATCACGAACAGCTTTGTAATTGACTATCTTATTGTGATATACTAATTTTAAAAATCTTTTAATTGTTTGGGAGCAGAGTAGAGGGGAACCAAATGTCTAATATAATTTAAATGGAGGGCTGAAGAGATAGTACAGTGGGGGGGGGCATTTGCCCTGCATGTGTCTAACCCAGATTTAATCCCAAGCATCCCATATAGTCCCCCAAGAACCCAGAGGAGTAATCCCTGAGCAAAGCTGGATATGGCCCTAAATCCAGAATAACATACATAAATAAATGTATATATGAGTCCATGTCAAATTTGGAGCTTAAGTTTGTGAAGTAATTTTTAATTATTTTAATTAACTATTAGGTATTAATTTTCACCTAACTTAGGTCCCACATGGTGTGATTTTACTGAATCACCAAACAATGCTGTAATGTTATTTAAGATTGGATTCCAGGTGTACAATATTCCAACACCAGTTCCTAACACCAGTCTCTTCACCAGTATCCACTTCCCTCCACCAATAACCCCAGTTTCCCTCCCAGGTCCAGAGCCTGTGACAGACGCTCTTTTCCCTCCTTTTTATCCCCCTCTCTTTCCTTTTAAGCATTGAGGCTTAAATTGTTACTGATAAGGTAACTTGCATATCACATCACCTCCTTTCTGCACCCCATCCTCCTCCAGGGCCAATGCTTTCCTCCACCATTGTTTCCCTTCCCTGACCCAGCCCTCCTCTCCCGGGGCAAACTTGCTACCAAAGACCAGTTCTCCTGCTCTTTTGTTTCCCTTGCCTTTAGGCATTTGATATTGTGCAATTATGTGTCCTTATACTCCACACAGAAAGGGATCATTCTGTGTTCCTCTCACCTCTCTCTCACTCTCTCTCTCTCTGTCTCTCTCTCTCATTTCACTCAGCATGATGTGATATTTCATATTTTATTAGGAGAAGTATTTGAGATCTAGACAAATCTTTTATCAAGGTGACCTTCCTTTATCCTAGGGGCATTTGGTTTGGTGACTCTGGGCCTACTGTGATATACTTGTAACTAACTGGCTCTTGGAACAGAAGGGGACAAAGAGGACCCGTTTGTAGAGTTTGAAAAACCTCAGGAGTGAATATCCCCACCATTACCAAATGCAAGAATTATTAAACAATTGTTAACAGCATTTATGAACTGTGGCAGCAATTGTCCAAAATAAGTAGCTAAAAATAACAGTTTCATCTCATTCCGAGAATGTTTTCTCTCTCTCTGAATTCTGTGGAAAAGACAGAAGTATGGCACATAAGCCATGCCTTCTCTCAGGAGATCCTTTATGTTGTTCGAGAGATAAGCAATCGGAGATCCTTTTCAGAAGACTCAATCCAACAATTCTGTCTGAATGTCCACTAATATTTAAACCTACTACATCTTAAATTTGTTTCTTTTATTTTACATGTAGCTGCCCAGTTTTCCCTGAACCACTTGTTGAAGAGGCTTTCTTTCCTTACTCCATTTTGTGCTTTTTGCTCCTTTATTAAAGATTAAATGATCATGTATTTGAGGATGGGTGTCAGGATACTCAACTCTATCCCATAGGTCCACAAGTCTGTTTTTTCTCCAGTACCATGCTGTTTTAATTACTAATGCTTTGTAGTACACTTTGAAGTTGGGAAAGGGATGCCTCCAATCTTCTTTTGCCCAAGGATTGCTTTAGCTCTCCATGGGGGTTTGTTATTTCATACAAATTTCTGAGTGTTTGGTCGATTTCTTTGACAAATGTCATGGGTATACTTCTAGGAACCACATTGAATCTGTATAAAGCTCTAGGGGGTATTACCATTTTGACAATGTTAATTCTCCCAATCCGTTTCTTCCTGAAGCTGTATTATGATCTCCAACCTTACCATCTCATAAGTAACTCCTGACCAAGTAGCTAAAATATAGTTGCCTTAATTTTGTTTCCTGTTTCTAAATTCCCATATTCAATCCAGAAGCAACTCTATGTAGTTACATCCAATATTTACTTTGATTCCTCCAGTTCCCTGAATGCCCCACAATAACATAATACCTCCCCTGTTTAATGTCACTGTGTCTAAACTGTTCCAGTATTTCTTTCAGTGGGTCACCACAATAATTTTTACCTCCACATTTGCAATGGCTGATTTCAGATCCTTCTTCATACACCAATTTGAATGTCATCTTTACAAAAATTTTCACTGCTTATGATAGCTAAAGTAGCTCTTTCTACCTGACCAGTAATTCTACATTCCATCAGTCTCTTAATTATCACATATTCTGTTTATTTATTTGTAACCTGCTTCTCCCTCTCACACATACTCTTACCACGTAAATTCCATGACCATAGGAACCTTTCAAACCACTTTTTTGCTCCTTGTCTTCTTCCTGCTGTAGCATTAAAATATATCTATTAAGTAAATAGTTAAGTGAAGGGATAAATAAGCAAATGAACTAATGGGAAAGGTGAGGTGAGCTTTGCTATTTCAAGGTTTCCTTTTTGCTCTAACATTTGGGACATTTGTGAATTTAAGAGAGTAATTTTATATATTCGAAAAGTGCCTTGCTCTTAGAGCAGAGCAGAATTCTGGGCAAAGGCAGATGAGGGTAGACACCAGCAATCAGCTCTAATAAGGATGACTCCCGGAGGAAGTGGAGGATACATTTGGATTTTTTCAGCCTTCCTCAGCACTTACTCAAGAGAGAGATATCACCTTCCACAGTTTCACCCCTAGTTTTATTTCAATTTCCAAGTCCTGTACAGCATTTCCATTGTGATTGTGTTTTTAAAAACTTGAAAGGGACACTTTACAGCACCCCTAACTACTTAATTACCCTATCTTAAGCATGTTTGTGCGCAGATAAATACAGATGCATTTTGGTGACTGGGTATGATGTGACTAGGATGAAGGGCATGCAACATCTGCCCAAAAGCCCATAGACATGACCCCTGGGGCCGGCTGGATATCTGCAGGAAGGATCTGTTCCACACCTCCAGAAAGACTCGCTGAGGATAGGAAGTGAGTCATCAGTGTTCCACAGAGGACCTTTCACAGGTTGGACTAGACTAAATGTGAAACATATTAAACTGGAACGAAAATCGTGACATATTTGTTCCCTCCTACACTGTGGGACATTTCATAACCTCTTGTTAGTTTACTTGAAAACTTTCAAAGTGGGAGAAGTATTCAGAAATCACCTCCCTTGTCTCTTATTCTATGGAGGGGAAACAGTTCTAGTGGAGGGTGGTACTTTGTTCAGGTTCACAACACATTTACGGTATAGCCAGCACTGTAGCCTTTGCCTGAAACCCAGTAAACATTGTTTAAAGAATTTATATCAGCCAAATTTTCAAGAGAAAAATCGATTCTATTCTTTTGTTTAATCTTCATTGATAACATCACAAATTATTGATTTTTGTAATTGATAAATTAAGCCTAAGAAAGTCATGCTGGAGAGAGAGTTTAACTAGCTAGGTGCATGTTCTGCATGCAGGAGGTACAGATTTAAGTCCTAACACAAGACAGTCCTCCAGTACTAACCCAGGAGTGACCACTGGTACTCACCACCATCCCTCCTCCCAAGCACTGAGTACACCAAATGTTGTCCTCCAAACCAAGACAGAAAACAAAAGAACCTAAACATAAAAGCAAGAATAAAAGTTTAAGCAAGTCATATCTCATTAACTAGAAATCCTAAAGCATCCCAAAGGAGTCCAGTTTTAAAGGCTGAAAAAGTCTTAACATAATATCCACCAACTTATAACAAGGATACAGGGTACTGTAGCTATCAGTAATAAATGATGCCATTTAAAAATCAGCAGAATGAGTATAGTCTTTTTTATTTTCATAACCATAGTTAATATTTAGAGATCATCTCTTGGGATAGTTTCATCTCTTGGATCATCTCTTGGGATAGCTGCAAAGTGTCTTGGAGAAGTAAAAAGTAAGAAAGAGAAAAGAATACATGCCAGCCTGTTGAAACTGCTAGGCATGAAGTGAAGTCTTGGGCCTAGGGAGGAATTATGAGCTTTAAAAACAGAAACACTCCCAAACAGCTTCTACGAGGCACATATCACCCTGATACCCAAAGCAGGGAGAGACAACACAAAGAAAGAAAACTACAGACCAATCTCCCTGATGAACACGGATGCTAAGATCTTCAACAAAATACTAGCAAACAGAATCCAAAGACTCATCAAGAAGATTATACATCATGACCAAGTAGGATTCATCCCGGGAATGCAAGGATGGTTCAACATTCGCAAGTCAATCAACATAATACATCATATCAATAAAAGAAAAAGTAAAAGAAGGGGGTGGGGGGGTGGTTTGTGTGAACATTTTTATCTGCAGCATTTAGAAAGAAACTGGTTTGAAGACACAGATTTATTTCATCATCAAGCTGCCTGGCAGACAAACAGGAACTGTTTGTCCAATTCCTTTACATTGTGTCTGAAAAAGATGCTTCTCAAATAGCTCAAGGAGTTAGAAACAATGCCTCACTCTGATAGCTCCCTAAGTCACTCTTCTAGGTAAGGGCACCACCATCTTCTGAATTCTACCAAAGACTTTCAGGAGAGGCTGAGCCTGGAGTTAGGAGCCCTTTTTTTTCCCAATTATCATTGACCACTTTTAAAGCTTATCAGTCTTTTTAAGACTGAGGTATCTAGAACTCACCTAAGGTATTTGCGAAACTGCAAACTCCTAGGTCCACTTTTGGAGGCTCTATTGATTAGTCTAATCTCATAAGCCTCATAAACCATACACAAAAAAATTCTCATTTATTTTTATTTACTTAGGTGAGGGGTATTAGGCAACACACAATGCTCAGGTGCTGCTCCTGGCTCCATGCTCAGGGACCACTCGTGGCAATGCTCTGGAGACTGTATATGGTGTGGGGCATTAGACCAGGGTCAGTACATGCAAGGCTAATGCCTTAACCCATGTACTGTCTGTAGCCCAAGAATTAGCATTTTTAACAGCCCTTCTAACTTATTCTAATACAACTATGCAATGAGATGAACACTGAAATCCTATAATCTACAGACAAATCTTTTCTCCAAGTCACAACTTTCCCATGTGTAAATTGTGTAAGCTTTTCCCATGTGTAAATTTATGGAATCAAAATTATCTCTAGAATCTCTTCTTGAGTCAGATCATAATCATCTGATGACTTGGGGTGGCTCTGTCTTGTCCTCCCTCTGAGTTACCTCAGGAAGGCCTGCACTTACAGATACACTTAGCCCAAATATAGGTATTCATTCACTTAGAGTTCATTATAAACTGGAGAGAGTTTGCGTTTGTCAGGTGGTTTTCCCCTGTTGTGTATCATGCACATCACCCTTCATGAGAATTGATAACTCCTTTATCTCCCCAAATTCATTGTTGCAAGTAGACAAAAGACTCTCCTTCAACCCACCATCAGTCCTTGGTCAGAAGAGCTTGATTCTGTAGATTCCTCTTTTTGGTCTCAGACTTAGAACTCATCAACGCCATCCATCAAGCCCACTATAGGATAAAGCTCTATGTTAATCAAGTTAAGTAACACTGAGAAAATGAAGTCTGTAAAAAAAGAATAAGGTTTTTAAAGAAAGGAGAACTGTGAACAGAGAAGATAACATTTGTCCCTTCCTTAAAATAGTCTAATGGTTATGGGTTGAAGAGATAATACTGCAGATCAGACACTTACTTTGCATGCGGCCGAGTTTGGTTTGGTCCCTGGCACCACATTTGGTGCTTAAACATTGCAGGACTGATCCTTCATTATAACTGGTGTGTCTCAAACAAAAAAAGCAAAGAAAATTATTCTAATGTTTATATAAATCACCTATATAACTAAAATATAAATTTATAAATCCTCAGAATTAGAAAATCAACTTTTGTAATTTGATCCTGAAAAAGGACTTGTTTTAAGTCTTTGCCTTCACTAGGCAATTTATCTTCTAACTCCCACTAATACCTAAAACAGTGACTTGCCCTGGTCATGGCTTCTCCTATCTGTAATTACCAACTCTTTCCCACTGGGATTAGGTATCCTCACCAGGCCCTCCCTAAGGTCAAAAAGATTCCACAATTGCCTAATTGTTTTTGCATCTTGACTCTGGACCCTGTCTTTAAAGATCTTTATGAGTCTTGCATTTTAAGCTCCAGTAAATTACCCAATTTGGTTTCTTCACCTTCTTCCGGTTTTTTAATCCCATACCCTTTTGGGGTTAGAGGTAAAAGCTGTTGATCAGAGCACAAAATATATTGCAGAAAGAGAGTTGCCAACATTTCCATGATTCTCAATTCTCAAGGCACAGCAGAGTGGCTGCTGGCTAAGAACAGCATGTAGTTAAGGTAGCAATGATACTTGGCTAAAGAAGCACGGTGATATCTATTCAGCTGTTATTGTCTGAGAGCATCCACTAGCTTTCTGATCCTAGGTGGTGCTATTTATACTATATGTTTGACATGATTTGATAGGCTTCAAAGAAAGTCATAAAATTTAAGTTAGGAAATGATGAGATGGTACAGGAGGAGTGATGCTGGACCAAAGAGCCAGGAATAAGTCCTGAGTGCCATCAGGTGTGAACTGAAATCAAAGAATCATTTAAAAATGCAAACTTAGAGTCCAAAAGAAGCAGAGTTAAGTGGGGGATGGCAAAAAGTAACTCTCTCTTCTAGTCTTTATGAGACAAAGCACTTCGGACACAAAAGAGATATTTCGGACCAAGGTGAAGAATCTTTACCTGGTCGCTAGCCTCTACAGTTTTATTAATAGTAAATTGTCCATGTGTTAGCATTTTTATGAAGCATGAAATATCTTGAAGGCACACTTTCTTGATTTTGCCAGGGCACCAGTTCTCCTCTCCTGTTTACAGATTTTATATCATTCCCTGATGTGCAACTTCTCCAATTTAGACTCCAAAACTCCCCAAACTCAAGAAACTGCAACCAAAGAGTCAGAGTATATATCCCCCCCATTAGTTAGCATACTATGCTAACCTTTGAAATAAAATTTCAGCACCCTTTTGTAAAAGTTATGAGAGAAATGCATTTTTATTTTTACTGTCATATTACCAGTCTATTGTCCCTGGGGTATATGCCTCAGTACAGAACCAACATAGAAAGAAATAAAGTTGAGAAATGGAGAGGAGAGGCAGACAACTGCTCAACTCTTAGGGTGTCACACGACAACTGAAAACAACTCAGTCCATAAAAATACCCCCTTTATTTTCTGTAACCAATTCCTTTGGACTTTTGTCACTTGAAACTAAAAAATGTATCTAAACCTTGTCACTCTCATGTTTATCCAAACATATTTCTGGGCTCCAAGAGATCATGGGTTAGGATTAAGCAAATGTCATACAAATGTGTCTTCTTAGGACTAAGACCTTATTCATTCAAATTTCAAATCCTCCATTCATTGATTAATATTTATTGAGCACTATTATGTACAAAGCTCTCCTCAACATCTGTGGGAAATGTAATGATACTGTCAACCCCATCACAGTCAGTTGAAGGGAATTAAGAGGAGTATACAGAGGCCTAGAGAGATAATATAGTGGTTAAGGTGCTGACCTTGTAAGTGGCCAGCCATGGTTCAATCCCAGTACTGCATATAATCTCCAGAGCACTTCCAGGAGTGATACCTGAATGCAGAGTCAGTAGTAATCTCTAGGAGCTCCTTAGATTTTTTGTGTGTGTGTGTGTGAGAGAGAGAGAGAGAGAGAGAGAGAGAGAGAGAAGAAAGGAGGGAGGGAGACAGGGTAAATACAAAAGCTTCTGGCTGAGAATCTGATAAGGTTTCATAAAAACGATTTCATTGAAGATGGGTCTTAAATTTAGCTAGACTAGACCCCATGTTCTTTCTTTTATGTGAACTAGCTTAAAACCAACTGAGGTGAGTGCTAATGTAGGGTTAAATCCTAGAAAAGCAGGGTTGCTCCTGTTGATGCCCAGGTCCTACTAATATATGAGTGGGACTATGTGTAGAGATAGGTACTTAGACCATGCATAAGGAATTAAACAAAGCATAAAACAATAATCACAGTCCTGAAAACTTATCACGAGTACCACGAGTCATAAAATGGCAGAATATACTAAAATAAAACAAAAATGGTGGGTACCTTGGGCATTAAATGTTTCCTCAACATCAAGGATTTGTTGATGATCATGCTTACAGATTCATTCCCAGAAGCCAGCACTCCAGGACTGTGACCAAATGAAATAAGATGCCCTCATTATTTCAATTCTTTCCCAGCAGGAGCAAGAGAAGTCTGGAATTATGTTTGGTAGATGCTATCTTTTATCTCAGATAGCTTCCTGTGACTTGTCCTGCTTCAGCACATCCCTTGATTTTAAGATGAAATGGACCTCTCTGGGAGCTGAGTCACATAGATCTGGAAGGCTCTCATTGGATCTTCAGCAAAGTCCATTGCCTCATTGTTTTGACTTTTCTCCTTTTAGTCTCAAACTGTAAGATACGCATAAGAGACACTCTGCTGGGTGTTGGGGTTAAAGCTCTTGCCTTGCATGTAGCTGACCCTCGTTTGATCCTGGCATAGCATATGATCCCCTGAGCACCACCAGGAGCAATATTTGAGTAGAGCCAAGAGATAGTTCTGAGCACAGGCAGGTGTGGCTCCAAACAAACAGAAACCCTTGGTGGAGAGACTCTTTCCTTGAGTCCACATGGCCTCTGAAGGAAACTAGCTTCTGTCACAGGGTGGCACTTAGGGATCTTGTCCCAAAACTTGCCAAGTCACTTCCCCATCACAGACTCTGTAATATAATGAATGGAAGAAACGATTATTCTAAACACAAAAAGAAATATAAGCACATACAGCTATAAAATGTCATTCTTTAGTTTGTTTTCAAGACACATAGAAGGTTCTAGAGCAGAGTAAAAGGGCAGATGCTCTATTTGTGAACTATTTGGTCTTCCCTGGTGCAAGTTTTTTTTTAATTCATACCCATTTTCATTTTATTGCTTTAGATATCATGCAGTAAGCAAATGTCATATTATAACCCATTTCCCAGATGCACTAAGGCTCAGGGAAGAGCAAAACACTGTCCCCTGTCAAATGTCTGAAGTCTCAGAACTGGAACTGTGACAGCCCAATCTGCCCATAAATGTTTGGCACTCATTTTATAAACAAAGGCCTGGTGGCGGGATGGGTGCTGGATCACTGTATGACTGAAACCCAAACACGAACATCTTTGTAACACTATATCTCACAGTAATATAATAAAAAATTAAAAACTAACAAAATCAACAATAAAGGGTCTCTGTCCATAACCCATCCCGAATCTCAAGGATTGGCAAAGGATGAGAAGTCAGGGGGTGTATTAGAGCTGACAGAAAGCTGAAGTATAAGGTCTAGCTGCCCTGCTCATCATCCTATTTAATACTCACAACCAAGCTTCTCAAAAACAATTTTAAAAAATATTTCTTTAAGTCACCAAGAAACTTGACTACAGGAAGAATAATGTAGTAGAAATCAGTAGCTGGGATTACATGATGAATGAATGACTAGATGAGTGAATTTTTTCACAATCCATTTAGTACAAAAACACTGATAGTGTTTTAACTGGTCACTGAAGCTGAATTAAAGGCCATGTCTCATATCAAGCCTCTGTCCCAGAGGAGCTAATATTTTTCACTGGGGAAGAAATAGGCACACGGACAAAAAAAAATGACCACACTCTGTGGCAAGAAAAAACGTTGAGTGCAGATCATATGCATTATTCTCTGGCAGCACAGCGGAGGAGGATGTGACTAAGCATCTTTCCCATGTGATCAAGCTTGCAACTCTGTAGGCAAGACTGTCCCAAGGGGGCAGGGACTGCATGACTCATCTTTCCTTCCCTATCAGACATTGCATGGGGAACATTGGAGATCACTAACTTGCTGTGCAGGTGACCTAAGACACATGATTGAGTCTGCAAAGCCCTCAAGCTACTTGTTCAAATCAAAGACCTTAGGCATCTTAGCCTTCTCTGGGATCTCTGTTCAGAATCAGCTCGCTTTGGAGTCTTCTCACCTGCCCCAGTTATCTTAAAGGTGGAGAAAGATCAAGACATAGGGAACATCAGGGTCAGTATAACTCTGCTCATCCATCAGGGCTAAAACACCTCACCTTGAACAAGGGAGATAAGAGAATAAAATAACGCCTGACACAGCCTTATCGCCTGATAATATAACCTCACTTTTTCCATTAAAATAACTGAGAGCAATAGTTCTGTACTTTGGCTGATAAAGAGATCACAGGAAACAAAGCTATTAATTTTTATCTCTGCTGTGCACATGTGAATGAATATAATATATCCAAGGGGCAAAAACACTTTTTTTCTGACAATGGAAGTTGGATATGAATTTTTTTCTCCTCCTTTCATTTCTCATACTTTACTCATCCACTATGCTCTAGGAATTTTTAATCAGATGTATTAAGGCGGTGGATCCAACCATGGTACACCCATTGCATAATGTTATAAATCTCTCCTACTCTGCCTCCATCCTTGGAGGATTTGATAGAACTATTTAGAATATAAAGAATTTGAGCAAGTCAATTGCTTCTCTAGCATTAATATTCCCATTTTTTAAACTAAAGATGCTTCTTCAATAGACAGATAACACAATTAACAAATCAAATCTGATAGTGAAACTGTGCACATACCCAAAACATAGAAAATGCATATTCTTTCCAACAACATTTGAAACACATACAAGTTTAATTCTCAGGACACAAAACGAGTCTTTCCAAAATTCAGTAACCAAGGCCAGAATAATAATACAGCAGGTAAGCCACTTGCCTTAAGCATGGCCAGCCTGGGTTCAATCCCTATAATCCCATATGGTCCCCTGAGCACCACCAGGAGTAATTCCTTAGTGCAGAGCCAGGAGTAACCCCAGAGCATTGCCAGGTGTGACCCCCAAAAAAAAAGCAAAAAAAAAAAAGAATCCAGTAACCAGTATCTTACACAATCCCTGATAATAATAGAATAAAATTAGTGCAAAAAAACAAGTCATCTTAGTCACTGTTTCTTTTGAGGTGCAGAAGCTCTTTAGTTTCATGTAGTCCCATATGTTTATGTTTTCTTCTAGTTGCTTTGTTAATGGTGTTTCACCTTTGAAGGTGTCTTTAGCTTCAATGTCGTGGAGGGTTTTTTCCTATATTTTCTTCAATGTACTTTATGGATTCAGGTCTGATATTGAGATCTTTAATCCATTTTGATCTGATTTGGGTTTTTTTTTTTTTTGCTTTTTTGGGTCACACCCGGCAATGCTCAGGGGTTACTCCTGGCTTTGCACTCAGGAATTACTCCTGGCAGTGCTCGGGGACCATATGGGATGCTGGGGATCGAACCCGGGCCGGCACAGGCAGGCCACGTGCAAAGGCAAATGCCCTCCCCCTGGGCTATCGCTCTGGCCCCCTGATCTGATTTTTTGTGCAAGGTGTTAGACACAGGTCCAAATTCTTTTTTTACATGTAACTGTCCAGTTTTCCCAGCACCACTTGTTAAAGAAGCTTTCCCTTACTCCAGTTTGGACTCTTTGCGCCTTTATCAAAGATTAACTGATCATGTCTTTGAAGGTGGGTGTCAGGATACTCAACTCTATTCCATAGATCCACAGGTCTGTTTTTATTCCAGTATCACACTGTTTTTGTAGTACAGTTTGAGGTTAGGAAAGGTGATGCCTCCCATCTTCTTTTTCCCAAGGATTGCTTTGGCTCTCCGTGGGGGTTTATTATTCCGTAAGAATTTCAAGAGTGTTTGGTCCACAGAACGGGAAAGAATATTCACCCAATACCCATCTGATAAGGGGTTAATATCCAGGATATCAGGCTCTGGTACAGTTATATAAGAAGAAAACAGCCAACCCTATAAAAAAATGGGGAGAAGAGATGAACAGAAACTTTGACAAGGAAGAAATTGAATGGACAAAAGGCATATGAAAAAATGCTCATCATCACTAATCATCAGAGAGATGCAAACCAAAACAACAATGAGATATCACCTCACACCACAGAGACTGGCCCATATTCAAAAGGGTAAAAGCAACAAGTGCTGGCGTAAATGTGGGGAAAAGTGGACTCTCATACATTGTTGGTGGGAATATCGACTTGTACAACCTTTCTGGAAAACACTATGGACATTCCTCCAAAGACTAGAAATTGAGCTCCCTTTTGACCCAGCCATACCACTCCTGGGAATATACCCTGGGAAGCCAAAAACACACAGTGGAAACACAATCCGCACTTTTATTTTCATAGCAGCACTATTCACAATAGCCAGAACCTGGAAACAACCAGTATGCCCGAGAGCTGATGTGGATAAAGAAACTGTGGTACATCTACACAATGGAATACTATGCAGCTGTTAGGAAAAATGAAGTTATGAAATTTGCCTATAAATGGATGGACATGGAAAGGATCATGTTGAGTGAAATTAGTCAGAAGGAAAGAGAGAGACATAGAATGACTGCATTTATTTGCATGACATAAATATATCAGGCGGTCTTACCAAAAGTGGAAATTACCACAAACATGAGGGAGTCAGAGGTTAGGTAAGACAGAGAAGGGAACATGTGTGAATAAATGCCAAAAAGGGCTGATACCAACATAGAACTGAGCATTAAATACAGGCAAAAAAAAGCACACGATGGCTTCCAAGTGTATGTAGTGCAACCCACAGTGTGTAGGAGAAGGAAGGGAGAGAGAGGAAGAAAGAAAAGATATAAAGAACCTGCCATTTAGGCAGGCTATGGGAGAGGGAGGGAATTGGGGACATTGGTGGTTGGATATGGGCACTGGTGGAGGGCAGGTGCTGGAACACTATGAACAACGTTGTAATTGTATATCTCACGGTGGTATAATAAACTATTTAATTAAAAAAAACAAGTCAATGTCCACAACATTCCTTTTCCTCCTACAAAGTGAAGTATTATTTCCAGGTTCCTTGGACTTCAGCATTCTTGGTGAATCTACCTCTGAAAGACAGATCTGACCTTAGCTTGGGAGGGAGATGGGGGGCCATTGCTTGCTTCCTATGAACGGCCTCTCAGTTTCCAGAAGCTGCAGGGCAGTCCCCATGTTGGCTGTAAATCCCTTCAGAGCACATCAAATTTGAGTGTGTATAAAACCACTTACTTCCATTTTCCCTCAGGCATTTTGCTTTGCTTTGTTTGGGATTTGTTTGTTTGTGCTTAATGGGGTAACCTGGTTTACAGTAGTGTAAATGTTTGCTTTAGGCAGCTGATGTTGCAGTTCCACACCCACCACCAAAGTGCCAATTTTTTCTTTCTTTCTTTTTTCTTTTAATGAGGAGTTAGACAGCAGGTCTTCATGGTCATCCTGTACATCAGTACTCCGGGGATCTGAGACTGAAGGGTCAGTCTGGTCACAGCAGGTCAGTTTGATGACAGGGCTTTCTAAGCATGTGGGTTGCAAGAAAACAGTAAAAGGGCAGGCAGATCACCCCTGTCCTACACCCATGCTATAAATCCCCACTCTGGCCTTTGCCAACGGATAAAAAGGTCATGCATTTGTGAACATGTGTTCCCATCGCCTATATTCTCTTTTCAGAGCAAACTCCAGATTCCTGGGACCTTGAAGTTTCTTGTTTAAGTGCCCCACAGTCTGCTCCCAATCCTTAGCCAGTCTCTACTCTGCTTCCTTAACTACAGAGCACATCATATTCTTCAGTACACTCCTGGAGGAATGTTCCAGACGTTAGGGGTATAGTTGATGCTATACCTTCTCATCCAATACTCTCTTGCTTTCAGGAATTCTTGGGTGGGAAATGTTAAGGAACATTCATTCTGGGAGTGCCAACGCCCATCCATGTTTATGTGTCACAAGACTGGGATATGGGGCCGTTTGGGTCAACAGCTATTAAGTGATTTTACCTAGTCTGTGGAGAACTGGCTGCTGGTGTATAAGGTAGTGGGAAGAAGAGAGAGCTGGTAAGCTGTGAAGCTTTCCCAAGAAGGCACCATCTTATCAGTTCCAAGGCTCCAGGCAAATCCAGTCTCCCAAGCTTGCCTCAGGCCTCATCTCTGGAGGAATTTCTTTTAATATTTAAAAAGCCTGTCTTAGTACCTCCTTCAGCTTGCTTGGGAATAAAGCTATCTCTAAATTGGTTTTCTTATCACTCATATCCTGTCTACTTCTAAAGACAAAAACCGAAACCTGAAGAAGTCATAGAGTAAAACCAGCAGATGGTTCAATATATGGAACGGCCATGGATGGTATGGAAGAAAGGAGAGAAGTATGCCAGGAAACTCAGATAGGATTTGTACTTAGTATCAGAATAAATAGTTCTGAGTCTCCTGGCTGCCAAGAGCAAGAGAGAAAAAAAAACCCTACAAATTATCTGGATTTTATTATGCAACCAAAATTATCTTTATATATTCTTATGAGGAAGGTGGAGGGTAGGACATTTGCCTTGTATACAGGGCAACAGAGGTTCAATTCCTGGCACCCCATATGAATCCACAGAGACCAACTGGAGTGTGACCCCTGAGCACTGAAAGAGTCAGGAGTAAGTTTTGAGCATCACTGAAGAGTGGTCCCAAAAAAGGGAGACAACTTTCTCCTACTAGAGAAAGTAGAGAAACTAGAAAAAAGGGAGACAACTTTCTCCTACGGGTAGAACTAGTGGAAGAGGTTTTTTCCCCAGTGCATCCTCAAAGAGAACTTAAGAACAGAAGGAATCAGATCTTCAACAATAGTTTTTCGGAAATAAAGGCCTATTCTCTAAAATAATTTACCATGTTGACAATTGATAAAATCCGAGGACATGATAGTTGACAAAGAAAAATTGCAATGCTCTCTCTATAGGAACCTGTGCTAATAATAAGTAATCAAAATGAACAATATATAATTAATGCAGCAAAATCAACGTATGACTCAGCTGAACAAACAGTCTCAAGTTTCTCCTTTCAACATTCCTAAAGGCACCCTGTGGCAGGAGAAAACTGGCATCTTAATGGAGACAGAGACTCACTCCTGCCTCCATCCATTTATTTATTTAACATAACTGTAAGATAACATTTACTTTTAACTCTCTTTTTTCTTGAGCATTTGTTCAATTTGATGCTGTTGCCTGAGAAGCAAAGATACTTCTGCTGTACCCTGAGTCCCTCTAGCTGTTGACTATGCCCTCTCTCATTTAGAGAGCAAACACCACCCTGCACAACTACAGGTGCCAGAAGTGGTAGCTTTCACCTCCATCATACAACCTTAGCAATTCCATAGGATTAGCAATGAGAAGGTAATGGCAGCATGAAGAACAGGTTCCTTTTTCATCCTCACACTGAAACAAAGCCATGCAGAAGGTGCTTTTGGAGACACAATATGAGTGAAGACACAGACGCTTCAAAAAGAGATTTACCATGGTAGGGAAAGGGAGAAGGTGGGGGGGGGTTGGTGTTGAGACAAGTGGTGAAGGGAAACAGACATGCTCTTGGGGGATGTGGTGTTGGAACTTTGTAGGCATGAAGCCTTGTCATTGACAGTACTTGAGATTACAGTGACTAAAAAAATAAAATAAACAAACAACAAAATAAATAAATAAAAATTTTTTAAGAAAGTTCTCAGTGTAAGAGGCTTTACTCAAGAATATAGAAAGTTTATGTTTGATGATTATAGGAAGATTATGTTTGATGATGATAGACACCAGCAGGGATCAGAACTCTCAGTCAGAAGGAATTGTACAAGAACAGAAAGGTGATGATGGCCGGACAGCATTACCATACTTCAAAAACATGTAATATAATATGCTTATAAGAACATAAACCTTTGCACTCTTGCTTACCGATTTTTATCTCAGTAAGAAAGTCATCTGAGAAAATGAAAAAGATAAGACTGCAAGGAAAGGGTTGAGTGGATATCCAACTGGTCTGGTAGAAGAGGGAATATTCCATCACAAGTCTGCCACCTCAAGTAGCCTAGTAAATTTGTTTCTTTAAAAGGTGAGGGGGAAACTAAGTCATATATACATACATATGACTTAAATATATTTACCCTCCTTTATAAATCACGATCACGATCTTCCCGTTAATCATCTATTTGCTAGAGCGGGCACCAGTAATATCTCCATATGTCCTGTCTCATGCCAGTAGAACCCAAAGGCATCCGCTTGCTCCAGGAACATAAAGAGCCTCAAACCATTATATTAGGTCACGGGAATGACCTAATATAAAATGTTACTGGTATTTGGCATATCAAATACTACACGAGCAGCATGCCAGGCTTGCCGTGCGGGTGGCATATTCTTGTAGTCACCTCTAAATGAAGCATTTATTGATGAACCACGCGGCGCCTATCAGTTTATTTCTTTCTTTCTTTCCTTTTCTATTTATTTAAAAAATATTTTAATATACCACCATGAGATATACAATTACAAACATATATTCTTTATAAATATATAAATATATTTACATATAAATATTTTAAATATAATTTAAACGATAAAATACATTTTAATAATATATAATTTAATAATAAAATATATTTAAATATATTTAAATATATTAAATAATATATTTATATTTTAAATATAAATATATTTACATATAAATATTTATATATAAATATCCTTTATAAACATAAATATATTTACCCTCCTTTATATGTATATATACATATAAAGGAGGGTGTGCGTATATATATGTATATATACATATATATATGTATATATATATATATATATATATATATATATATATATGGCTTTTTTGGGTCATACCCAGCAATACTCAGCCGTTACTCCTGGCTCTTCACTCAGAAATGACTCTTGGCGGAGCTCGGGGGACCATATGGAATGCCGGGGATGGAACCCGGTCGACCTCATGCAAGGCAAACACCTTCCCCTCTGTGCTATCACCCGGGCACCCAGTTTGGTCTTATTTGCTTTTTTTATTTCTTCTGTGTCTCACTGGGAACACCTGCGAGAGAAGTCACCACTACTGTCTTTCATTTGAGACTCTTCAGCTTGGGGGGTTCTCTTCTCTTCCAGCTCTTTGAACAGAGGCTCCTGACTTCTCTTTAATACTTTTTATAAGAAGTATATAGCTGGAGATCAGAGGTGACTACAAGAGTATGCTACTCGCAAGGCAGAGCCTGGCAAGCTACTCGTGTCATATTTGATATGCCAAATACCAGTAACAATTATAGACCTCATTCCCATGACCTGATGGAATGGTTTGAGGCTCTTTATGCTCCTGGAGCAAGCAGGTGCCCTTGAGCTCTACTAGCATGAGACAGGACATATGGAGATGTTAGTGGTGCCTATATGTGTGTGTATATATATATATATATATATATATATAGAGAGAGAGAGAGAGAGAGAGAGAGAGAGACAGAGACAGAGACAGAGACAGAGACAGAGATACAGAGAGAGAGAGAGGGAGGATATTTTCCCTTCAGAAATACTTTTTCCTTTTTCTGTTTGTTTGGGGGATGGACTCACACCTGAGAGTGCTCGGGCCCATCCTGGTAGTTCTCAGGGTTCATACTGTGCAGTCCTGAATCCGGGACACTGTATCTACTCAGTCCATTGATTTATCTTTGTAATCCTGCAGAAACAATTAAAATGTTTATTCTACCACTTTTTAAATTATATTTTGAGTTGAGGGACAGTAATCTGTATTGGAAAATGTCTAAGTATACCTTCTGTCATCAGCTATAGAAGAAAAGAAAAGCTGTAGGAGAAGCCAGCCTATTGATGCTACAGAAATTTAGGGTCATTTATTTAAACTCAGACCACAATAAGCATAACCTAAATCGCCACCTGAATTTTCATATGTCCAATTCCCAGGACATATTGAGGTGTCACTGGTGCCCACTCAAGCAAATTGATGATCTATGGGAAGACAGTGATAATTTCCAGCAACTTTCAAATGCAGTATTTTATCCAAATGCCCATGGAATTTTACACTGTTCCTTTTTGTGACCAAAAGATTGAGACTCTTTGGAATGTCCTTACAGTTGTTTAGAAATTGGCAAGTGCCACTTTATAGAAAAAGTCACCAGCAGATTTTATTTTTGTCAACATTATTTTCTTTCCTCACTCAGACAAGTATTCTCTAAATTTTATTATTAGCAAGGTAACAACTATATCTTTAAGTTGTTAAGATGCAATCAGGATAGCAAATAATACAAAAGGTACGTAGTTTTGCTTTTCAAGACAAGACAGACTTTCATACATTTTAAATTTTAGTTATCGAAAACGGAACACAAAAAAATTATCAAAAAGTTATCCAAAAAAATACAAAAATAATCTGACCAATAAATTTTATTTTAAGTAAAAAACATGTTTTCAATTTTAACATGGTATACTATTCTATGTAGTTTTTATGGTAGGTGCTTAGAGGAATATGAAAAAAAATTCCAAATCTTTGCTCGAGTTGATAACCCAGAAACACGATGATTTTTAGTATTCTTTGCCACCATCAAGTACCCCATATAAAACAGTATAGATATTTTAAAAACTGGCAATTGACTTTCATATATTCCAGGAATTCCATTTCTTGGCATCTATCCCAAGGGAACCAAAACAATATTTTAAAAAGATATTTGCACTCCTGTTTCATTGCAGTGCTACTCACAATAGCCAAGATCTGGAACCAGCCCAAGTACCTAAAACAGATGCATAGATAAAGAAACTGTGATATAAGTACATAATTAAATAGTACTTGGCTATAAGAAAAATTAAATCCTACCATTTGCTGCAATGTGGATGGAACAAGAGGCTGCTCTCTTCATATCATGCTGAGTGAGTCAGAGGGAGAGGGAAAATACAGAATGAACTGTCTCACATGTGCACTATTAAAAAAATATAGCCAGGAATGGCAAGTGACCAACAGACCCTGAGTGTCAACCGACAGAAGGTGAGTCTGAAAAAAGGGTGGGTATTGAGCAGGGAAGTGACCGTGAGACATTGGTGGAGGGATGCTGACATTCTGATGGCAGGTATAGTGTTGGAATATTGAACGCCTGAAACTATTATGAAAGATATTCTGGATTAGAGTGCCTAAGTAGAAACATGGGGGTGGTGGAAGAGACTAAATTATCCTCTGTACTAAGAAAGCATAGTTAGCTTAAGACAATCTCAATTATTTTCTTAATACCTTGACTCGCAGACATGGGGCAGAGCTGCTACTGGCTCTCCCTGTGACCAGCCACTCACGATGCGCCCGGGAGGGATGGTGGGTTCTAGCCCTGGCCCAACACCCAAGCAGAGCCTCGCAACAAGCCAGACAACCCCCCACTCCATGAGGGCCTCCTTTTTCCACATTTGGACTTCTCTCTCATCAGACCTCCACCCAGCAGACCAGCCTATCACAGCCCGGTTCATCGAAGTTCCACCCTGCAGCAGTCTTTCTTAAATCCGGCTCAGGTATGCCGGTTCAGAGACTCGCAGACATGGGGCAGAGCTGCTACTGGCTCTCCCTGTGACCAGCCACTCACGAGGTGCCCGGGAGGGATGGTGGGTTCTAGCCCTGGCCCACCACCCCAGCACTTCCTCGCAACAAGCCAGACGACCCCCCCACTCCATGAGGGCCTCCATTTTTCACATCCAGACTTCTCTCTCCTCAGACCTCCACCCAGCAGACTAGCCTATCAGCGCCCGGCTTGCGGCCACTCGATTCATCAATAAATGCTGGACTTAGAGATGCCTACAAGAGTATGCTACCTGCACTGCAGAGCCTGGCAAGCTACCCGTGTTGTATTTGATATGCCAAATACCAGTAACAATTATAGACCTCATTCCGGAATGGATTGAGGTTCTTTATGTTCCTGGAGCAAGCAGATGACCTTGGGCTCTACTAGCATGAGACAGGACATATGGAGATGTTACTGGGGCCCGCTCGAGCAAATCGATGATGAATGGGAAGACAGTGATACCTTGATGAGGGAAATTATTTCTCTTTCCCTGAGTGGGAAAAACAGAGACTAGAGAGATGAGGGAATTTTTTTTCAATTGGAGCATGACGCCAGAATATATATTTCAATGGAACCCAAATCTGTTGACTATAAGGCCAGTCCTTTCCATGAGTTTCCATAAAATTAACTTTGTTCTTTTAATAATCAAGGAATGAATTGAATGGTCTATGTAAGGTTTTTAATGCCTCCTTACTTATGTCCAATATCCACTGAGCCCTTGATGACCAACATTAATTAAGGCCGCTAAACTGAGCTCATAATATCCCACTATTTTTCTCTGGCATCAATAAATGCCTCTTGATTCATTGCCAGATTCCTCCAGAGGATGAGTCACCCCATGCTCAAAATGTTCTCTATCATCAGCTCATACATCATTAAGCTCAGGAGCTAAGAACCAAAGAGAGGAGTCTTTTCTCCCCCGGTCCCCAGTAGACATCTCAATCCTTATAATAGCGATGGTAGATTCTCTCTTCTCCATGAGCAGAGCATGCAAGTTGCATGATGCAATGCACAGACTTGAAGGTTAGAAGTCTGGCAACCTGGGTCTCGGTTGTGACTGCCACCAGAGAGTTGTGGGAAAATCACTTAACCCGTTGGTGCTGGGTGTGCCAGAGTGTAATAATAAGAGCTGTCTTCATCCTTCTTGCAAAGAAGCTGGTGAGAAACAGTGAGATAATGTCTGGGAAGCTCTTTGAGCTCTTCAGAAGCAGAAGGCTACATAAACATAAGCTATTATTACTTCCAAGCCCACATCAGACAAGGACATCACAGTTAAGGTTCCTACAGAAACTCCTCTCTTCCTGCACATGAAAAGACTGCGGGAATCTTCAGCTGCTCCTCCAGGTGAAAATTCCCAAGCTCTGGAGTGTTCTAGAGAAGCTGAGAATTTAGTTAAAGATGGGTCATTATGTTTGTGCGAAGACTTGAGTTTCAAAAAATCAGGAGCCCTCATAATCACAAAAGCAATTTTGCCTGAACTTTCAATTAAAGAGAAAAGAAGCAACTCCGGAAAGTTCCCGCACTTCAGTTCTAGGCTAAGAAGATGACTTTTCTGTGGTCTTTTATGTCACAGAACTTCCAACTAAGACAATTATAATGTACATTCACAGTTATATGAGCATTATTTCAAATCATGACAATCATGACAAAGACTGAGTTGAAATTATCCCACATCACATATCTTTTGACACAGTTTAACTTTGAGACTCAGAATAATGGAAACAAAAGCAATGACTTCACTAACATTTTCATTAGGTTTTATATCTCCCAGATCATTTCCTAATCATTTGATGATAAAACCCTGATAAGAAAGTAGAGAAGGGGGCCGGAGCGATAGACCAGTGGGTAGGGTGTTTGCCCTGCATGCGGACAGCCTGTGCTGGCCCGGTTCGATCCCCGGCATCCTGTACGGTCCCCACCCCCACCCGCACTGCCAGGAGTAATTCCTGAGTGCAGAGCCAGGAGTAACCCCCTGAGCGTCACCAGGTGTGACCCAAAAAAAAAAAAAGTAGAGAAGGAAGGATTATAATGATCTTTCCTCTCTAGAAAAGCAAAACTAAAGTTTTGAGAGATAGAGGCCCAGAAATCTGAGCCTGAATCAACATCCAAAGGGTCATCTGATTCCCGAGGGTCCTGCCTCTTTGTAGATGGTCATGAGTGACCTCAAAGTTCCCTCTTGCCCCTTACATTCTCACATTCTCTCTCTTCTCTCTCTCTCTCTCTCTCTCTCTCTCTATATATATATATATATACATATATATATGTATGTATACCTGGGTCTCGGTTGTTTTATATATATATACATATATAAAAAACAACCGAGATATATATGTACATATATATATGTACATATATATATACATATATACATATTTGTCACTTGATCACTTACTTGATCACTTGACTTCCCAATGATCATCGATATGCTTGAGCGGGCACCAGTAACATCTCCATACATCCTGTCACATGCTAGATAGCCCAAGGGCATCTGCCCACTTCAAGAACATAAGGAGCCTCAAAACATTCCATCAGTCATGGGAATGAGGTCTAAAATTGTTACTGATATTTGGCATATCAAATACGACACGGGTAGCTTGCCAGGCTCTGCTGTGCAGGTGGAATACTCTAGTATCCCACTAGAGTATCACATATATACATATATACACATATATGTGTATATACATTTATTTATATACATATATACACATATATGTGCATGTATACACATATATGTATATATATGCACATGTGTGTGCACACACAATATTATCAAAGTGCTGAAAGCTATCCAGTCCAAAGCTTTTTTGGCATATATTTGTTACAAGCAAAAAATTATAAATGAAGGGCCGGAGCGATAGCCCAGTGGGTAGGGCATTTGCCTTGCACGCGGCTGGCCTATACCGGCCCGGGTTCGATCCCCGGCATCCCATTGGTCCCCTGAGCACCGCCAGGAGTGATTCCTGAGTGCAGAGCCAGGAGTAACCCCTGAGCATCGCCAGGTGTGACCCAAAAAAGCAAAAAAAAAAATTATAAATGATATCATCATTTTTCTGTCTAAACTCAGTTGTCAATAAAATATTTCTGGTGGATTCCTCAAATGACTTAATATGTCTTAGAAAAAACTCAAGTTATTTTATACTGTGATGTGTCAAATTTACTGAGTAAAATATGAACATAGTTTTAGAGTGGAAATTCAAGTCTTTAAAAGCCAATTTTCCTCTTACTGCTCCTTGGACTCCCAGTCCCTGTTTCCAAATAATTCCCAGCTCTTTCCCCTACCCCACTGCAGTGTTATTTTATACCTTCTCTCTTTGCAACCAATTTATATGTGCAAATAGAAATAATGAAATCTATTCTGCAGTTTGTTTCCTATGCAAATTGTCTATTAATGTAAATATTATTTTATAATCTTTTTGGATTCAGCACCCAGTATAATCTCACCATGTTAACTGTCGAATATATACTGCTTGTCCTAGTGTTTCAAAAGAAAGAATAAGAAGTCACAAGACGAAGTCAGCTGCTGCCACAAAACAGTCTATGAAGCCAATTGCTGGAGAAGAAAAGGGACCACTCAACTCCTTGCTGTAGCTCACTGTGAAAAGTGTGTCTGGGCATTGCCACAATATAGTCTGCAAAAATTGGGCCGGAGCAATAGCACAGCTGGTATGTTGTTTGCCTTGCATGTCACCAACCTGGGTTCAGTTCCTGGCATCCCATATGTTGCCCTGGGTATCGCCAAGAGTAATTCCTTAGTGCAAAGTCAGGAGTAACCCCTGAGCATTGCCAGTGTGACACCTCCTCCCAAAAAAATCAAACATTTTTTTTCTGTAAAAATTCTCTGTAAAGGTTCCCATAAAGCAGGATACAAATTCTGCAAGCTGTTTTTGTCGTGAGCGATTAATAAGTTTACCTTACAAATTCAACTATCGGTTGTATCTGTCTCTTCTTTACTTTATATGTAATCATTTCTACTATCATTTCATTTTTTATAAGCAAAGCCTGAATAATTATGTTTACATGTACCACCTTAGGAACACATGTGCATATATGTCTGCATCTTTAACTCTTAAAGGCATAGACAAATTTGACATGGAAGCTATTTTACTGATTCAGAGACCAAATGATAATATATAAGAGAAATTTATTCACTCTAAATTGCTAAAATTTTATATCACCCAATAATGTTATTTTTCCAATCTCATAAAAACTCCACCCAGCAGACCAGCCTATCACAGCTGGGCTCGCGGCTGCAAGTGGCGGCGCAGTTCATCAATAAAATGCTGGACTTAGAGATGCCTACAAGAGTATGCTACCTGCACGGCATAGCCTGGCAAGCTACCCGTGTTGTATTTCATATATATGCCAAATACAAGTAACAATTATAGACCTCATTCCGGAATGGATTAAGGCTCTTTATGTCCTGGAGCAAGCAGATGCCCTTGGGCTCTACTAGCATGAGACAGGACATATGGAGATGTTACTGGGGCCTGCTCGAGCAAATCCATGATGAACGGGAAGACAGTGATACAGTGACAATGATAAAGAAACTGCCATTTAGGCAGGCTATGGGAGGGGGAGGGAATTGGGGACATTGGTGGTGGGAAATGGGCACTGGTGGAGGGCGGGTGCTGGAACACTATGTGACCGAAACCTCCAAACATGAACAACGTTGTAATTGTATATCTCACGGTGGTATAATAAAATGTTTAATTAAAAAATTGGAAATCATGAAGTGTTAATACTTGACACGTAGTCCCTAAAAATAAATTTTAATTAAATAAATGGTTTTAAAAATTAAAATACTTTCTTCTTGAACTTGTAATGAATAACTAAAAGAAGGGTATAAAGAAAGCTAGAGTTTTTGGGGGTCAAAGAAGTCTTGGCTGACTTCTTAGGCTTACCATCGACAAGCTGGGTGGCCTCTGGCAAGTTGCTCAACTTCTTTCAGCCTCAGTTTTTGGTCTGGAGAATGGAGATAGGCAGTACTTTTAGGCAGTACTTTTCCTTCTTCCAGATTGCAAAATAGCTTTCATGAAAGAGTTTTCATAAGTGGATAGCACTTTGCAAGTATCAAACATTACCTGCATTTTATAAGAGAAATTAAATCAAGTTTCTCAAATAGGTTGACATATTCCCAGGCACAATATTCCCCATGGAGCTACAATAATCCCTGCCTTACATGAGGGCTAGCAGATTTTCTGAGAAAACTGAACAAAACTAGCTTTTGAATGTTGGTTCATTTGTTGACTTGGGTTGTCTTCTTATATGTGTGTCTTGTTTTTATTTAAGATGCATCTTTGGGGGCCAGAGTGATAGCAGAGCGGGTAGGGTGTTTGCCTTGCATGCGGCTAACCGGGTTCCATCCCCGGCATCCCATATGTTCCCTTGAGCACTGCCAGGAGTAATTCCTGAATTCTTGAGTGAAAAGCTAGGAGTAAGGCCTGAGCGTTTCCAGTTGTGGCCCAAAAAGAAAAAAAAAGTATCTCTGAGGTTAACAATGAGGTACTTAAATTCTGCACCTTTACTTCCTACAGTAAAATGCTCGTCTCTTTTCTAAGTCCATTTTCATCATCACACTAACCTATTTTCTACAGCACAAAGCACTCCAGAATATGAGAAAAATGGAAACTAGACCTAAAACACAAGTTTATTATCAGACATGGGGCCACTGTGGATGCACAGAGGACATTTGTTAGCCACTAAGCCTTGTTTCCTTACACCAAACCATTCCAAACCTATATAGGTTTAAGGGAGACATAACCCGAACCTTTTGTGTAACCTTTGCCCAGGCCTCCATTAATTACCTACTGTAGGATCCAGCCCTACCTATTGGCTTAGAACAGTTCAGGTGGGATAAACAAAGAAGCAGTAGCAATCAAAGTGAGCCTTGGGACAAAGAAAGCTGAGACAAAGGACTTCTCTGTTTAACAGTGTCACATGATCATGAAAGACCTTAGCCCTGAAAACTTGTGGTAGCGTTCCTTAGGGCAACGGCAGTTCTAGAATGAAGGTAATACCTAAGAAGACGAGCCAGGACACAGAAAGAAGGAAGGCAATATTGTGAAAGTCAAATGTCCTCTTAACACTCCAAATACTTACCTAGTGAAGCCTCCCGCATACATTCATATATTTGAATCTAATATTCCTTTTTTTGGTAATAACTGACGCTAGTGGAATCACACACACACACACACACACACACACACACACTCATTTTTCTTTCAGTACATGCAAGGCAACATTTTATTGTCCAAAATCTGGCCTAAAAAAAATTAGGTAGAACACCTAGAGGTGTCAGTAGCTTTATCTTTTTTGGACCACCATTTCCATCGCTGGAAAGTGAGAAAGTTGAACAAATAAACTCAGGTTCTTTTCTTGCTCTGATACTGTGGGTCTGTAAACCTGAAACTTTAGTAGTCATAACCAGTGGCAGCTGAGATCATCAGATACTGACACTTTGAAGCATTGCATTCATTGTTTAAAGGAGGTTTTAAGTGGCCACCAATGGAGGGGACTTGAAGAAAACAGAACAATTAGGTTCTCTGTACCTCCATCAGAATTGGCTCCAGAAGAGGGTCAGGCTTTGCAAAAACACAGAACATTCCTCCCTCTGGCCTCCTTGGGAAAAGCTCTCAGCCCCGTGGAGGGTGTCTCTCACACTATTCATGACTTGCCAGTGGGAACAGCCAAAAAGGGAGAAGAAGTGTCACATGGCCAGTTTGCTGCCGGCACAGAATGTTCTATCCAGCCAATAGCTGAAGAAGAAAAAGGACTGCCTGACTCCCTATTGAGGCTCACTATGAAAGGTGGGTTCTGGCATTGCCAAGCCATACTCTGCAAAAGTCTCTATAAAGGTTCCCATAAAGCAGGATTCAAGTTCAACAAGTATTGGCTGTTTTTCCTATGTGAACAATTTACTAAGCATTTTTACATGCATTCCTTTCTTTAGACCATACCACCCCTTTTGTGCCCCTTAGTATTACCTTCAGTTTATAGTTCTAAAAATCGAATCTTAAAGAGGTCAAGTTAAAGCAACTTGCCAAGGGTCCCACAGTGACAGACCATAATACATGTCAGTAATAGAGGCAAGCTGAGGGTGCACTGATCCCTTTGCCTCACTTTCTCCCACCAATGTGCTGCCAGCAGGAGCCGCAGACATATGGGCCAGAAGTACGTGTTCCAGTCACTGCTTTCTCACAACTGTTTTCGTAAGCGTTCTGGAACAGAGTGTTCTGGGTATTTATGAGCATGTCACTTCCTTGATGGGATTGTGAATTCTTTATTTGGAATCCATGTAATCTAAGCAGTGGTTCCCACTGTTCCTTGCACAAAATAAGAATGTAAAGAGCAATGCTTATTTCTGGCCAACCACTGACCTCAGAGGAGAATGGGTCTTACCGAAGGTCACAAGCTGGATACACTTAGGAATCAAGCAGGCAATAAAAATATAACATGCCAGGTATGAAACAGTAGGGTGTGGTAGGAGACAGGGAACAAAATGTACGGCCGCATGAGCTGTTTGGGTCCAAACATTCCAGAAAGACTGTACATCCCAAAGAAAACATGCAGACTTGACCCTAGCGCCAACAGTTTACTGTCCCTACTTGACTCCACTCTTGGCCAATTCGGCTTAGCGTGGAATAAATTAACATCCTACCTATACAGATGGGCCTGTCAATGTCTACCAGATGTCGACCAACGAACCGTAAGACACACTTATGTAACATTCCATAAAGAAAGCTATTGATTTGGGATAGCGAGTATAGTTCAGTGGTTAAACACTTTTTAGGCATTTGTTAGGCCCAAGAAAGAAAAAGAGAAAGGGAAAAAAAAGGAAGAAATAAGGAAGGAAGGAAGGAAGGAAGGAAGGA
Organism: Cryptotis parvus; assembly: GCA_021461705.1. Taxonomy (NCBI): domain Eukaryota; kingdom Metazoa; phylum Chordata; class Mammalia; order Eulipotyphla; family Soricidae; genus Cryptotis; species Cryptotis parvus. Next base: position 34,819 of record JAJIBD010023166.1, on the reverse strand, counting down.
AGGAAGGAAGGAAGGAAGGAAGGAAGGAAGGAAGGCAGGCAGGCAGGCAGGCAGGCAGGAAGGAAGGAAGGAAGGAAGGCAGGCAGGCAGGCAGGCAGGCAGGCAGGCAGGCAGGCAGGCAGGCAGGCAGGCAGGAAGGAAGGAAGGAAGGAAGGAAGGAAGGAAGGAAGGAAGGAAGGAAGGAAGGAAGGAAGGAAGGAAGGAAGGAAGGAAGGAAGGAAGGAAGGAAGGAAGGAAGGAAGGAAGGAAGGAAGGAAAGAAGGAAGGAAAGAAGGCTGGAAGGAAGGAAGGAAGGAAGGAAGGAAAGAAGGAAGGAAGGAAAGAAGGAAGGAAGGAAGAAAGGAAGGAAGGAAGGAAGGAAGGAAGGAAGGAAGGAAGGAAGGAAGGAAAGAAGGAAGGAAGGGAGGGAGGAGGGAAGGGAGAAGGTATTTGTATTAATGTTGTTCTCCTAGAAGCAAAATATTATTTGGGTAAAGTGTCTCCCCACACTAGGTATCTACATGTAACATAAAACTAAGTAAAATATTCTATAGGTCAATAAAATGGTTTAATGATTGATCCTCGTACTCTAAAAATGAGAAACACATGCAACACATGCTTCTGTAGGACAGCAAATCAGTCTCTCTTGAAAATTATGGCATTCTGAGATCATAGTGAAACAGTGTGTATTTAATGATGGAAGTTACATTCTTGTGTAATCTTATCATATAAAAGAAATGCCAAACCATAATGCAATTTGTGCTCAGTAGCATGCAATGTTTTTAGATCTACCTAACCTGCAAGATCAAGGAAGCAAAAGAGTGTTAGATATTAAATATATTTAAAAACATAAATGAAATGTGGAGAGGGGTAAATTACATAAAATGCCTATCAACATATGGCTGAATAAACAGCCGTGAAATATATACATTGGAATACTACTCTGCCATTAAAAATGATGAGCTTGTGCCTTTGGAAACAAAACAGATGGATCCTGAGGTGATGCTGCTAAGGAAAATAAGGAATTTTTTTTTAATTTACCATATGTTTTCACTCCTTAATGGAACATGAATAACTAAAACAAACTAAAATGACAAACTAAAATAGCTAAAATGGCAAAGCCCAACTAAGCTACATCCTTTCAGCAGTAAAATCTATTGTACTTACCTTAGGGTAAGGGAAAGGGTTGTAGGCAGACCAAAAGTTCTTTTTTATTGGTGCGATGGTACTAGAATTCTAGTTACGGGAATGGCAAAAAATGATCTATTTTAAGAGGTATAAACTTAAGCTTCTGAAACATCATAATCAATAAACCAATAATAAACACAAAATGCATTTAAATAAAATGATTTAAGTGAAGGAAAGGACGTTTAATATCAGAGAAAAGCCCAAAAGAGAACATGATCTAAATGGTTCATTGCGATCATGCAATTTCAGGTTTGTAGACAATTGGAAGAATTTTTTTTAAATTTTGTTTTTTTTAAAGTATTTTATTATACCAACATGAGATACACAATCACAAAGATACACAATTAAAAAGTTCATACCTGGGTTTTGGTCATACAGTGTTCCAGCACCCATCACTCCACCAGTGCCCATCTCCCACCACCAACGTCCCCGGTTCCCTCCCCCTCCCCCAGCCTGCTCCATGGCAGGTTCCCCATTTCTTTCCCTTTTCTCTCTCTCTCTCTCTCTCTCCTTCCTTCCCCTCCAGACTATGGATTACAGAAAATACATTAAAGGGTTGTCAATGTATCCTTCTGCCTATATTTAATGCTCAGTTATAGGTTGGCACTAGTACCCTCGACAATTGTCAGCACACTGTTCCATTCTCTGTCCTACCCAGCCTCTGACTCCCCCACATTTTTGACAATTTCCACCCTTGACAAGACCTCCTGATACAAGGTCATGTTTCACTTGACCTTGGATATTGGCATCACAATATGCACATATATACCTATGCCATGCAAATAAATGCAGTCATTCTGTATCTGTCTCTCTCCTTCTGGCTAATTTCACTCAACATGATCTCCATGTCCATCCATTTATAGGCAAATTTTATAACTTCGTTTTTCCTAACAGCTGCATAGTATTCCATTGTGTAGATGTATCAAAGTTTCTTTATCCAGTTATCGATTCTAGGACACTCTGGTTGCTTCCAGATTCTGGCTATTGTGAATAATGCTGCTATGAACATAAAAGTAGGGATGGTGTTTCCGCTGTGTATTTTTGGCTTCCCAGAGTAGATTCCCAGGAGTGGTATGGCTGGGTCAAATGGGAGTTCAATGTCTAGTCTTTGGAGGAATGTCCATATTGTTTTCCAGAAAGGCTGTACCAGCCGGCATTCCCACCAACAATGGATGAGTGTCCCCTTTTCCCCACACCCACGCCAGCATTTGTTGTTCTTGCTCTTTTGAATATGTGCCAGTCTCTGTGGTGTAAAATGATATCTCATTGTTGTTTTGATTTGCATCTCTCTGATTTTTTGTGATGATGAGCATTTTTTCATATGTTTTTTGGCCATTCAAATTTCTTCCTTGTTGGAGTTTCTGTGCATTTGTTCTCCCCATTTTTTGATGGGGTTGTTTGTTTTCTTCTTGAAGTTCTACCAGTGCCTGATATATCCTGGATATTAACCCCTTATCAGATGGGTATTGGGTGAATATTCTTTCCCATTCTGTGGACTGCCTTTGAATCTTAGTCACTGTTTCTTTTGAGGTGCAGAAACTTTTTAGTTTCATGTAGTCCCATACATTTATCTTTTCTTCTAGTTGCTTTGTTAGTGATGTATCGCCTTTGAAGTGCCTTTAGCTTCAATGTCATGGAGGGTTTTTCCCATATTTTCTTCAATGTACTTTATGGATTCAAGTTTGATATTGAGATCTTTAGTCCATTTTGATCTGATTTTTGTGCATGGTGTTAAACACAGGTCCAAATTCATTTTTTTACATGTCGCTGCCCAGTTTTCCAACACCACTTGTTGAAGAGGCTTTCCTTACTCCATTTTGGACTCTTTGTACCTTTATCAAAGATTAAATGATCATGTGTTTGAGGTTGGGTGTCAGGATACTCAATCCTATCCCATAGGTCCACAGGTCTGTTTTTATTAATTGGAAGAATTTTTATCTTTATCCTGTGAGCTATCTCTGCCAGTGGGGCAGGGATTGGGGAGGAGGGGTTGGCGCTTCAGCCCCTCTGTTCCTGCAGCTACAGCTCTCTGTTCCTCTAAATTCTACCTTCTGCACTGGGTGTCTGTTGCCCATATCTCTCTATAGGAGTTTATGGGAAAGGAGAAGAGCCTGAATCTGTTTTATTTTTAATAAATAAATAAATAAAGCTTTTTCCTTCTTAGAGTTGTGTGCTGCAAATGAAATTTCCCCTTCCCGTATACCATGACATTGCTGCTGTAACACTGTTAGACACCCTTCTGGAAGTAAGCACATGAGGGCCTTCCTATTAATTACTTCATGTACAACATCACATCAGCCAGCTTTTTTTAATCTTTGGATTATGTAAACTATCTCCTAACATGAAAAAGATCACAAGCCTTCAATATTGCAGTTGCTTTTCTTTCAAGATTTTATAACAAAACATTTATATTAGTACCCCCAAATGAAATATTTTGCTTTCAAAATTTCAATGAATCAATATCATTCATATTAGTCAAATTTTAAATGAGATATAAATTTAAAAATATGGACAAAATTCACTAGAAAAATAGCCTAATAAAATAAATTAATGAAGATGTAAATAGGTGGAAAGATATTTTATGCATGTGGATTACAAAATCTTTTGTTTGTTTGTTTGTTTGTTTTTGTCTCTGAGCCAGGTCTTGTGATGCTCAGGGAGACTCCTGGCTGTGCACTCAGGAACTCTGGTGGTGCTCAGAGGACTATATGGAATGTGAGGGGTCAAACCAGGCAAACTGTCTAAAAGGCAAGCATCTTACCTGCTGTACCGTTACTCTAGGCCCTGGATTAGAGAACTTAATATTGTCACAGCCATGAGATCTTTCTGACTTTATAAATTCAAAACTACTTCCACCAAGAGGTAATTTGTCCCACGAGCTATTTTGTGGACATCAATAAGACGATTCTAAAATTTATATAGAAAACCTGGGGCCTGAGCGATAGCCCAGCGGGTAGGGCGTTTGCCTTGCATGCAGCCGACCCATGCCGGCCTGGGTTCGATTCCCGGCATCCCATATGGTCCCCCGAGCACCGCCAGGAGTAATTCCTGAGTGCAGAGCCAGGATTAACCCCTGAACATCGCCAGGTGTGACCCCCCCGAAAAAAAAGTTTACATAGAAAGCCAAAGACCCATAATAACTGACCAAATCATAAAAAACAAAATTGAAGTACTGACATACCACAAAGCTATAGTAGTCAAAAGAGTGTGGCATGACAAAAGAGGAACAAATAAACCAATGTAATAGAAATGAGAGCCAGATACCGACTCACACAGATATAATCACCTGATCTTTGACAAATATGCAAAAGATAATTCATTGAATAAGCATACTTTTTAACAATGGTACTGGCAGTTACATATATAAATAGGGGTACAGTCTATATTATACTTCCCAAAAGTTAACTCAGAATGGATCATGGTCTAACTTTAACTAAAAACTATGCATTTCTTTAAAAAAGAGCACAGAAGAAGTTCTTGGTAACCTGTGATAATTCATAAAAGGAAAAATGGGTAAGTCAGATTTTACAAAAATTAAAAATTTCTACTGATTGGACAATGTTAGAATAAAAAAATAATACTAGGACTAAATATTTGCAAAACACATATCTGATAAAGTACAAATATTCAAAATATAAAAGGAAATCTTATATATATAAATATATAAGTAAATATATAAGTAAATATATATATATATGCCAGATCGAAATCAGATGGGCTGTGTATCGATTGGAGAACGCTGCTAGAGCGTTACGACTGGATCCCGGGTGTAAAAGACATGGCCGCCCTACAGATGGTCGTTCCTTGTTAAGCCTGAAGGAGGTTGAGTTTTTTCTGAATCAACCAGAAGATGATATATGATATATATATATATATATATATATCTCTGACTGGTACACAAATTTGAAATCTCATTTTGAGCTATAATGTTGAATCACTTGTATCACTTGTTTTCCCATTCATCATCAATTTGTTCGAGTGGGCCCCAGTAACATCTCCACATGTCCTGTCTCATGCTAGTAGAGCCCAAGGGCATCTGCTTGCTCCAGGAACATAAGGAGCCTCAAACCATTCCATCAGGTCATGGGAATGAGGTCTATAATTGTTACTGGTATTTGGCATATCAAATACAACACGGGTAGCTTGCCAGGCTCTGCCATGCGGGTGGCATACACTTGTAATCACCTCTGATCTCCATCATTTATTGATGAACCACGAGGCTGCTTGAAGTCGCAAACTGGGCTGTGATCAGCTCCTCTGCTGGGTGGAGTTCTAACGAGAGGGAAGTCCGGATGTGGAAAATGGCGGACCTCATGGAGTGGGGGGGTCATCTGGCTTCTTGCAAGGCTCAGCTGGGGTGGTGGGCCAGGGCTAGAACTTACCATTCCTCCTGGGCGCCTCGTGATCAGCTGGGCACAGGGAGAGCCGTTACAGCTCTGCCCCATGTATGTGAGTCTCTTAACCTTGGCGCCACGTGTAGAATTTTGATATGTTATCAAGGAAGAATGCCCAGTGTAGTAATGTTGAATATGTATATATAAGCATAATGTGAAATGATTTTCAACATCATAGGTCAAAACAGATTTCAAATTTGTGTGCCAGTCAGATACCAGTATACACCAATTACAATAGTAAAAACAAAAACCTGACATCACCAAATGCTGATGGGGATATAAACAACAGAGAGTCTTTTTCACTGATGAAAATGAAAATGTATAGTCACTTGAAAGACAATTCAGTGATTTTCTGTAAAAAATGAGGAAATTTTTAGTATATAACCCAGCAATTACTTTCCTTTGTGTTTTCCTAGATGAGTTGAAAAGATATAACCCTACAAAATTCAATACATAGATGTTTCTAGCAACCTTATTCATAATTGCTAAAATTTGGAAACAACTAAAATGTCTTTCAGTAGGAAAATGGATTAATAAACTGTGGTATATCCAGATAATAGTATATTTACAGTGGCAAAAAGAAATAGATTATCAAACCATTAAAAGACACAGCAAAAGCTAAAGTACATATTTGGTGAAAATAGTCCATATGAATAGGTTACATATTTCATGAACCCAACTAAATGATATTCCAGAAAAGGCAAAACTTGAGAGATATTAAAAATATCAGTGGTTCAGAGAGAGAAAAGGAGAAATGACTTGGTAGAGCAAGGGAGTTTTCGGGGGCAAACAAATTAAACAATAATATGTCATTACACATCTTTCATTATATAGCTGTCCAATGCCTACAGAGGCAACACCAAGAGTTAACCATAAACCATACAATTTAGTTCACTGTCACTGTCTTCACTGTATCACTGTCTTCCTGTTCATCATCGATTTGCTCGAGCGGGCACCAGTAACATCTCCATATGACCTGTCTCATGCAAGTAGAGCCCAAGGGCACCTGCTTGCTCCAGGAACATAAGGAGCCTCAAGCCATTCCATCAGGTCATGGGAATGAGGTCTATAATTGTTACTGGTATCTGGCATATCAAATACGACACGGGTAGCTTGCCAGGCTCTGCCGTGTGGGTAGCATACTCTTGTAGTCCTATCAAAATCCAGCATTTATTGATGAACCGGGCAACTGCGCGAGCCAGGCTGTGATAGGCTGGTCTGCTGGGTGGAGTTCTGACAAGGGGGAAGTCAGGATGTGGAAAATGGAGGTCCTCACGGAGTGGGGGGGTCATTTGGCTTGTTGTGAGGCTCTGCTGGGGTGGCGGGCCAGGGATAGAACCTGCCATCCCTCCCGGGGCGCCTCATGAGCGACTGGGCACAGTGAGAGCCAGTAGCAGCTCTGCCCCATGTCTGTCTCTGGATCAGCATACTTGGGCCGGATTAAAAAAAGACTGCAGCAGGGTGGATCCGTGGGCCAGGCTATGATAGGCTGGTCTGCTGGGTGGAGTTCTGACGAAGGGGAAGTCGGATGTGGAAAATGGAGGTCCTCACGGAGTGGGGGGTCATATGGCTTGTTGTGAGGCTCTGCTAAGGTGGCGGGCCAGGGATAGAAACTGCCATCCCTCCCGGGAGCCTCATGAGCGACTGAGCACAGTGAGAGCCAGTAGCAGCTTAGTTAATAACAATATATCAACATTAACATAGCATCATAACAAATATAACACAGAAATGCAAGAAATTAATACTAATAGAACTTTGGACCCATAGCAAGCAGGCATATGAAACCTGTTTTCCTTTCCATTCAGCTTTTTATAATTAGAAAACTGCTCAGTTGCATATGGTTCCAAAAAATTTGTTTGATCAATCACAAAATAAACCATGCATGCTTGAGAAATACAAGCACACCTTATGAGTAAAACAGGCCTGACTTTTGCAAGTCTCTAGATAATCCTGGGCATATATATGGGTTCAGCTATTCTCTTGCAATAAATTTTGAGGTTTAGAAAAACCCAGACTGTGGTGACCATTGCTGAAGACTTTGTTGGCATTTAATGATAAATGAGTAAAATGTGTTCCCTAAAAAGATGAGAACACTAACTGCAGGTCAGAGTTGTTAATGTCAAATCTCTCTCAACTCTGGGATAAAGTAACATGTTTCTTGCCAAATAAAAGGGAAGACTGAGTGAGAGATTACGTGGAAAAACATCTAGCTTTGTTCCTGGCACAACCTAGCTGCTCAGTAAATTTTAACCAAAATGAAACTTGGTATTATGAAGAAATCAATCATTAGGTGCTAGACTAAACTAGCATTTAATAATTCTTCCATTGGATTTATAACTGAGGTCCAAGTTCCCTTTTTAATGCTTGGGGATCTCATTTCTGTTCAAAAAGTTTGCCCCCATAGGAGTTAGAATGAACAGTAGAGATTTTGAGACTGAATCCCATTTTGATCGATTTGCTGTTTGCTTCCATATACCACTTTGTCAGGTGCACCTAAAGCGTGCACCTAAGCATAAGAACTTGCAAGAATTCTGCGTAAACTAAAGGTTAAAGGAGAAATGAAAAACACATCCAGGTCCATGTTTCTTGAATTTCTGCTTGTTTCTCCACCCTCTCAGGTGGTCTCTCAGCTGTTATCTCCAGGGCCTTTTTGGAAATAGGCAAAAATCTTCTCTCGTCTAGCAGGTGCCCACATCCTTACGCCCAACCTCTGCTGTTTCAATACACCAGGCCCCACATCTCCACATTAACCACATGGCCGTTAATACCACTCTGCTCATCAAATCTCACACTGCTTACAGTTTCACTTCCTGTCACTAGGAAAAGACAGGAAAGGAAAGGAACAATTCCCAGTCTAATCCCAGGAAGACTACCCAGGGGGCTAACTACAAAGCTTCATCCTTAGCACGACAGGAGCATAGTAAGCCCAGTGAGGAAGATGCGTAGAAAACCAGGAGATTTAATGAAGGAAAAACAGTGACACAGAAGGTTCACCCAGCACTAACCAGCTCTGTAAATTCTCTGACAATGGCTTCCATGACTCAATGTTGGGGATGTTTAATGAGCTCAAAGAAACAATGGCACAGGTAGTCTGCAAAGCAGAAGAAAGCATTGAAGATGAAATGAGAACAATACCATCTCATATGAAAAAAAGGAAGAGGACAATTGGTAAAATAAAAAATAGATCTGAGCGGCAAAATAACAGTAGCTGAGGAAAAGATTGGGAAGCTCTGAAATGAAATGAAGGAAACCTTTAGAAAAAACAGAAGATAGATAAAAAGTCTGAAAGCAAATTTGAGATTTTCCCCATCCAAAGCATGTATCCCTAACCATATTTGCCATGTATCTCCCAGAAGTACCTTCAGTCACTGCTGAAAGAAGGCAAAAAGCATACCAGATTGCATATCAATTGTATTTGATAAACTATTTAATATAAACTACTCTTATAATATTAAAAATTAAAAGGAAATGAAAAGATTTTCTTTCCTTGTAGAATGATGGGGGACTGAAAATCATCAAAGAAATCTCAAAAATTCCAATATTCTAGATAAATGAATATATATTCCTTACATATTCACTCCCATATAGAAAATATTTAGCATACATATGTTACATTCCTTTTATTCATTCAGCTCATGGAACTTTAGTACTGGTTGCTGGACTAGCCAGTTATAATATATGTGATAATATCATCTTTTACATGTAACTTTGACTAACAATAAATGTTATACTCTGGTCCTAGAGCCTGAGTTTTCTCCTATGTGGGTACAAAACTTTGACCCTACTTTTGATGGCAGGCCTAGAAATTGTGTCATGAGAAAAAGAAAAGGTTTGGGAGTTTCCACTGGTTATGAGAGATTTCAGGAGAAACAGTCTCTAACAAATCTGAAGGAGAATTAATAAGAAAGGAAGGCTTGGGGAATTTTTTGGTGTGGAGGCAAGAACGAGTATTACAATCCAGAACTGGAAAAAAGAGAGTCTGATATCATCCTAGGAAAAATACACATCTTAACCATGAGAAGCTTTAAGAATGAAATAGTCTGCATTGGTGGGTCGTAAGTGCCCAGTTACTCCAGATGTTCAAAGGTCAAATAGTCTACAGGGAACTGATAGATTCTTTCAACAGATTTGGAAATAGTGGAGCTGTCTTATTGCTTTTACTCCTCATTCCACATCTGTTCCTATGAATCTTGGCTGGATCCAAGATTATTTCTGCATCCTGGATCAGATAATGCTCTATGTCGCTGCTGCCTCTGGAGTGTATCATTTAGTTTACAGAATGCTTTTAATGACATGTTCTCATTAACTCAGGAAAAAAAATATTTAAATGTAATGGAATAGCATTCATCTTCATTTTATTGTTGAGGAATCTAAATAAAAGAAAGGTTGAAAAAAACAAATTAATGATACAGTCATAGGAAAAATAAATTAGATCTCAGTGGGATCATACTGTTCCCACTAAAATCATAGGCCAAGTACACTTGTCTTATTTTCAGAATAAAGGCATGAGTAGTATCAGATTCCAAACACAGGTATCAAGTTTTCCAAGGGATTAAGAATCCTTTACTTACGTTAAGACCAGTCATATCATTTTCTCTACAGCAAAATTGCAGAAAACTGAGTCTTCAAAGTTAACAAATTTATTGCTAGAGGGTTGAGAAAGTCCCAAAGACGTGAACAGGAAATCATGAACTACCTGCTTCTTCCTGTACAAATGTTTTGCATCGAGAAATGCAGTCTGATGACCCCAACAAGAGAATAGATTGAACAAACAGAACTTCCAAAGGCTGATGAAGGGATTAATTCCTGTATAATGATCATGTTGTGTTCTTCTTCAAGGTCTTTCATCTTTAGATCTCGGAAGGTACTACAAACATCAATTAAATGTTACAACATTCTTTTGAAGTAAGTATTATTATGTCCATTTTCCAGATGAAGAACTGAGAGTGTAAGGGGCCTGCCAAGAGGCCACCAAACCAAGATCCTAAGGGGTCATACCTTTTTAGATTTTGAGCAAACTGGCTTCACAGAGAAGGGACTAACAGAATGCTACAGTGTTATACTGAGAAAGAAAGATCTCCCAAAAACCTGTTCCACAATAGCCAAAAAAGATCTGTTAGAAGCTGGGAGGGCTTTGCCCTTATCAAAGAGACAGATTCCAAGAAAGGAAAGATTCTTAGAGAGATAGGATTCCTGAATCACACCTCAGCCCTCCAGGGGAATGTCATTTCTCCTCTTCAAAGCTGTCAAAGACCATTGTTGTTGCTCCTTTCATAGTCTTCCTTGGATTACAATTATTTATGTTGGCATCTGTTGTTTCATAAGACTTCATACAAGTGTATCTTCCATTATCCCTTATGCTCAGTACACATTTCAAGGTCATAAGTAATATGTTTTGACTTTACTTGAAGTGGGTTTGGTGACGAGTCAGAGCAGCAGACAACCTCTATAAAGCAATCTTTTTAAGTTGAAAATATTCTTTTGTTCTCTCCATAGAAACAAGAAGAACTGCCTACAATCCATTGGGATGTTTAAATCTGGCCACTCCTCTTTGGTGAAGGAGCTTCAAGGAAAGTCACATGCTGGATAAGTACATTTAGTAATCACAGACCTTTATATGAGCATCATGCTTCACAAATTTTACAAAGCATTTTTATAAGTACTTTCAAATTTCATCCTATTAAGACATCACGAAATGGGAAGGAGGGATGCTATTATCTTATTTTATTGATGAATAACATCAAGGTTAAGTAACCTGCTCCAGGTCATACAATTACTAAATAACAGGACTAAGGGAGAAATCAAGAAAGATGGAAATAAAGAATGGCCACTTCCTCTATTCCAAACTTCTTTTCCCTTCTTTGCTTTATAAAATTAGAATTTTCTTTTTGTTTCCTCTCCTTGCCGATGTTTGCAGCTTATACTCCAGAGAGAGACTGGTCCACATTAGAACAATCTGGGATCTTTTACAGTTTTCACCATCTTGTTGGCAGAATCTGTGCACCTGAATGTGATTTGACTTTCAAGAAGCAATTAAGAGCAGGTGCTAATTTGCTGGTTTAGGAGGAACCTAAACCATTAAAAAAAAAAAGACAAAAAAGAATAACGAGGAAAAAAATTTCCATGAAAATGATAAATTGAATATTATGTGGATATTTTGGTTCAGCTGCCCCCTGCCCCAAATAGAGAGATGGAAGATTCTGTTTATAATTTTAGTGCCACCCATAACCTGTAGAACCTCACATCTATTTCCTAGATTCTACAGGCACTACATGAGTTCCTGCTGATACCAAATATTGAGCTAGGTGTGGGGCACCATAAGGAATAAGATTTATCTTGCTCTTAAGGAGCTAGCAGACAGACCAGAATCAGATGAAAAGTCATTGCAGACAGACTAGAATCAGCTACAAAGTCATTGCTGTATAATGTGTGCTTCCATAGAGGGATACCATGACTGTGAGTCTTCCAGGGAAATGAACCACATGCTGGCCCTGCTGAGGTGGGCAGTGGGCAGCTGCACAGGTCATACACTTCGGAAACCCTCAGAGCGGCCCAGTGTTCTTGGGCAAGGGAGCTGGAACAGTTGAATCACTTGTATCACTTGTCTTCCCGTTATTCATGTTATTCATGGATTTGCTCAAGTGGGCACCAGTAACATCTCCATTCATTGGAAATGAGGTCCATTATTGTTACTGTTTTTTCGCATATCAAATACAACATGGGTAGCTAGCAAGGCTCTGCTGAGGTTCTGGGTTCATCCCACGGGTCCAGAGGTCCAGTGATCTTGGGCAGGGAGCTGGAACACAAGTGGAGAAAACTAAGTGGTGCAGAAATGGAGATTGCCTGATACCTAGAAGGCAACAGGAGAAAACATGAGAGAGAAGGTAAGAAGTGTGACGTGAACAGTAGTTTCTGGGGGACAGGGGGAGACTAGGTGGAAATGTGATAAAGTGTGGGTATGTCTCACCTGAAGAGCAATGAGTGGCCTCCAGTGATGAGGAGACAGATGGGTAGGCCTTGATTAGACATTTCTAGGAGAGCAACCATTGGCTTTTTAGAATTTTTAAAAATTAAATCACTGTGAGCTACACAGTTACTAATTTCTTCATGATTGAGTTTAAGTCATACAATGTTCTAACACCTATCCCTTCACTAGTATACATTTCCCATCACCAATGTCCCCAGTTTCCCTCCAACCCACCCCCTAGCCTATCTCCCTATCTCTATGGCAGATCTCTCTCTCTCTCTCTCTCTCTCTCTCTCTCTCTCTCTCTCTCTCTCATTGCAGTATACTATTGCCCAGAGCCTCTGCATCTGGCCTGGAGTTGCCTCCTGCAGGTCACTTTGTAGATAGGAGGAGGACAGTTTGATGTGGCAGTTTATCTGACCATATATTCTATACTGGCTGGTATAAATATTCTCTCATGCTGCCACAATCATCGTGGGACTAGCTAGATATTATCAGTATATTTGCCTGGCCACGTTGGATCTCTAAGTATTAGACCAGAGAGAAATGGTTTTGCCTCCAAGCATGCAAGCATGACTCACTGATAAATCAAAGCTAATATACAGAACAACCATAAAGTAAAGTTGAGACTTTTGTGAAGGCTTGGAGAAATATTTAACTGGCTATTGAATATTCTTTGGTACAGATTCTTTGGTATATTCTCTCCTTATTCTGAGATACAGTTCATCTCAGAAGCCTCTCCTCCACTCTACCCTGCAGGGCACTTCCAAGGCAGATCTTAGCTCAGCAACATTAACATCTCAAAGGGCCTAGGTGAGGTCCTGGAAGAAATTACCTGAGGGAATTTGACCCTAACAGTTTTCCATTGAAGGGGACGTCTGGGTTGCAGGGATATAACACTAGCCTGCTTTCTTGCTCTCTCTCTCTCTCTCTCTCTCTCTCTCTCTCTCTCTCTCTCTCTCTCTCTCTCTCTCTCTCTCTCTCTCTCTCTCTCTCTCTCTCTCTCTCTCTCTCTCTCTCTCTCTCTCTCTCTCTCTCTCTCTCTCCCCCACCCGCCCTTTTTCTGCTGGCGCAGCTTTGCTATCTCCTCTCTGTAGGGCCTTAACACGTGGTAGCAGCCATCTTGGCCTACACATGGCTGGGGCCCAACCAGGAACCCTAAGTTTGGGGTTTTTCCTATTGCTGATTTGTATGCCAGAATCTGTGTTAAGTAAAGCATTTTAAAACTTTGCTGGATTCTTGCGTCTTTCTCTGTCAGCCAGCAGCCGATCCCCTGGGACAGAAGGGAATCCCTAACCCTGCTCCCGGATTTTGTGCGGGGCGTCTCAGCTTTTCCCTGCACTCTTTCTCTCCATTTTTCCCTTTAAGCACTGTGGTTTTCAGTACTGTTACTGAGAGGGCATCATGCATCTCACTTTGTCTCCTTTCAGCATTCAGTTCTTATCCCAAGTGATCATTTCCAACAGGTCTTGTCATAGTGGTTCCTTCTCTGTTCTAACTCACTCTCCCATCAGCTTCTATAATATCCCTACACACACCTGAAAGCTCAAAGGAGGCTTTACTTTGAACATCTCCTCTACATTCAATTCCCATAACCTGAGGTGTTTCTCTGACTCATGCAACCTGGTAAAAGCTAATGAAAATATATGAGCATATTTGTATATGCTGTTGAACAACACTCTTTATGGACAGGAGACTTAAAGCTGAAATACTTCACTAGCAGTTCCCCAAAAGAAGGAAATTAGTCTTCCACGTGGCTGGGGCTGTAAGGTATTCTTGACAGAGCTGCCCACACCTTTTAGACACCCCCAAATGCACAATCATGGACCCCTCAACCCCTCAGGCTCTATCTCTGGCCACAGGAGATACTGACTACTTGACAACTACATAGCAATAACCCAGTACTGGCCACTCACTCTTGGTTATGCCACTGTGAGATTTTCCTTTATACTTATGGCCCAATCAGCATTATTTTTCTCAACTCATTAGCATGCCATCAATAATTACAGATTAAACATCAGCATCTCCCCCTTTAATAACCCTAATATTCGAGCTATCTATGAAGATAATTAGCCCTCTTAAAGAAAAGTGCCCTAGGAAGCTTTCCTCGACACAATAGACAATTATCCTTGTTAATCGCCTTTTCTTTTATTCTAGTAATACTGCTCAGGTTAGTTCTCCCGTACAGGGCAGTGCTGACAGCTCCCTGTGATGTTCTCCCCATCCTAAATCTCATATGATAGTCATTATCCTCCCAGCATGTTCTCAGGATGTTGCTTTATTCATGGCACTTGGCAGACAATTTCATAGACCTCCCAGGCAGCAAACTTTTCACAATCTATAAGCAGATCAGAAGTGACTTTCGACTTTCCAGAGTCCTCAGGAGGAAAGAAAGCAAGTGACTTGGTCAAGGTCTTGAAGCAAGGTGAACAGCTCTCTTTAGTATCTGACCCATCCACATTCTACTCCAAATACTAAACATGGCTTTGCCCAGTAATTCTCTCCATGGCTTCTATGTTTTGTGCCCACTATGTCCTGCTCACTCTGTTAAACCCTAGACATCCTGACTTAAAGAAGAAAGACCACAGGCAGTTTCACAGTTAGGAAGATTTCACAGTTAGGAACAAACAAGACTGCTGAAAGTAGATCCTTTTCATTTTGTTTTGCATGCAGTAGTGCTTAGAGGCTTCTTCTGGCTCCACACTCAGGAGTAGCACCCAGTCTGTCCTCAGAGGACTATGAGAGCTAGCTCTCTCACCTGTAAAGCATGGGCTCTAGGCCTTTGAGCTATATCTCCAACCCCAAAGTAATTCTTTTCAGAGGAGAGAAGTCATTAGGTCACACAGGGGTGCTCAGAATTCATTCCCAGTTCTGTGCTCAGGGAATCACTCCTGATGTGCTTCGGGAATCCTAAGTGGTTCCAGGGACTGAGCCAGGTCTTCCACTTGCAAGGCAAGTGCCCTACCCATTGTACTATCTTTCTGATCCAATAATTCTTTTGTCCATTCATCCAGAAACTATCAAACAAATTCTTGTGTTGGACCCTTTAAGGATCAGTTTAAATCTCACTTTTTCTGTGAACACCCTTCTGGCCCTTCTTTGCCGGTGGGAATTCAGCTCTCCCTCATCCAAGAAACTGAGCTGTTTCAAGAGTCCATTTTCACTTCTGTCTTTTATCAGAATTACATTTGTGCTTTAAGAAGGTTCATTCTGTGTCCCCTGTAGCAGTGCCTTATGCACAACAGGTATTTTATCACTACCTGTCAATTGAAAGATAAGCAAGGTATATGAGATGCTTTAAAAGAAGAGGTGGGACTTACTCTTGATAGCTGAGTCCATTAAATCATGAGAATGACTGAAAAAGCAATGGAAAAAATGATTTTTCCTAAGAACATTTGGTATCTAAGCAACTCCAAGGATGCAGGAAGCTGTATCCCTGGGTCTTCAGACATGTTCTACTGTTTGGAAAATCTCACCAAAGCTATCCATCAATCCTCTTATCATAGCAAATAAGTAAGTGGGCATGAAAAAGCAGTTTATTCCAAGATCTTTTGGGGAAGAGACTGCTCCAGATGCAGGAGATGTAAATAGTGGAGCCCACTGCCCGGGTGTGTGTGGTGATGCGGTGGGGGTGTCCAGGGTTGTGTGGGGGGTGGTGGTTTGGGTGTCGGGTGTGGTGTGGTCGGCTTTCTGAAATGTCTGGTGCGGGGAGGTTGTGGTGGGGGGGGGGGGGGGGGGGGTGGGGGTGGGGGGGGGGGGGGGGGGGGGAAAGTGGAGCCCAGACTGAAACTCTCCCTTGTGAGTTTGGATTTCTTAGGATTGAACATTACTATACACTGTTAGAAACACAAAATACAGAAACCCCAAATCACCAGAGCTGCAATTAAAGATAGGCTTGTTTTTCTCTTTGAATGTTATTTTTTCATAGCTCTCGTGTAGTTGATTTGTATAAAGCTAAACTGGGCTATATATTTGTTAATAGCCTTAATAAACAGGCACTGTTATACTGGCATGCAAAGAACACAGGTGAGAAAGAATTTACTGAGGTAATTTGCATTTGGTTATCAAAATAAAATATGAAAAATACCTCATGAGAGCAGAAATCACAACTGTTAACACGTATTTCATAGGTCAGTGATTCTTCATAAATCTAGAGAGGTATAGTTGCTGTCTGAAACTACAATAATTCTTTATACACATTTATATTTAACTGGTTAGGATACTGCTAGATTAATAAAAGCAAAATATAACGGGCACAATATAAGTTCTGGTTTATGCTCCATCAACTTGAAGACACTTTGTGGCCAGGTTTCTTTTACTGATTATCTCAAGTTTCCAGTCTATTTCAGTTTAGAGGAACTTTGTTGCCCGGTTTTATAATATGCAAAAGGAGAGAGAGAGAGAGAGAGAGAGAGAGAGAGAGAGAGAGAGAGAGAGAGGGAGGGAGAAAAGAACTGGACAAGCAAATGTATGTTATTAATTTTTATTAAACTCAGTAAATCATTTATATTTTGTAACTATCTGAAATCAAATAGTTAATGGAGCATTTTTCAAATTAGTATTTCTTTCTCATCAGAATATGTTGGGACTGAGGGGCTTATGTCACTGACACTATAGATGTGTTTTGGTCCTATTTCTATCTCAGTTTTGATCCAATTCAAAGGGTGTTATCCCAGAAGGAATTGATAAGACATCTGTAGGCAAAAATAAATGTGCCTACCTGTAACCTGTCTCTTACTAGGGAAAGACCTCTTTGCCTGCTCTCTGTGTTCTAATATTCTTTCATTGTAAGAAGCTGCAAAGTGGGTCTATTTCTGCACCTCTCCAGAGGTGGAGGAAATAGGGTAGACTTTTCAGATGGGCCACTTGGAGGTGGGGCCCTGGCCTATGTGTTTCCCACTTTCTTTTCTGCTTCCACAGGCTGTGTGCTCTCAATTGATCTTGTCACTGGGGAAACACAGCAATCAAGATCACGGACACTTAGGTGCTTCTTTTGGCAGTGCTGCTAGAAGGAGGATGGAAAAGTCAACAGAAGCCCAGACTCAGTATTCAGAAGGCCACTGGCCAGTTATGTAAAGCATGCACTGCTGAGGTTAAGCGAGGCAAGCACGGAACACAGTGGGTGGGGATGCTGGTGGCTCCTTAGACCCCCAAGCTCTTCAAGCTGTTGCTGTAGCTCTGATCCTCCAGCTGGTCTCACAGGCCTGGCACAGAGCAGGCGCTCCTTATATATTTAGTGAATTAAATCAGATACAAGGATACGAACTCGGAAGCCTTCAGCTCTGCCATCTTACCTCAAGCTGTCGCTCTAGTCACCTCAAAAAAAAAACCGGTACCATGCATGTCCCACCTCCCTACAGACGAGGCTTCTGGCTCACCCCTTCCTTCTTAGAAACCAAAATGGCTGGCATAGGGATGTTGCCCACAGTTTGCTTTGTTCAGGACCACACTGCATTTACCAGGCCTTTCCCTCTCATGCAAATATGCTACTCCCTCCCCCTCCATTTGTTTTTGTGTAAGTATCGTGATTTACAAAGTTATTCATAGTTGAGTTTTAGACAGCATTTGCAGCGCTGATCCCACTACCAGTGTCCCAGCGTCAACTTTCTTGCCCCAGCGTTCTCAGGTTCCCTCCCATCCCCCTCGCCCCCAACCCATCCCCTTCCCAACTATAGCCTGACTTCTTCACCTGCATCTTTCTAAGTTTGATTGCTATGATTTAAGTGTGTTTTTTTTTAGAAGCTATGATTGACAATACTGGGTTTTTTGTTGCTCTTTCTTTCTTTTTTTTTTTTTTTTTTTTGCTTTTCTGGGAATGGGGTTCCCGCCTGGCAATGCTCAGGGGTTACTCCTGGCTCTGCACCGGAAATTACTCCTGGTGGTGCTCAGGGTACCGTATGGGATGCCGAAGAATCAACCCCAGTCTGGTCGGCAGCAGGCAAGACAAACGCCCTACCTGCTGGGCTATAGCTCTGGTCTCAGATTTATGATGCTGTTAGCAATGGTTTTCATTCATACGATATTCCAACATCATACCCTCCACTGCTGCGTTTCCTTCCAAACAATTCCCCCTTCTTCTTTTTTTTTTTTTGAACACTTACTCCCTGAGGTTATGCCCCTCTAACCATTTCTCTTTTTGCTTCGTGTGTTCAAATACGACCTCTCTAGCTCTCTTCTCCCATCTCTTCTCCAGCACTTTTCTTATCACAGGAGAACTTCCCTTTCTCTGTGTTTTCTCCTTCATGGTCTCTGATGTGGGTCCTCAACCACTGTGTGACTGACAGAGAAAAGAGTAGAGTTAATGATACCCCAAGTGAAAGGCAAAGGAAGATTTTCATTGTGTAGCCAAATTAGCATTTAAAAGAACCTGTTTTATCAGCCTCTTAAAAATCACTCAAAATGCCCAGAAATTGCTTTGATAAATTCTATAAAAGTGCTCCCAGTACCTTCTGTTCTCCTCAAGTATTAGTGTGCAGCATAAAATTTCAAACAAAAAATCTATATTTTAAATTACTTGAATGTGTTTTACTATTTTTAATTCAAATATCCTATGCTTCTATTATGTTACAGGACACAGAGAAGTTAAGGGGATTGATTGGGGTTTCCTTGTTCCAACAGTATCAGTGACTTGCCCTGAGCCTCAGAGATGTCAGTGCCCCTGTAAGTCACAGATTAAGTCGTGCTGCCCCGTGATCCTTAGTGAATTTCTCTGGAGTTCTGTGAAAGAGCTGAAAATGGAAAAGCAAAGTCTAATCATTTTGAACAATACTCACCCTCTTTTCAAAACACTGATTTATGGGATTCAGTCATTTACTTTACACAAGAGTGAAGTGCACATTTTGGACAAAATGTTCTCACTTAAGCCATAGTCTTTGACTGTGATCTGGGTGTTTTTACAACTTCCTGTTTGATATAAGCAGGGTCCCTTGCTCAGTCCCTCTGTGGGTCTCTTCTCCCACCTTTCTTACAGGGGTGTCACAGTACATAGACACCAGGGGTGGTTATACAGAATACATCTCTTTGCGGTCATTCACATCATGCAATAAACAACAGGTGAAAGTAGGCATTAGCAGAATGGAGCGCATTAGGAAAATTTGCAAAGTAAAGGTCAGCAGCAGTAGAAGATTTTGGGACCAATATCTTTTCTATGCAGAGACATGCTAGGGCAGCACACCTGGATAGATCTGCTGTGGGTACATGTTCCTGTCCAAAGGTCATGCTTGAGCGCATACTCACAGTGGTGGGACAGTACATTGCACGGGTGCCAGGCTGTCTAGCAGTTATACACCAGTAAGTGTAGATGTTTACCCAGGTTACCCAAAGAAGCAAACTAGCTAACACCTGCAAACCCTGGTGCTCATAGGAAGTTGGCTTCTGGACTAGACCCTCCTATGTAGGCGAGACTACCTCTACCAGGTCCCAACAGAGGCTGAATTTGGATGCAGCTCCTCCTGCTGGGAGAAGGAAGAGCCTCTGGCCCCAAAGATTCAATGGTGTAGAAACCCAGAATGAGTTATTAGGCATGATTTTCCAGCAATCTTGCTTTTTGTATCAGGATGGCACACTAAAGGTAGTCAAAACTACATCCGTACATAGATAAATCTAATTGTGATTTCTTTATCCAAAGTTACCCTTGAAAAATCATTTCTTCCATGTCATCTGCTCTAACTTCCATGCCACTTTTACTGTTCATGAGTTTCTTGTTTTTTGTTCAACATATTAAATTTTCTTATAACTCCAATCTCTACTAAAATAAACCATTCTTGCACACTTCAAGTGTAACACTCCCCTGGTCTTGTTATTTGCAACAATCAGGATCATTTTGGCTAGTCTGCAATAACAGACAAACCTAGCCTAATAGCACCTTATGCCAGAAAACACTAATACTTACTTTCTTGTAGGCCCATTATTTGGTAGCTAGGATGGGTCTCCACATCATGATTGTCTTTACTGTGAGACCACTGATGATGAACTCCTGCTCGTGAACTAGTCACTGTCTACCCGAAACTTAGTTGAGGATGGAAGAAAGGAGAGAGAGCTCTTAGAGCATCTCACATTGATAAGGAAATGTTTCCCTGGAGTAGCAAGTCACTTTTGATAATTGCCTGTCCGAAAGAACTGATTTCATGACCTGACCTATAGGTGGCCAAGTACAAACCAAACTTGTGTTCAGATGATATAGACACCGAAACATTTAGAGGGCAGCACTAATAACTATAATATTCCTCTACTGCATAAAGAACAAGCAAACTAAATAGCTTCTTGTGCTTTCTAGGGTAATGAGAAAATGTTTTGGGCTTCAATATTTTCCATCTTTTTATCTACCCTTAAAGTACAAAACTAGGTTTGTTCTTGAACTCCTTGTTCTCTCTTGAACACTTACCTCTCTGCTTTTTCCATGCTGGAGAATTCCATCTTATTTCTTGCATACATATTCCTCTCGTGGTCTCTCCTCACATCTTTATAAGAAAATTTTTCTCAATTAAGAAAATCTTTCTTCACAAAACAATAAAATATATAAAACTAGAAACTCTCCCATTTAACTAAACTTTTTTTAAAAGGTGGGGGAGAGCAGGGGTGAGGTCCTTTTTTTGCAGATGGCCCAGCCATTTCAATTCCCAACATGGCATGTATACCAGAAGTAAGCCAGGAGCCCTGTCAGGGGTGCCCTTCCTACAAAAAAAACTGTTTACATTTCACCATAGAATCTGATTTGCCTCCAAAAACTTGATATTGAGCTCCTACTTAATCCAGCAATACCAGTCCTTGGAATATACCCTGGAGACTCAAAAACACACAGCAGAAATACTACCTGCATTTCTATATTCATCATAGCACTATTTGCGATAGCCAAGATCTGGAAACAACCTGAATGCCCGAGAACAGAAGACTGGCTAAAGAAACTATGGTACATCTATTCAATGGAATACTATGCAGCTGTCAGAAAAATGAAGTCATGAAATTTTCCAGCAAATGGATGGACATAGATATTATCATGCTGAGTGAAATCAGTCAGAAGGAAAAGGACAGATATAGAATGATTAATTCATTAATGTATATAAATATAAACCAGTGTTCTACTATATGTGGGAAAAGGTAAATCTAGACTAAAACTGAGCATTGAATGTACACAAAGGGATTTACATAATAAACCCTAAATGTCTGTAGGATAAGCCACAATATGTAAGAGAAGGGGGAGGAAAAGTGCTTGCTATATTGCTATAGAGGGAGGCAGGCTGGGGGAATATTGAAGGGAATTTGGGGTCATTGGTGGTTGAAAATGGGCACTGGTAAAGGGATGGGTGCTGGAACACTGTATGACTGAAACCCAATCATGAACGTCTTTGTGATTATATATCTCACAGTGGTATAATAGAAATTTTTTAAAAGACTGATTTGGTGCATTGTGACTTCCCACACACACCGTGGCTCTTGCTATTGATATATCAAGTTCTAGTCTTTTCCCGTGACAACTTCAAATGTTTTCCCTTCCATCAAACCCCCTCCTCTTCCTCCAGCCAGAAAAAATCTATTCTCTATGGGATCACTTTATTACTAAGTCACAATCTGCATTTCGTTGGGTCTCTCCTCTTTTTACAATGAAGGATGTTTCTAATATAGTCATAAGGTGAAAGGGAACTAAATAGAGCATCCAGTTCTTAAGTCAACCACATGGTGCAGCCAATTTCTCCCATCATTTGTTTAAAATGCAACAGTTCAGCAGGGACTTGCCCCCTTCCCAGGTTGCCCATCCCGACTTTCTGAACTGGCAAAGCTCTGGTGACTTAAAAGGCAGCTTTGAACACACATTGTTCTTGTGTGTTATAAGCCTTCTCCCTGTGAAGTTTATACCCCTATACCTCATTTCCAAACAAGGAAAGTAGGCACCATAAGAGAATAAGGGAATTTTTTATTTCGAAGTAGCAAGGAAAGTTCTGGTTTAATTTATCTCACTTGCTGCTCAGAGGATTCTCAGCTTCTGAACTGTGATGTGGATAATCTCCTAAGAGACTGAGAGGGATGGAAAGACACCAAGGCAACCGTCCTGCCTTGTCTACCAGAGAACTCAAGGGTGCCTTTTGCACAGCTGTGCCGCGTGGAAGTGTTTAGACAGAAGGCTGTGTGGTCCCGGGCAGATGTGCTGAGACTCACTGTCAGCCTGTCAACCTCTAGAGCTGAGGACATCATACAGCATGATTTGGGTGGCCCTGCACAGAGCAGCAGAGGAAGCCAGCATCAGTCACTCCCTCTTTACCCAACAAACACCAGGACAAAATTCTACCTAGCAGGCTGCATGGTCCAACTCTCCTCTGACGGCAAATAACACCACCTCTGTCTAGGAGAGTTATTTTCAATCACTGTACCTGGACTGAAGCCAGTCCACAGGCGTCAAAAGGCTGAAAACCACTGGACTAGAAAGCATCTTCAGAATTTTCTGGTCCTTCTCCAGTGACCCTAAGAAAGAACACAGCTCATGACAAAAACACAAACACGGACTTTAAATCCCTGCCACTTAATCACTAGTGGACTCTGGAAAAGTCACTTTATTTCCTGGAGTGTCTTCTGTAATGTAGAGCAGGTGAGAACTGCAATATTTTTTTCAGATGCTAGTCAAGATAAATGACCAGAAAAAAAATTAAGATGTGCTATGACCTGACTCAGTGACTCCTAGGCCTTATTGATTATTGTTTTTACCACCCTAGCTCTCCATTTGGATTAGCCCAGCATACCCTGCCCCTTCCCTCTGCTCCTCTCCACTCTCCTCCCCTTCCTCTTCTCCCCCTTCCTCTTTCTTTCCCTTCCCCCTTTCGTTTTTTACTTTGTTTTGTTCAGTGTTCAGTGGACTATATGGGATGCAAGAGACTGAACTTGGGTCAGTTGTATGCAAGTACCTTGCCAGCAGTACCAATAGTCTGCCTTCTATTTGCATATCTTCTTTGGATCAGTGTTAGGGACAATGTCACATAAGGATACTAATATTCTAGGAATAACACAAGGGAAGTAAAGCTGTGATTACTTAAAAATTTTGCTAACTCTCAAGGTCCTTCTTGGCTCTATAAAAGAACCGGGCTCTCATCACCTCCCCTGCTATCTTGAGAAAAGGATGAGCACTTCACATGCACAAAACCATGCTAGCATCTCTGGGCCTGAGCATGTAGGCACAACGCATTCACTCATGAGCCAATAAACTCACCTCCCTCATCCCCAACATCCACTTACAAATACATCCCGGTCTCATTTTCAGCCCAGATTACATGGCAACAGATCCTTGCATTCCCCTATCCCTAATGATGATATGTATTCTAGCCCACGGTCCTACAGAACCATCCCACAGGAAGCACATTGTGCATTTGCGAAGGATGGAGCTCTTGGAGTTAGGAATATGAACAAAAGCCACATTACACCCATTGGGCTACAGACTCTACTCTTCCTTCCAACCTCTTTCCACTTGATGTCCAGCTCAGAGAAAGTTATCATAGAGAGAAATGGCCGACATCGCGCCACTATTCATTAATCATATGGAACAACTGAGCTTCAGATGTGAACTATTTATCCAAGGTCACAGTTAACAGAGACCTAGAGCGTGGGCCCTCATCATCCCAGACTGAGCTCCAGAAGCACAATGTGGCCCAATAAATGTTCCGACATTCTTAGGCCAACATCAGCAGTATAGACTATGGTTTGAATCAGGTAGTGTGTGTGTGTGTTTACTTTATACAACTCTTGCCTTCCAGAAGCCTCTGGAAGGCAGTAAATATATAAATATATGTGTATGTTTGTACTTACACTTTTTATTTCTTCATGACCTAGTTGCAGTGGAGAACCATTTGGGGGCAAAGCAAAATGCCACATACTAATTCTACCATTTATGCCCTGTACAGCCAGGCCTAGTATCCCCAGGTCGCATGAGAGTCTTTAACTTTCAGAATGAGGTAGATTTGGCTGCAAGTACATTCAGTTTTCTCTAGGTATGAGCCCCAAGTGAGAATCTACATTTGAGACAGAGGCTGTGAATGAAAGTGATTACTGGGAGAAATGTGATCTAATGTTCTATCAAGAATCTCCAGATGGTACCCAGACACTGGGGTTCAGTGAACAGTGGACCACCTATATACCGGAGTGGAACTTTGTTTTTTTTTAAATTTTTTATTTTTACAATTAGAAAGATATACAATTAAAAAGTTCATATTTGGGTTTTGGTCATACAGTGTTCCAGCACCCATCCCACCACCAGTGCCCATCTCCCACCACCAACGTCCCCGGTTCCCTCCCCTCCCCAGCCCTGCTCCATGGCAGGTTCTTTATTTCTTTCCGTTTCTCTCTCTTTCTCTTTTCCTTCCCGTCCAGACTATGGATCACAGAACATACATTAAAGGGTTGTCATGTGTATCTTTTTGCCTCTATTTAATGCTCAGTTCTAGGTTGGCATTAGTACCCTCGACAATTGTTAGCACACTGTTCCATTTTCTGTCTTACCTAGCCTCTGACTCACACACGTTTGTGATCATTTCCACCTTTGACAAGACCTCCTGATATATGTTTCACTTGACCTTGGATATTGGTATCATAATATGTACATATATGTTTATGTTATGCAGATAAATGCAGTCATTCTGTGTCTGTCTCTCTCCTTCTGGCTAATTTCACTCCACATAATCTTCTCCATGTCCATCCATTTATAGGCAAATTTTATAACTTCATTTTCCCTAACAGCTGCATAGTATTCCATTGTGTCGATGTACCAAAGCTTCTTTATCCAGTCATCGATTTTCGGGCACACTGGTTGCTTCCAGATTCTGGCTATTGTGAATAATGCTGCTATGAACATAAAAAGTGGGGATGGTGTTTCGCTGCGTATTTTTGGTTTCCCAGAGTAGATTCCCAGGAGTGGTATGGCTGGGTCAAATGGGAGTTCAATTTCTAGTCTTTGGAGGAATGTCCATATTGTTTTCCAGAAAGGCTGTACCAGCCGGCATTCCCACCAACAATGGATGAGTGTCCCCTTTTCCCCACATCCACGCCAGCACTTGTTGTTCTTGCTCTTTTGAATATGTGCCAGTCAGAGTGGAACTTTGAACAAGCTGTTTACCTGCTTGTGGCCACTGTTTTTGCATTTGTAAAATGAACAGGTTTCACTGAACTTGGAACTCTAAAATTCCTCCTTAGAGATTAAAATCTCATACGTATCTCCGTGATAGAAGAGCAGATAAAAATGGGACAATGCTGAATGATGGTACTCCCCCACCACGGCACTATTTTCTCTGTCTTCCAGCTCCTTGGAGTGAAACTCTTCTGATTAAAATATGGTGTGGCTCTATCACGAGAGTAACTCTTTTAGATCTAAAAGAAGCTCAGATAAATTGGGTACCAGACTGAAAAGAGCAGGGCACCAGGGTGTGGGAGAGGGATGGTGAGGAGAAAGGGGGAAGGTTTGATGGGTGAGTTCTTAGAGAGCTGCCTACCTTATTCTCTTCAAATTCCAAGAGAGGAAACTGAGGCTAGAATGCTAAGATATAAACTTTGTAACTTTTTGACCCAGGAAGTTTTGAGAATCAGAATAAGGAAATGATTATAGCATGCTTTGAGCTCTTCAGAGACAAGCAGTATTTAAATACAAGGTATTATTACCCCCTAGAGCTTTCTTTTGATTACCGCTGTGCTTGAAAATGTGGGCAGACCACTTTTTATTTTTCAAATCTCAGGTGTTCAAAAAATATTCACATGCACAAAATACCCTCACATTCCACTCCCCCCACCCCGTAAGCTAATTCTCAACTTCCTTGTCACTGGATAATTTGAATGTTCAAAGAGATATTATACTAGCTTTATCAGCTAAATTGACAGTTTCTATTAAAGACATCTGTCCCTTTCTGCTCACTCTCCTATTATTTGAAGGACTGTTAAATTAACAGTGAAAACAATATTATATTGGGGATTTAAAATGTCAGTACCAAATATCATTTAACAGATGTACTAGGTAGCAATTATCTATAAGAGACAGAATAAATCAGGTTAGCCTTGGGATGTTTGGCTTCTTGATATAGGGCTTATTGTTGAATCTCAGCTGTCAATTCCCAAATATTCAGAATATTCTTCTTTTATAAGTGAAGGACCAGCACACCCAGCTGGTCCTAGAAGGACAGATGACTCTCCTCAGCAGGTGTGGTCCACACCCTAGTTTTGATTTACGTGGGCTAATTCACCTTGACAAATCATTGCCTTTCCGGGTGTAAGTTTTCCCCCTTCTTATCTGGGATATTTGCCCCTGCCTCCAACACATCACAACAAGGTGAAGAAGACAGAAAGTGCTGGCTGACCAGCAGAAAGGAAGTTGGGAATAGAAACAGTCAGCGGTGGGTTCAGATCCCCAATTCACTACTTACTACCAGTGTCACTTTAAGCACATTGCTTATCTGCTCTGATCCTCCCATTTGTCATCAGAGACAGGAGGTTATTAATAGTTATTTTTTCCCTTGTGGGTTGTTTTGAGGATTTCAAGCAAAAACGCCTGCTGCCTAGTAAAACTCTCCATTGGTGCTGGCACTTATTAAAAAGCTGTAACTGTCCCTGAGCTCCGGGGGTTACTGTTGTTTCTTCTATCCACTTCTGCTTTCAGCACACAACAAACCTAAAGATAACCGTGCATCTATTGTCTTGGAGCCGCCTGGGTGCTCTTACTCGAATGAAAAGGAAAAAGGAAATACATTGTGGCCCAGAATGGGGCTCCAGAGAAATCAAAATGAGCTGTGGTCTAAAAGCGACTTCTCTCCAAGCCTATTTTTAACCAGCTGTGAACTTCTCTAATACGCAAAGAGTGATGCTGGGCTCCCTGAATAGCTCTGCTGACGAACTGCTGCCCGCTTCTGCTACTATGTGAATTTATGGAGTTCTGGTCTCACACTTCATTAAAGAAATATACGGTGGTGCTGAGGCAGGAGGGCCAGACACCTATAAGTTTTGTCTCAATCTCCAGGTAGTTATAAATCTTCTTGTCTCATTCACTCACTGAGTGACAGGGAGCAGCGGAAGATGTTATCACCTGCTTCTTTGTAGTGGGCTCTGCTCTTTCAAATTGCTTGCCCTGTGGGGCCGGAGTGATAACCCAGCAAGTAGGGCATTTGCCTTGCACACTGCCAGCCTTGCTGGCCCGGGTTCGATCCCTGGCATCCCATATGGTCCCCTGAGCACCACCAGGAGTAATTCCTAAGTGCAGAGCCAGGAGTAACTGGAGTAACCCCTGAGCATTGCTGGGTGTGACCCAAAAAAAAAAAAAAAAAAAACAAATTGCTTGCCGTGGACACCACCATCCGCCTGCCTCCCACTGCCCCCACATGTATAGTTACCCTTGGTAACTATACATGCAACCAAAGGGGACAAACCTTAGAGACCACCACATCTGGGTGTGGGGGCACGATAACCTGATGTGAAATTCCCAGCGCAGCCTATCACAACTTCATGTGTGAGCACTACTGCCAGGCATGTGTGCTGTCCCAATCATCATGACAACTACAATTTCCCTCTGTGAAGAGGGGAAAGATTTGTTGCTAATCTGACATGCTTTGTTCTTTTTCACCAATCAGAGTGAAATGTTGGAGCCCATGTTTGTCTTTAACTAGAATTCGAGTCCACTTGTCTAGGACTCAGAAGAGAAAGGCCAAGCTGCCCATAAGTCCTGGGTGTAGCCTTGGGCTTCTCGAGCAGATAATCACAGTTCCCCTTGGCTTGTTCTGAATTGCCTTTTACTTCAAAGTTATTCACGGAGAAGAAAGAAAAAAGGAATTTGAGAGCAATGCACCAGTAGAAAAGTACCCTGATCTAAGTGTTCTTTTGATACTATTAAATACAAAAGCCCTAAGATTATTATTAAAGTTATACCATTGTAACCTGTCCAAACCTATTGATAAATTCTCACTCCCTTATTTGATGGGAAAATAAATTAAGCACCTTCCTTATCAACCAGTTTCTTTCCGACTCCATGTCAGCCCTTAACCATGGCTTCAGAGGATGTTTATGGACATGGATTCAGAGTTCGTCACTATTTGTTGTCACCTGTTCCAGTTCTCACCCCTCCTACCTGCCTCTGTCAGTGTGTGGAGACTCAGATTCTGTCTCTATCTTTCCCTGGCCGTCCACACCCCAAGCCATCCACTTCAGGCTGCCACTGTGTATTTGGCTCTGGTGCCAGAATCAGGAAGGCTAGCTTGCAACTCTCTCTGAGATGCTAATTTGGGCAAAGCACTCCTTACTCCAGCTGTAAGGTAGGTCACCTGCCTGTCACCTTCTCTGCTTTGCCTTCCTCCTCAGAGCAGCAGGCAAGAGAGAGGTCATGGCCCCACTCAGCTAGTTCTAGCTAAAGAGATCAGAAATGCCTTTGGAAGCTTAGGGGAGGCAAAAAGAAAGGCAAGCTCTTTCTTTAGATGGATCCTAATAGGAAATGAAGCTCGACACGGGAGTGTGGAGTAATAAGAAGAGATGAAAGGTGAGATGGAGCAGTCTGTTCCTCAAGGACATCCTTCATCTTTACACCCTGCTTCCCTCCACTGGCAACCTAGCAGCTGTCTCTTTATTTTCTCTCTCCCCTTCATTTCTCTTTCTTCTTTTTTCCTGAAACATGTCTAGAAAGAGGACTTTCTACAGAGGCAAAACGAGCAAGACATTAGCCCCTAGCGCCAATTTTAGCATGAGCAGTTGAAAGGCTCCCAGTTACTCCGTGAAGCCACCTGCAGGGTCCATCTGCTCACCTTTAGAGGTGGTTGGCCCTTGCTTTGAAACTTATTTTATATATATATATATATATATATATATATATATATATATATATATATATAATGAAAACATTCTCTTTATCAAAAGCACTCTCAGACAGCAGTAAGAGGGTCAGGTGTTCTAAATATCCCTTTGCCCCGGGCAAAGGCAGGAAATAATGTTCCCTAAATTTACAATGGGGACAAGTCTTTCAGAGCAGCTAGTCCATTTGGTGCTCATTTCCTGAAAGCATATGTTCAAAGTGCTGCAGGGAGAGATAGAGAGGAATTAGACATAATCCACTATTTTAAGAATTTAGTTTAAATGGGCAGAAACAAAACATACACACAACTTTAAAACAAGGTGGTAAGTGAATGGAGCAGCTCCAAAAGAAGATGGTGGGTAAAAAACACTCCCAGGGCCAGGGAGACAACTCAAAGGGCTAGTGGGCACACTTCGTATGAAGGAACCCCCAGATTCAATCGCCCAGCAGGTAACACAAGACCTCCCCAAACTGTCCTGTGCGGTCCTGGAGTACCTGAGCACTGCTGGGTTAACCATTGTCTCTTAGCACCACCAGGAGCAATTCCCAAGTATTATGTGGGAATTATATTACCATGAGCATCTCCAGATATAGTTGCAAACCTAAACAGTGAAAAAAGATTAGATTCCTATTGGGATAACTTCAAAATTGGTTGAAGTCCTCACTGCTTGGGTTGATGATCCAGAATAATTTTATTTTTGTTGGTTGCTTTGTTAAGAGAAGAATAGGTGATATGCAAAGCCTTAGTGGATGGATAGATAGATAGATAGATTGCAGACAAATCAATCATCAAGTAATGAGGGTATGGTCAAACTGCGGGGGAATAATTCAACTGCTACATTCATTAGAGCAGTATTGTGTATTGGTTACACCATAGCAGCCAAAACATGCATGAAATTTAAACAGAATTTAGATACTTATTGGTAAAATAGCTATCCAAATTTTCAATTGATATGAAAGAAAATTCTGACAATTATAGATATTGAGGGAGAATTGTTCCTAGCTTAGGTACAAGGTAAAAGGGCATCAAAAAGGACTGCAAAATATCACTTGTGCCTGCTTTGAATGTTGTGTAAGCTTTGAATATTGAATGGTGATAGGAAAGGGAAGCATTGATTTACAGAACACAGTATGATCAAACTCATAAAAGCAGGACAGATCGGCATATGCTTGATATTCTAGTCATTGGAGAGTCACTGGAAATGTCCTGATTAGTAAAATGATGTGCCACACCCAAAAGAACAAGAACAACCAGTGCTGGCATGGATGTGGGGAGAAAGGGACTCTCATCTATTGTTGATGGGAATGTCAACTGCTCCAGCCTTTTGGAAAAACAATATGGACATTCCTCCAAAAACTTGATATTGAGCTCCCATTTGAGCCAGCAATACCACTTTGGAAATATACTCTGGACACCCAAAAACACACTACAGAAACACCATCTGCACTTCTATATTCCTCACAGCACTATTCACAGTAACCAGAATCTGGAAACAATTTGAGTGCCCAAGAACAGACAGCTAGATAAAGAAACTATGGTGCATCTACACAATGGAATACTATGTAGCTGTCAGGACAAAGTCATGAAATTAACCTTCAAATAGATGGACATGGAGATTATCATGCTAAGTGAAATCAGTCAGGTAAAAAAAAAAATATACATAAAAAAGCGCATCCTTGTGGGATATTTACCAGTTTTCTACTAATTCTTTGAAATAGCTACACAAGATCACAAGATCAGAACTGGGCATTGAGTGTAGGGAAAGGATTTACATGATAATCCCTAAATGTATGTATGACAAGAGAAGGTGAAGAGAAGGGAGAGACAAAGAGAGAGAGAGACAGGGAGAGACAGGGAGAGAGTCAGAGAGAGAGAGAGAGACAGGGAGAGGAGGAAAAGTGCCTGCTACAGAGATAGGCTGAAGGTGTAGGGAGGGAATCTGGGGACAATGGTGGTGGGAAATGGGCACTAGTGGAGGGATGGGTACTGGAACACTGTATGACTGAAACCCAATCATGAACATCTTTGTAATTGTATAACTTATTGTGGTATAATAAAATAAAAATTTTTAAAAAATTGATGTGACATATCTTATAACGTTAGTGTGACATCATTACAGGAAAGGAGAGAAAGGTCTGGAAGAAAGGCCTTTAGAAAGCTACACAAATATAGAAATACAAAACGAATCACTGGAATGGGGGTGCCAGGAAGGAAATGAATATAAGAGCATTCCTGACATAATCTATAACATTTGGCAATAACTAGACCACGGGGATAACAAGGTAAAGACACTGGTCAGTTGCATGAACAATGGTGTCAGGTTGTAATTAGATTGTTTTTTGATTGACCACAAAATCCATCAGCGAAAAGGCTGGATTTCCCTGCCTCTTCTGCAGCTTAGTGTGCCTGTATGACTAAAACATAGTCATATGACTAGTGAGAAATCAGCAAAGTCTGTGCAACTTCCGGAAACTTTCCTCAGAGGGAGACTTCATTTATTTATTTATTTTTTATTTGGGTGCCACACTCAGAAGTTATTTCTGGCTCTGTGCTCTCAAATTACTCCTGGAAATGCTTGGGGACTTATGGGGTACATGGAGTACCAGGGATTGAATGCAGGTTGGTTGCATGCAAAGCTAATGCCCTACCAATGTGCTCTCTCTCTCCAACCCCAAGGAGACCCCTTTATTAATCCTATCTACCACCCAAACAGCAGATCTAGCAGTTTAGGCTCCAGCAGATGTGTTTGTCCTTAGGGGTGACCTTGAAAAACCAAGTCATAGCACAGAGTAACAAAGGAGAAATAGTTGTAGTTAAATACATGAGACTGCATGTCCCTACCCAAATGGCTAACTTCCGATATCTTTTAAGTTGTTGTGTAGTTTTTATTATTCAGTTAACTATAAAGCAAAGGACCTCAAGTAACACATTATTTTCATCTTAAAATATGCATATCAGAAATCTGACAGAGATCTCATTGCATTAAGATCAAGGTTTTAGTGGGCTGAAGAGACAATACAGGAAGTAAGGTGCTTGCCTTGCATGCAGCTGACCCTGTTTCTATCTATACCACCACATGGCTCCTGAGAACCCCATGGGGTGTGACCTCAAACTCCACCCCCAAATAAATACAGAGAAATGGTGGAAAAGATGTTATCAAGTTGCATCCATATTTGGAGGAAGTATAGGAACATAGATATCCTTCTCTTCCCCATGTTCTGGAAGCATTCTACATACTTGGATCACAGTCCCTTGTTTGTTCAAAGTCAATAGCGTTAGTATCGTGTCTCTTGTTGGCATCACTCTGGTTCTTTATTCTGACACCTGATATCACTTTTGAGGGCTCTTGGGCAAATATTAGGCCCACTTAGATTATCTCCAAATTTGAATCTATTTATTTGCAACTTTAATCCCATCTGCCATCTTTATTCACCTTGACCTAACAAATTTATAGGGTAGATATATTAGTACATGGATATGTTTTGGGGATCATTATTCTCCCTACCACAGTATTTGAGAAACACACTTGTCTCCTGTGAAGACCATTGTTTATTTGTTTATCAGGTCAGTTTGTTGCCCACAACTGAGCCTAATGCATTTTTATAATGCATTTCCTGAATGTTCCCTCTGTATGTGACCTACTGGGTTCACACATCCACAGCAGTGGAAAGAGACAGTTCAATGAAAACTTGAGTACAAGTGCTCCTTCCCAATGTTTGTAGGATAAAGTCAGCACAGATTGGTACTGTTGCCCAGAGTTGGGGAAGGACTTCCCAGAGTCTCTGAGCAAGCTCATGGTGGAGCCAGAACTGGAACCCAGCTCTCTATTCTTCCATGGCTCTCTCTCTCTCTCTCTCTCTCTCTCTCTCTCTCTCTCTCTCTCTCTCTCTCTGCTTTCCATCAACAATGTTCCCAGTTTCTCTCCAGCCAGGGTCCTCCAGTCTACCTCTATGACAGGTAATTTCCTTCTTTATTCTAAAGTGGATCTAGGTATTTCAGAGAAAAAGGATCTGGTATTTCAGAGAAAAATACTTCCTTTCTGTGACCTCCTGCACCCAGATATGCATCTGGGTATCCTATAGATACCCTGATCTTTGCATTCACCAAAAAACCAGTTCATTTGCATTAAAATGCTGCCAATGAACCTCAAATATTTAAAACATTAGAATGGTTCCCATATCTCTGGGATATGCATAATAAAGTTTTCTGAGGATAGATTATTCATTTTCCTGCCCCTTCAAACCCTCACATTTGCTTAATGGTCTCCTTTTATGATTTAATAGATCTTATTAGGAAGCATAGATATAAGAGCTAAGAGGTTGGGAACTTATACCTTCCCAGTATGTTTTCTGGCTTTGCTCTCATCTCGTTGGGTGTCAGCATTTCCATCTTAAAAGAAACAGGAGCTGTACTTCAAAATAATTGCAAAGAACAGCTAATAAAACTCATTGTAAAGCACATTAGTAATACACACAGTGTCATCTAATTGCTAATAATAAAACAATGAGAAACGAGGAATCTAATTCACCCAATTTGGCTCTGAGTCACACTCCCTAGTTATAGTAACATTTCAGTGAAAGTGAGGGGGACAGAACCAGGCCAGAGCTGAGTGATGTCTGACAGCCATCCTTGCAGAAATGTGACTTTCAATGGTCTGGGAGACCTCCACAGAGTCATTTACTGAAACCCTTTGCCCCGGTGTTCTTATAGATACAATTTCCTAGCTCTCTTTGGTAACTGTCTCTGGATTATACACCCTAGATAGTTGGAAAGATCTCCCTTGTGAAACTTAAGTCAGTTTGCTTTGGCTCTGTCTTCAATAAAAATGGAAAAAGCTACACACACACACACACACACACACACACACACACACACACACACACACACACACACACACTTTTACAGTGATATTCTTTCTGATGTCTGGTGGCTAATATTGAGATACATCTTTTGTAGCATTTCTCAATACTCATTGCCCAGAAATAGTGGTTTGGAGTTTTATTTGCTTTTTACATTCTTCAGATTTTATGCTGAATTGAAAATCAACAGTCTGACAATTCTAGAACTGGGTGATAGCTTAGTGATCACTTCCTCCAAACATCTAGGTTCTGTAAACAAGAATTGAGTGCCAATAAAAAGTGGTCTTGTTAAGTTTACACAGTGCTGAGGAAAATTGCTAAATAAGTCTTCTGAATCTATATATAAATTTATTCATATTTATATAATTCAATAAAAATATAAATTAATAATAATAATTAAACAAATAATTATTTATTTGATAATCATTTATTTAATGACTAATTAAATAAATGATTAAATAACTAGTTAATTAAGTAAATGGTTACTAATATTAATGAAATAGATATGAATAATCACTGTCTTCCCGCTCATCATCGATTTGCCTTGAGCAGGCCCCAGTAACATCTCCATATGTCCTGTCTCATGCTAGTAGAGCCCAAGGGCATCTGCTTGCTCCAGGAACATAAAGAGCCTCAATCCAT